>JAVIWC010008333.1:0-118024 GCA_031894815.1 Creontiades dilutus
CGGCAAATGGAGGACGGACATTACAGACTGTTGCTGTCCGTATCTTGAAACGTGAAGTCACAAAGTTTTACAGGATAAGCTCACATATAAAAATCTTCATTACTAATTACTTTTACTTATTATCATTGCTTATTATTGAAAATAGCAAATCTGAGTTAGTAATCTGGTTGGAAGAGCTAATAAATACAGAAATAACAAAGCACTATGGAATAAATTGTAGCTTCATTTGCCGTTTGTACCTACATAATTACATCTTTGGCGTTCGTCACATTTCTGAAGTACAACATGTTGTGTTAAATTTGAACTCCATTCAGTTTGAACAGCGAACTCCATTCACCTTAGTCTTTAAAAGAATCTAACTAAGAGACTGGAGCAAAGGTTGTTCAACCGGGAAGTTGTTTTGAGCCCAGCAAAAGGGAACTCGCCGTCGAAGGAAGCTTTTGCTATCGAAGAAAGTGATATTAGCTGGTAGGCTTGCGGCCCGGCGGACGCTAATTGCATATCCTATCAAGCCAAGCGCAAAACGTCGCTCTTCGAACGTGCGGTGAACATGACCTAGTCCTGTGTTGAGTGAAGTTGACTTCCCTTTTCGTATACGATATTAAAACTTCGGCCGAAACTTCAAATTGAGGTCCTCGGAGTGCGTTCACCTCTTCAGAATCCAAAGAGCTGTGGCTGAGGGTTGCGCTAACCCATTTTGAAGATTTGACATCAACTTTGAGTAATTAGGTAATGAAGGTCAGTTTTTAAATCGTAGATCTTTTTGGGAAGTAATGTAACCGTTCAGAGTTTAACCTTTTATGAAAATTTAAAAACACAATAATTGATTATTTGATTTTGTTTGTTTGCTTTAAAACTCTTACGATATATCGATTTACATCAGTTCATAACTCCTATAACCGGAAAATATGATTAAGACTTCAAGATTTGTTAATTTAGTTAAGAGCAGGGGGGGGGATGAAGCCCTCTCTATAAAAACATTATAGTGTCCGCACTTTTCTTATTGCAACGTGGATGTATAGGATTGATTGATGAAACAGGAGTCAGCATGATTGAATGTAAAATAGAACATGTGAATAGACTCTATTCACAGATGGGCAGAGATGGACATCCCTGATTAACGAATACTTTTACAATTACATTTGAATCGAATAACGAGAGTAATCTCAATTACTTTTGTATTCGTGCAATGCGATTACTTTTTCGAATACTTTTAATCGCCAAAAGTATTACAATTGTATTTGATTACTATTGTATTCGAGTACTTTTGCCGATTACAATAGTCAATACCATTGATATTTATTTTTGATGTTCGTCGCGGACGGTCTTCTGCCTGAATTTAAATAATAAAAATTGACTTTTATAATAAACCCTGAAAAAATCTGCACATTACACAAAGTCAGGAGCAGCCATAGCTCATAAATGAACAATAAAATAGACAATAATTTTATGGAAAATTACATTTTTAGATTAGTACAAATTAGGATTTGAAATCAAACGATGTTTCCATATTTTAACTTCTTGGTTTTAAATTAGTAGGTACTTTTGGTTCCAATTTTATGTGATCACAAGTAGGGTACCATTATTATTGAATGTTCAATTTGCTATGTCATCTCAACCGACTAAAAATGGGAAAGGATATTATTGAACGTAGTTCACAACTGATTTTAGCGAATTTGCAAGAAAAAAAGAAGATATTTGAGAAAAGAAAAGAATTAGAAGAACTGAAACTCTTTTTCGATAATCGTGTATGCATAACAGAGTGCGAACAAAGCTTAGATAGACTCAAAAGCAGAATTCAGAAGGAATCTATGGTCGAATGAAGGTTATTTAGCTCCAGAGGTGTTTACCCATCAACAATATACTAAATTGAAAACAAAGCTTTAACTAACTTAGGTTGTTCGAATGCAAAATTGAGAAGGAATCTGCGATATCTTTATTAAAAATGAAAGTTGTTTAGCTCCTAAGGTGTTTGACCATCAACAACATACAAACTATACCAGTGACGTGCTGCCAGACGATTCTACACATTTCTCCAACTTATAACAAAGAGAAAATAAAGCTTCAGCAAACTTTGGTAGACTCGAAAGCAGAATGGAGGAGGAATCTGTGGTTGCTTTATTAAGAAATGACAGTTGTTTAGCTCCTAAAGGTGTTTGACCATCAACAACATTCAAAATAACCCAGTGACATGCTGGCGAACGATTGTAAACATTTCAACTTATTCTACTTATAAAAAAGTGAAAACAAGGCTTCAGCTAACTTAAGTAGACTAGAAACCAGAATTGAGAGAGAATCTGTGGTTGCTTTATTCAGAAATGAAGGTTGTTTAGCTTCTAAAGGTGTTTGCCTATCAACAACGTGCGAAATGATCCAGTGCAATTCTGCCAAACAATCGTAAAAATTTCACGTTATCCTACTTATAACAAAGTGAATACAAAGCTTCAGCAAACTTTGGTAGACTCGAAAGCAGAATTGAGAAGGAATCTATGGTCGTCCTATTGAGAAATGAAGGTTGTTTAGCGCCTCAATGTTTTTGACGATCAACCACTTGCAAAGTAATTCAGACGATTGTAAACGTTTCACATTATCCTACTTATAGCAGAGTGAGAACTCTATTGCTTAGATATACTCAAAAGCAGAATTGAGAAGGAATCTATGGCCGAATGAAGGTTGTTTAGCTCCAGAGGTGTTTAACCATCAACAACATACTAAATTGAAAACCAAGCTTTAACTAAGTTAGTTAAACTAACTTAGATTGTTCGAATGCAAAATTGAGAAGAAATCTGCGAGATCTTTATTGAAAAATGAAAAAGGTTTAGCTCCTAAAGGTGTTTGACTACCAACTAGATACAAAATAATCCAGTGGAGTGCTGCTAGACGATTGTATTCATTTCACATCATCCTACTTATAACAAATTGAAAACATAGCTTTAGCTAACTTAGGTATTCTCGAATGCAGAATTGAGAAGGAATCTGCGATATCTTTATAAAAAATTAAGGTTGTTCAGCGCTTATAGGTGTTTGACCATCACAATATAATGAATAACCCAGTGACTTGCTGGCAGACGATTGTAAACATTGTAAGTTATCCTAATAATACCAGGTTGAATCATTTGGAAATATAAGACGTATGACGCGGGAGCATGTCCCTCCCGAATCTATAGGCGTAACAAAGATTTTATTTCCAATGGATTTTTCCATATCCGTCTAAAATAACGACTGAACTCTCGATTGGGGACCATTTATAGTCGTCTTTCGACGAAGAAAAACAAGGGAAAAGGGGGTTACTATGCGACTCCCTCCATCAAGACGGAAGAATATCCTTTTTGACGAGCGTAAGGAAAGTTGACCCAGTTCCTCCCACTTCCTAGGGGTTGTTCACCCAACATCCCTCCACTACGGACTTAACTGAATGGTGTTTTTTTCACCCTCACGTCCCTATCTCCTCCCACATTCTTTCAAACGGTAGCCCTTATTCAAACAAATTGCTTCCATTCTCCGGTCTCGGGTTAAACATTGTACTACCGAGATAACATTAGACTCTCCAAGAACGAAGGGTTCAATGTTCAGAGAGTTACACAGATTACTTCCAATAACTCAACCCCATTTTTACAGCAATTAGTTTTAAGGATTTTGGTATAACACGTTAGAAGTGCTTGACACCCGATTGTAACAGAACTGTTAGTATATTAATTCCAACAATGAACCTTTGTAATCGACCAAGATCTCCAAATCCAAAAATCGAATAAAAAATTCTGCAAATTGTGGTAACATGATTTTCAATTCAATAATAAACCATTGTAATCGCTCTTGAAAAAACAAATTTAACCCCCCCCCCCCCCCCCCCCTGGTTTACGTTTCAAAGGGTGTAGAATCCAAATCTGCAATAGAAATTTTTCCGTCCGTCCGCCGTACGCCAAACGCACGATTTCTCCCAAACGGCTGGAGCAAAAAATCTGAAATTTTCAGGAAAAATCAATTTTGGTTTGACAACGCCCCAATTCTTAAGCCAGCTCTCTCACTTAATTTAAAGTGCCCTTTAAGGGTTGTCAAAGTTTTGTAAAATCCCTAAAAACCTCAAAAAAGTCAAGGCGGCCTAAATTTGGACATTTTTTGAAGAACTTTCCATGAGAATCGAATGAGCCCTCCCCGGGTCCGTAGGTCAAACCATTCCCGATGTATGGCCCGATTTATGGTGCCAACATTCGCGTTATTTTGGTTTATTATTGTTTTTGTGTTGATATGAGTAACCTAGTGACGTAGTGATGTAGTGATGTGGATACTGGAGTGAATTCCTAAAAGGCTTTGTAGCCGATACACGGGTTGAAGCATTCTGATAACCATAATAAACGCTGCAAATTCTTTCACTGGGGTTTATTATTCAATTGGCTTGCGTTCATGATTTTAATTTATACTAAGCTTTGGAGTCTGCATGTTTCACAGGTGATAGAGCGATTATTGAATACAGGTGGCACAAAATATGATCAACTGATCAATAAAAATAGGTATTTTGGTTGAGAACAGATTTACGTGCTCTATGCATATCACCTGAAATTCAATAATCGCTCATCACCTGTGAAATACGCACACTCCAAAGCTTAGTAGAAATTCAAATCATGAATCATTGAATAATAAACCCCAGTGATTTTTTTAAGTTTTTGATTCAGTTTCAATCAATTTAGTGAGCATAACAACATAGAAACAGGATGGTTTGGTGATCGGTTTCTTGCGATTGGAGGTATTTTCCCCCAAAATCGCCCATTTGAGCCCACTGGGCGCCATAAGGAGAAACGTAAAGTGTCAAAGTTTTATGTGGGAAAGAATATTATTGAAAATAATAGACCAATAAAATTTACTGGATCAGCTGATTGTTGTGAAAGGGTGACGAGGGGAAGGAGCCCCCCGATCCGGAACTGCACGGTGCCCCTGAGTTTCGTCGGGTCAGCTGCCCGCTGGCTCGTTTTCCCCATTTGAAACCAGCATCCTTCAAGAAAACGTTTCCCTCTTTTGACTGATTTTTTCTTCTCGCTTCTCCCCTTTACAACGAGAGTTTCGAGCGGTTTTTTTGCACCTCGTTCTCGGTGCAGCCGGCACTTTCCCTTCGGCGTCAGGAGACAAATTGATTGGCACCGCCCCGACTGACCGCTTCGTTGGGGGTCACGAAGGGTCGCGTGAATCGCAAACACGGTGGAGGAGAAAGAGAAAGATGCAAGTTCCGCGATAGTCGAATGCAGTTCACCGTTAACTAGGATAGCAGAGTGCAGTTTGCTGCTACGCCGGAGAGGTAATTTCCAAAAGCCAACGTTATAATCTAAAAAGCCAAACTCAACATAATTCAAGTCAAATTCAACATATCTCAAACAAAATGCCAAGTGGGTGTGGCACATAGCTTCCTCGTATCCATAACATGACTGTATAGATCATTGAAAATTATTATTGACTAAAGAACTTCGTTCAATTAGGCGAAGTAAATATTGAATTAGGGTAAATTTATTGTTATGCAGGAGCATAACTTGAGAAAATAAAGGTAGGCATGTTCAACTATTGAACAAACTATAAAATATACCTAATAAGTCCGAACAATCCCTGAAAATGTCATCGAAATCGGTCAAGAACTCCCGGAGTTATTCGCGTAACAAGGATTTTCGTTTGCGCATGCGCAGAGGCTACTATTGATCCGGGGTTCATGAAACTTATAGGGGACCATCTAAACATCAAACCGAACAATCCCTGAAAATTTCATCGAAATTGGTCAAGAACTCCCGGAGTTGTGCGCGTAACAAGGATTTCACGTTTGCGCATGCGCAGAGGCTACTATTGATCTGGGGGTCATGAAACTCATAGGGGACCATCTGCACAACAACCCGCACAATCCCTGAAAATTTCATCAAAATCGGACTATAACTTCGTGTAGTTTTGCCCGTAACAAGGATTTGCTGACAGACAGACAGACACACAGACAGACAGACACAGACACACAGACAGACACGGAACCAAAATTGTTCAGAAAGGTCTAAAACGCAAAATGCGAGTGGAATTTTGATTTTGGAGACAAAAAAATGTTCACATTCCGAAAGTGAAAACAATGCTTCCGCTACCTTTAGACTCGGAAGCAATTCATCATTTTCCGGAGCATATTTATAATTTTGAAAGCCAACAAACCATTTCGAAAGTCAACATTTTTCGAATAAAACTCCACATATCTCAATCCAAATTCACAATTTCCCAACTCAAACACAACGTATCTCGAGTTAAATTGATAACATAGGAGGTCATCTTCATCATTTCCACAGACAAAATCAACATTTCCTGAGAATCCAAATGAAAACATTTCAAATCAAACTGGGAGAAGTCTAATTTATTTCGAGAATACAGTTATAATGAAATGTTTTAAGTAATAATCGTAATCTATTTTACCACTAGCATGAGGCTACTATTTGGACTTTCTGGGTTTGACCCTAGGCAATCCCACAGGATGTTGATCAAGCAAAGCAGGGCTCGTCATCCACAATGTCCTTCCGTAATAGGCGTTGTGTTCTAACCCCCCTGAAAATTTCATGGTTTACGTTTCAAAGGGTGTAGAATCCGAATCTGACATAAAAATTGTTCCGTCCGTCCGCCGTACGATTTCTCCCAAACGGCTGAAGCAAAAAATCTGAAATTTTCAGGAAAAATCCATGTTGGTCCGGCGACGCTCCAATTCTTGAGCCAGCTTAATTTAAAGTGCCCTTTAAGGGTTCTCAAAGTTTTGTAAAATCCCTAAAAACCTCAAAAAAGTCAAGGCGGCCTAAATTTGTACTCTTTTTGAAGAACACTCCACGAGGAATCGAATGAGCCCCTCCCCAGGTCCGTAGGTCAAACCATTCCCGATCTATGGCCCGATTTATGGTGCCAACATTCGCGTTATTTCGGTTTATTAATGTTTTTGTTTTGATATCAGTAACCTAGTGATGTAGTAATGTGGATACTGGAGTGAACTCCTAAGAGGGTTTGTAGCCGATACACGTGTTGAAGCATTCTGATAATTTTCAGGAAAACGCTGCAAATTCTTTCACTGGGGTTTATTCATTCAATTGGCTTGCGTTCATGATTTGAATCTCTACTAAGCTTAGGAGTGTGCGTGTTTTACAGGTTATAGAGCGATTATTGAATTTCAGGAGATATGCACAGAGCACGTAAATCTGTTCTAAACCAAAATACCTATTTGGATTGATCAGTTGATCATATTTGTGTGCCTCCTGAAATTCAATAATCGCTCTATCACCTGTGAAACACGCACACTCCAAAGCTTAGTAGAAATTCAAATCATGAACGCAAGCCAATTGAATAATAAACCCAAGTGATTTTCATTTAAATTCATAATTTCTCGAGCCAATCCAACATACCTCAAGTCAAAGTCGACACACCTCAAACGCAATTCAAATGTATGATTTCCAAAAAAAAAAAAAAAAAAAAAAAAAAATCCCAAGTCAAACTGTACCCACATTTCCTAAGTTAAATTTATCATTTCCCATGTCAAAATCAATACATCTCAAGCCAAATTCATTGTTTTTGAAACCAAATGCAACATTTTACAAGCTCTCTAGGAAATGCCGTAGGCTGTTAACCAACCGAACTCTAAGCTAAGCGGACACCAATATCCATAATGTTCTCCCTTTGTAGGAATTGCGACGAAGCCACATCATCATTTCTGAAGCTAAATCCAGATATCTGATGCCAAATTAAATATTTTCTAAGAATCTAAGTTAAAAAATTAAAAACCTCACGTAAAAAGTTTAACTCATTTCGATAATCCTGTGGTACCGAAATGAGTGGTTCTACTTTACCGCTAACAAAATCCTACTATCTAGACTTGCTGAACTTGTTACTAAGCAATGCCATGGGTTTGGGCATGGGGGGTTGACCTACCAAGCTTCAAGGCCGCTGATTGACTGAGCCAACCCAACATAGCTCAAGTCAATGTACGACCAAAGCCAAAGCCTAAGTCTGAGCTATGAAGCTCGAAATCCAAATGCATCGTTCCAAAAGAAAAACCCAAAATTTTCCAAGTCAAATTCGTTTTTTTTTTTTTTTTCAAAAGTCACATTCAACATTTCACAGCCTCTCAATACAATGCCACTGGCTGATAATCAAGAAAATTCTAAGCGATGCAGACCCCAACATCCATGATGTCCTTCCTCTGTACGCGTTGTGGCGAAGCCACATCATCTTTTTGAAGCCAAATCCAGATGTCTGAAGCCGAATTTAACAATCTCCAAGCCAAACTCATCTCTTCAAATATCAAATTCAACCCTTTCCATGTCAAAATCAAGCGGACGAAGTTGTGGAAACCCATTTCAATAAAAACGGAGTAAGATTAAACGTTATGTATATTTCCACGAAAGTAATGAGTTACACAGTTGAATTGATTTCGACGGTTAGGTCATCATCAGTAACGAACATGAACATGAGGTATGAATAATCAGAATCAAGCCAAATTCAATACTTCTGAAACCAGATTCCACATTTCATCAGCTCTGTAGGCAAAGCCATAGGCTAATAATCCACCAAATTGTAACCTAAGCAGACCCATCCATAATGTCCTTGCTTCGTGGACGTTGTGGCGAAGTCAAATTCATCATTTCTGAACAGAAATTCAACATTTCACAAGCTTGCTAGACAACGCCATAAGATGTTAACCGATCAAGTCCCGAGCTTAGCGGGGCTCGGCACCCAGAATGTCCTTCCTTGTAGGCGTAGTGGCGAAGGCCTTTAATTCTTCATTAGATCAAGACGAGACGAATCGACATCCGGCACTTACGAGTATGCGGTCTCCAACATCAGACGCCGGTCGTCCTAGGCCTCCTAACCCACAGACCGCCGGCCCGCCCTTGGACATTGGCACAGTTTTCGAAAGCTCTTGAAAACGAGTTCGACGTGAGGGAGGTCTTTTTTGTTTCGCGTATCCTTTTACGTTGAACGAAGGAAAAAAAAGTAAATTCTGAAACAATTTTTTGCTTGTCCCTAACCCCAAAAACTCCTCTTTGATTACATTAATTAAAATGCTGTTAAAGGTTAGAGGCTTGCAGTTTCCAAATCAGATTGACTGGTTGCAAAAATTATATGACCTTCTGCGGAGTATTTCGTGTTTCATTGACGATCATTAATGAAGGCACACATTTTATGAAGATAATCCATCATCTTTCATATGACAGGTCCTAGGCTTGAAGGATCATAACTCCCGAACCTCTTTTCCAGGCAAAAGAAGCATGTAGCTATATCAGGTTCCGATTGGTATGATTGCAATACCAGGGAACGATAATTAATGTTGTGTTTTTGCATTTACGTCCCATTAGGGTCATTTATCTGGTATCCACTAGGTTACCATTAAAGACACTGAGCTAGGAATGGATGGGTGGCAAGAAGAACTCGCTTTGGTGTTCTCTATACATTTTTGTTATTGGCCTCTGTCATATTCATATTGCAATGTTGCAGGGAAAACAGTATTCATACTCGTATAAAACAATACTACCGGTTTTTGGCATCCGAGTGGTCATTGTTATTGTTTCTTCTTCCTGTGTTTGATATTCAGTTGTCTCGTTCAATTAAGGGTTTATCTCAAGTTCTTAGGAAAACTAAGAAGTTGAAATATTTTAAGTATATTTCGTTTTGGAGTCATTTTGCTTTTACAACAACTCTAATGTACGAGTCTCAATTCAGAAATTGTCAACTGGAGAAACGACAGGATTGTTGTACAAAGCTCCTCAAGATATCAGAAATTGGATTGAAAAATGTCCACAACTAGTTTATTTCTGAATTCTTACGAGTACAATACAAAGCGGTGGTAACTCTGTAAGGCCGCTGTGAGCACACATTAGCAATCAAAACAATTGCGAACGATACAAAATTGTAGCAACCAAATTGACCAACCAAAATGACTGTTTCCCATTATCCTCGCCGCACGTATGAGCAAACACAACGAAACTTTCTTAGAAGATAGCAGAGTTCCACAAAAAACCACACAAATCGAGATAAATTTGGCGGCACACTCACCTATCCCTTCCAGTGTTTCAATTTGATTCGAAATGTCGTTCGACGAGGATATAGACAAAATCGTTCCTATGTCGTGGAAAATGTTTTTAAATTTGAATCATAGACAATACTGATTTCATCCATTTATTGAACTCAGAACCATCAATCTCCATAAACTCAGATCCATAAATTGATATGCCAAAAGCTCGAATTGGTCTGCCAAAAGTTGAAATTGATTCGCCAAAGTTTAAATTGATAAGTTTTCACTCGCGCCCTCATCATCACCTGGGAGTAGGATTTCGACCACTTGTTGGCGAGGCGTAAGGAAACGTTCTTGAGGAAGGCTTCGTATTTTTTATCTAATGTGTCATCCCATGAAATGACGGGTGGCGTGAAAGACCCTCTCAGGTCTTCAGCGACTCTGTCGTATTTTGCATGTTTGGCTTGGGCTGCACGCCGGGAGGTGGTAGTCCATGGAGGAGTAAGAGACTGCGTCAGCGTTTATAACGCGGGTATCGAAAAACGCAGGTCTCTCACGGTCCCACACGCCATGGACCTTCATGTCCGCTAACAAGCCGGGGCTGCCATCAGCACTGCCACGTGAAACTGGTTCTGTGACGAGGTCATGTCCCTGTTTGATCAGGCCTCCCTTCATACAGTTAAGGGCGTGATTTATGTCCATGGGACTCCCGCATCCGTAGCACCACACTGGCAACCCTTTCGGTTCCCAGCCGTGACGAATGGACAGTGCATCGCGAAATTGGGATTGCGACAAATCGAAGTTGTCTGCCGCCAATGGGAGGACGCTGAGCCATTGGGACGCCTCTCTTGTGCTTCAAATGGTTCTTTGCTGCCTTGCCAGAAGAGCTCGCCTGCTACAAGCTCAGTGGCTTTACATTCGTTGAAGATGTTTATTTCTGAATTGAGGTGTTTTGGAGACAAATTTGATACGCGCGAATGACGGGAGACGTTTGACTTTTTGTTGGGTCTGATAAAGAAGATATTACAAAGCAGGATACCACGATCCTAAACCCAGTTTCATCAAAAGAAAAATTATCGTGGCATTGAGCTACGAGTAAATAGGTAATACAAGATAAGTAGCTAAATAATAGTAATCAAATTATATTCCTTCAACCAACAGTTGGAAAAAACATTGCAAGTTAAAATATACCATGCTTTCTTCTTGCTGATATTGACTGAGTAGATTTATTATATCAACTTTAAATTTTGCTGGATGTAATTAATCCACTTCCTCCACAATCTCCTTAAAGAAGGATCTTAAGGTATTAAGAAGGACCTTTTGGTTGAAGCGAACAAATAGTGACTGGCATGCACTTTCCCCGACTTCTCTACCAGCCTCAAACAAACTGTTCCGTTCCAGGATGATTGTTTGCTACAATGTGCTGCCGGCCTGAGCCTCTCTCTTTCTTTTCTTCTTGGATAATGGATGCCACACATTGATGCTAATCAAGCTTTTTAATTAAATTATAAATGGTTTGTGGTTTGAGTTCATGGTTTTTCGTGAAATTTATTACAACCAAAATCTCAATATCTTCTTTTATCATGAGCTAGATGTAGACATGGATGGTAAGTTGGAGCCCATCTGGTTTTAAGGATATGTCAGGGTTCGGATCTGTCCAACAGTTTTCAGGAAGTTTGACTCCACACTGATGAAATGATGGATGGGCCAATCAGATCAATGCCGTATCGTAAGAAATCGATGTTTCGGGCATGCGTACACTACACTATCCATTCAACGGCAATGAAATGGGTTGCCATTGAATAAACACCATGCCTCAAAATCGGTTCATTAAGTCTACCAATTGCTTCAAATTCATAGGACGTCATTGTGAAGCCGTCATCCAACTATTCCTCGATTATTTCGGACCAATTGATCGTGCGACATCGAGGTTATAAGAAATTCGCACACGCTACTGTTGATCAGACAGCAATGACATTCATATGAGGCCGTCTAAGAGAATCCTTGAACATTTAATTAAAACTTTACTGAAACTTAGTGAGGTTTTGAAAATCGTGTGCACGGAATTGTAATTTTGTAAAACAGGAGTGAAAGTGATAATAACAATATTAAGAGTGAGGTAAAAAGAATCCATTTTCATCTGGAATTGAGGAAAGATAATTCTTTTTAGATCTGTTGTTCTAGTGACGATTCATCTTTTCCCAACACTCTTATCATTCATCAATATTATAGGGTCCATCAACGCATTCTAAATAGTTGTTGGTTGTGCCAGCAAGGGAGTAAGACTAGTTTAATGGTGAAGAATGGCGCTTTTATATAAATTCTTTCATGAAAAGTGTTTGCGATTCTCTTTCGACCAAGGACACTAGTAGAAAGTCATTGGGAAAAGCTACTACTGAAGAACGTTGTAAACCGAGCGCACCACATTGTATGAATAACAATGCGTTTATCAGTGCAATTATCAATGTAAAAACAATTTTAATGTAATATTAGAAGTAATGCAAACATTACTCAATAAATTTGACTAATTTTTTGTGCTCAAAAGCTCTGCTACATGAAAAGTGGATGGATGCTTTACTTCCTACAGTATCCTCGAACGATTCCTTTTGTCAGATCCGATCCTCAAACTAAACGAAACTAAGTCTACTCACGTTAACTTCACGAATAAAAAAATTACAAACCCTCCTTTGTATCTGATCAGTGCACTGTCCCATATTCCAACTCAGCTAAGTACCTAGGAATGACCTTAGACGCAAAGGTGAAGTGGAAAGAACATGTCAAGAAAAAAAAGGAAGAGCTATCAATTAGGTATAGAAAGCTTTATTGGCTGTTGGGCCGACATTCACAACTCAGTTTTCACAATTAATTGCTGTTATACAAAACAGTACTTATGCCTATCTGGACCTACGGTATTCAGCTATGGGGATGCACAACTAAAAGTAACTTGAAAATGGTTCAAACATTCCAAAATAAGGTACTAAGGAGTATTGTGAATGCTCCATGGTACATTCGTAATGATGACCTCCACAAGGACCTCAAAATCGAAAGAGTCACCGATGCCATTGAAAGATACGCAAGGAACTACGAAAAGAGGCTTCTTGCTCATACCAACGCAGAAGCCATTAGGCTTCTGGACAACTCCCGAATAAACCGACGCCTGAAAAGGACCAAGCCATTGGACCTTGGATGCTGATGTGAAGCTGAAATGTGGAGTATTGTCAATGGACTAACACTCGTATAAATATTGCGGAATTTATGTGAAGTAAATATCTAGATAGTTGCCTGTATATTACCTCAGTTGTAACTAGTTGATATATTAACAAATAAACGCTCTATAAACAAAAAAGATTCGATCCTGGGCTCGTTCCAATAAAGGTTTGTTCCCTCCGAATCCTCCCGTCACAAGTCGTCATTCCTGTGATAGATATCTGATGGCATTAGGTATGATCGCTGTCATACATGAGAATAGGCTGCACAGAGAGACAATGATCTGCTTCCCCAGCTCAACCGTTTGATTATAATGTCTGCTACCAAAAAGAATTTTTCTCTACCACGAAGAATTGCCAACTACGTCATAACATGCCTCAGTGACTACATACTGCTCATTAAGTTAGTTTTCAACTGCTTTCAACATCGAAGTCCTAAAAGCGAAACAAGAGAACCAAGGATCAAATACATAACAAATTTGTAAGACCTCTTCTGCTCAACTAAAGCCCCAAGCCTATACTTGAAGAATGGTGAAGATAGTCGAGCTCAGCTTAATGTCGGGCTGTCATCTTCGGTTTTTAACTAGATCCCATACAAGTAAAATGTTCTAAGAACTGAATGTTCTAATCTAATTCTTGATTGTTAGTTTGCAAGAGATTCTTTATTCTGGGAACATCTTACCCAGCGACGTCCCTTCATTATAAATTCAAACCCTGGCGGTAATTTCGATCATCGCCGATCATAATCGGCCTCATACATTCGCAACTCGTGATCACCATGACTCCGCGCGAAGTTAAAGGTCAAAGGATCTACGGGCGCGATAATGTGGAAGGGATGCCTTTTCTTCCGCCAAGGACGGCGGTCCTTAAGGTCGCCCTGTACCCGAGACATTGGCCCACATAAGAGACACAGTGACCCAATGAGCCGACACGTTTTGGAATCAGTCCACGGTTTCGTACAGGAGTCACAGGAAAAATCCCCTTACAGACGGACGACGTGGCAGATATTTAGCGTCGAGGCGTAATCGCGAAATACCGACAAATCTTAATCCGTCGGCTATTTATTCTTGTCGTTTCGTGCGTGCGGGGGACCCCGTTTTCCATTCGCACTCCGCTTTTCCCCTAGACCAAACACGTCGTCTAACAATAGAAGTCAGTTTATGGTTTTTTTGGAAGTGATTTGCGATTAGACCTTAGCCCAGTTCCCCGCTTTGCTTGTTCGGATCGCGAATGCACCGAAACGGGATGAATTATTCTTCGGAGACGGACGTTCACAGATGAGACACTTCAGCAACTTGATGGGCGCCATGTGTGAGTTCTCGGGGTCTGTTGAAAATAGAGGCGACGCTTTTGAAGAGGCCCATAGCCACCCTGATGACTCATTCCACCGAGCCTCTGCGTTTGAACAAAATCTTAAGTGATCCCAGACGTAAGAGTATGTATACGTGCATATATGTACATTTCTATTAATCTGTATTAAATATGATAATGATTGTACGATGGCTTATATGACATAAGATTATCATTGCAATAAACGTAGGGCGAACAGAGACTAAAAAGGAAAAGTAGCTGAAATCGTTAACTATGGGAATGAGCAAGTTTCACACTGAAAACTGAGTTCAACAAAATAAGCGACATAAAATGCAGTATAACAAAGATACAACTTACGATATGTGCAAAAGATGCAATGATACATTATAAGCATGTAAACTCAGCATTTTGTGCCTTGTTCGTCGTCCCCCTTAATTAAACCCTTTGTAGTGAACCTACCTTTTCAAAACGCTTTACGGAAAAATGTCGTGTTTACACCATTTTGAACACTTAAACAGACTGTATATTAATTGTATACACTGTATGCTTTTTTGCAAATTCGTACCAATAGTTCTCAGAAGGACGTTGAAGGGGCGGGAAGTTGCAGCTTCAATTATGTTTTGCCGTGGGATATAGCTTTTCCAAGTCAGATTCGGAAATTTCCAAACCAATTTCAGGAATTTCCAAAACCAATTTCAGAATTTTCCATTTCAATTTCAGACTTTTTCATTTCAATTTCAGAATTTTCCATTTGAATTTCAGAATGTGATCAATATCAGGGTGGGAGCGTAAAAAAGTGGCATAAAGAGAAGGAAATAAGTAGGTAGCGCACAAAATGTACTAATAAAATTAAAAAAATATCACGAGAGGTGAGAAGGAACTGGTTCATCGAAATTGATAACGTGAACTTCTTAAAACAGCCGAAAAGTTATACCTGTTCCAAAAATTTCACGTTAGCGCATGCGCAGCGCGTACCGCTGATTATATTGAAATTAAATTCGTATGGCACCTCAAGAGACCTTATCTGCATAATCCCTCAAAATATGAGCTAAATTCATTCAAAATTGTGGAAGTTATGGCTGTAACAAGGAAATGCGGACTAACAGACAGGGAACCAAATTTGTTTAGTAGGCTATAAAACGCAAAATGCGAGTGGAAATTCTGAATGCGGACAACAAAAATTGTTTGGCTTCCGAAAGTGAACACAAGGCTTCCGCTGCTTCGCAGACTCGGAAGCAAAACATGCGCATATTTTATCAATTTCGATTAACCAGTTCCTTCTCACCTCTCGTGATAATTTTTGGTTTATTACTCAATAATTTTGGTTTGTAATAAACCATTGTAAACTTATTGTGAAGGGATGAAATCCGCTCTCAACAGCCACTTCCTTTGTATTATTCCCCCCCCCCCCCCTGAAAATTTCATGGTTTACGTTTCAAAGAGTGTAGAATCCGAATCTGCAATAAAAAATTTTCTGTCCGTCGGCCGTACGCACGATTTCTCCCAAACGGCTGAAGCAAAAAGCTGAAAATTTCAGAAAAAATCCATGTTGGTCCGGCGACGCCCCAATTCTTGAGCCAGCTCTCTCACTTAATTTAAAGTGACCTTTAAGGGTTGTCGAAGTTTTGTAAAATCCCTAAAAACCTCAAAAAAAGTCAAGGCGGCCTAAATTTGGACTCTTTGCGAAGAACTTTCCACGAGGAATCGAATGAGCCCTTCACCAGGTCCGTACGTTAAACCATTCCCGATGTATGGCCCGATTTATGATGCCAACTTTTGCGTTATTTTGGTTTATTATTGTTTTTTTTTTTTTTTTTTTTTTTTTTCAAATCAGTTACCTAGTGATGTATTAATGTGGATACTGGAGTGAAATCCTAAAAGGCTTTGTAGCCGATACACCGGCTGAAGCATTCTGATATGCATGAAACGCTGCAAATTCTTATACTTACTGGGGTTTATTATTCAATTGGCTTGCGTTCATGATTTGAATTTCTACTGAGCTTTGGAGTGTGCGTGTTTCACAAGTGACAGAGCGATTATTGAATTGCAGGAGGCACACAAATATGATCAACTGATCAATCCAAATAGGTAGTTTGGTTGAGAACAGATTTACGTGCTCTATGCATATCTCCTGAAATTTTTTTTGTGTATCAATGAACCCAGGTAAAAAACGCTGCAAATTCTTTCACTGGGGTTTATTATTCAATTGGCTTGAGTTCATGATTTGAATTTATACTAAGCTTCGGAGTGTGCTTGTTCCACAGGTGATAGAGCGATTATTGAATTTCAGACAGTTTCAGCAGAACGAAGCAACTGGCAACTCTTATTGTCGTTGGTAGTATTTGTCTCCACGATTGAGATGAAATTCGTTAAAATCTTCCATACAGTTACGTCCTCGCAGAGCCCAGGAGTTGGGCAGAGCCATCTAACGAGAACATTGGGAGCCTGTTCTTCGTTGTTTTAGTGATATCGTCTGGAGAAATTCAACTCCGCGTGGGAATGAACGCGTATGCAACGAGTTCCGTAGGCTCGTCTAGTCCAGTGATGTCAGGCGGCGGGAGAAGGAATCTATTTCAGAGGGCCATGAAATTCTATCGGCGGTTTCAGCCGACTTGGCCCTTTCCGCTGCCATTATCCCGCCTTTCAAGGCTATTTCCAAGATGGTACTGGTCGAGCCTGCCTCCAACAAACGCTTCCTCCTAGCTGAATGCACTTTGCCAGACGCTGGTCGAACTGAGTTTTTTTTTTAAATTTATTTTAATTAAAATCAAGTCAGTTTTAACAACTTACTGGTAACTTATTTCTAGTATCATAATTTAATATGCAGTCCTCTTGCACATAACAGGAGTTACTTTTGTTCGCACTTCACTCGCGATAAGTTCTTTATACGTCAAGTGTCAATTCGAACGGCTTTCTTCTCTTTAGTCTTCGAAAAAGGTTTTCAACGTCTAGGAGATGGACGGCCTCTGCGTTGACGTGGCCCTTTAGCCATTCAGAGTGTTCAACGGCGAATTTTCGTATTGTGGCAGCGACACTCTCGATCTTCAAATCATTATGAAGGTTGTCGTTCCGAATGTACCAAGGTGCATGTTCCTCAATACTTGGTTCTGGATTGTTTGTACAATCTTGATGTTGCTATTAGCAGTGCAGCTCCACGCTGCACACCATAGGTCCACACAGGTTTTAGGACCTGCTTGTACAACATAAGCTTATTAGACGTTGACAGCTGCGAGTGTCTGCCCATAAGCCAGTACATTTTTCGATACCTAATATTCCTACCGCTTTTTCTTGACATGCTCTTTCCATTTCAATTTGGCATCAAGCGTCATCCCAAGGTACTTTGCTTGGTTAGAGTAAGGGATGGTCTTTCCGTCCAGTGTAACAGGTATGTATTTAACCTTTTTATATGTAAAGTCTACGTGTATTGACTTTGCCTCGTTCATTTTAATTTTCCACTTCCTCGCTTTGAAAAAACATTTGTTGAGCTTAGAAACTGATTCAACAGTATCTTCTGCAACTGCCAACACTGCCGTGTCATCAGCAATTGTAGCTGTTGTATTTTGTACTAGTTCTGGTAAGTCACTAGTATATAAAAGGTATAATACTGGCCCTAGCACACTGCCTTGAGGAACTCCAGCTTTAAACTCTTGCAAATCAAAGTAGGCATCCTCTTGTCTGATACGGAATTATCTATCAGTTAAGTAAGAAGCTAAAATCCGTGAATAACATGATGGCAACCATTTTCTTAATTTGAATTTAAGTCCTTCGATTTGAGTTGAATTTGGTCGAACTGAGTTGAATGTACTTACAACCAGCCACTTCTGATGAGGCAGCTAGTACTTTGTGCCGGAAGGGTTGTCATAAATCTCCCCTTAACTGTGACTGATGTAATTGTTAGCTAATTAACTACATTAACTACATCTGTTCATCGTCCACCATAACTAATGTTTCTTCTCATTTTAAAAGATTCATTTTGATATACGCGTTTAACGGGGTTTCAAGTATAGTAAAGCCACATCTTCTCAAAAGGTTTAGCCGCTTTGGTTCGAATTTGTGTAAGAAGATGAAAATAAATGCTTTTTATTATGATTGGCACTGTGAAATCATAATGAGCATTTACATAAAATTTCCATGATTCAATATCGCAACCAATGGTACGAGCCCAGCTCCGGAGCTTCCTCCAAGCTAAAGCCACTATCCCAGATGTAGGTCAGACTGTGTTAGATGTACTTTCGTTCAGGGACTTCTGATCAAAGATGTTACGTATCGAAAGGGTTACCACAAATATATAGCAACCCTACAAAGGAATACAGTTAAATC
The DNA here is from genome assembly GCA_031894815.1 of Creontiades dilutus. Lineage (NCBI taxonomy): Eukaryota > Metazoa > Arthropoda > Insecta > Hemiptera > Miridae > Creontiades > Creontiades dilutus. The sequence goes on from JAVIWC010008333.1 coordinate 18,832, forward strand.
TTCTTCATTGACACTGATGTAACTGTTCTCCTATTATCATTAACTACCATATCATCATCTACCATCATACCATATCTTCATCATCCTCCACAACTAATGTTTCTTGTGATTTTAAAAGATTTAATTTGATATACTCGTATAAATCTAGAGTTTTGAGTGTGATATAGCCTTACCTCCTCAACCTTTCCAAAAGATTTTACCGTGCTGGGTTGTATTTCTGTAAAAAGGTAAAAATCAATGCACTTTATTATGATTAGAATCGTAAAATGCAAATTAGCAAGTAAATAAAACTTTTATGATTATCTGTCGCAGCCAATGGATTAAAAAAATCATGTATCATGTTGTCTCAAGTCGTAATGTAAGTATTGAATGTCATGACGATATAATCTGTTTGTCCTTAAGAATCTACATAATAAATTACAGCTTGAGAGTGTAAATAGCGATGGAATTAGCTCTGGAGGCCTTTCAGGTGATCCGTGGCCTATCCATCGTCAGGTATAAGTCCTATGATGTCAAAAACTGAATAGCAGCTTCAGACTGTAATAAGCGTAGAAACTAACTTAGGAAGCGAAGAAAATTAATAGGTACTCCTTGACGTCTAGCGAGCGGACAACCCAGTTGTAAAACATAATGAATTTCCACTTGCTTTTAGCTCTTCACAGTTCCCTGATCAATTCAAGTTCTGTATAGGGCTGCTGTGCAAATTGCTATGCCTTCCTGTGGCAAGATGAACTAAGCGTAATTTTGATTTTGATTAAATTCGCAAGGATTGTGCAAGTTAGTTCCTATATGGATAACTAGATAACTCCTAGGTAATCGGCCTGCTGTCTATTGGGTGAATTACGAACATGCACTGCTAAAGTCATTTAAAATGTGAAATTACCCCTGTCATCATGGCCTCATCTCCAAACAACAAAATTTGCTGTTAATTAATTTAAATAATGTACGAACAGCAGGTCACCTATAAATTATATTGCCGCGTTAATTATAAATAACAACAGAGACACGCTCACCATACAAAACTATGGTAGTAGAATATCATCAGTATAAGCAACACATGTTATGATAAATGTGGTATTTTGATTTGATAATCTAGTTGCAATATCAGCTGGTCGACCATCGTTTTCAAAAGCTTTTATTCAACTTGCAATGTATGCAAGGATGTCCGGGTGGAATCTTGTGACCCAATTTTGAAGCAGATATTCTCAACCGATTAAGCTGAAATTTTGTATGCACGTTTAGATCGGATGACAATACACGATTAGTTGTGTGACGTCATTCTAAATTCAATATTTCGGACCATCCAAGATGGCGGAACAGTTAATTTTAATGCATTTCTACAATATAGTGTGCCTCCTGAAATTCAATAATCGCTCCATCACCTGTGTAACACGCACATTCCAAAGCTTAGTAGAAATTCAAATCATGAATCATTGAATAATAAACCCCAGTGAAAGAATTTGCAGCGTTTTTTGCAAGAGCGATTACAATGGAAAAATATTATATTTGAAAATTTTAAATTTCGTAAAACGGAGCATGCATGTCAGCCCGTGTTTCGGCTACAAACCCTTTTAGGAGTTCACTCCAGTATCCACGTTCACTACATCACTAGGTTACTGCGATAAAAAAAAAACTCTTTTTGTTTGTTTTGATTGCAGTAACCTAGTGATGTAGTGAATGTGGATGCAAATGTTGGCACCAAATCGGGCCACCTATCGGAATAAGTTGGTCAATGAAATAGGTAGGAACCTACCTCGGAACTAGTTAATTTACACAAGCCTAAATCTCGCGACAAGCATTTATGATTTTATTAATTGTGTATATAGGCTATAAGTAGACAGTTAAAATTTGTAAGTAAAAATTATTTCCTTCTTTTTAGGGCATTTAAATAGAAGCTTTCTTAAAAAGTTTTTTTGTTTAATTTTTTATGATGAGATTTCCATTGTGTACCACTGTTTTCATACACACTAATGTCGATGTTCTTTTCTTCTCTGATCTGGATGCTCTCAGCCTACTCTTTGAAATTGGCCTGTCAATAAGACACAAAAATGAACCGAAATGTTCGAGATTTCAATTTCTCTGTATTTCCACCCTTCAGTTGAATACACTAGGGTTGTGTGACCACAATCAATACTATTGGTGCTCTCTAGTGACTAGGAGTTCCTCCTACCCCTTAACGGCCCAAAAAAAGCACTCCAGGGTTGATTGATTTAAATACCAATGATTTAAAATCAACAAGAACCTACCCAAATTTTGACTGTCAATTCTTAAACTTTTAAACTCTTAAACAGACTGAGCACCGTTCAGTGTCTCCCGGTGTCTGTGTATTTCGAAGTTCGGTAGTAAAAAGTCCACGAAAATCAATTTAAAATAAACCACGGTTTTAATAACATACCTGATATAGAAAAAATTATGTTTTGGCCTTAATCTTCTTTATTAATGTAGTAAAAAATAATAGGGAGTTAATCAATGGACCAATTGCCATAATTGATGGTAATTTATTTTATTTAAATCCCAATATGTACCTATCTAAACACATGAAACTAAGACCAGATTTCATTCCACTTTCGATTTTTACCGTAATTTTTTTAAGTAAACACCTGCTTATTGTTTTAAAATGTGCACATTGCTTCGGGAAATTAAATAAAATTGGTATTGCACAACATTCACTTAAATTTATCATTACATTGTGTACAACGAATGCTTCTAATTTCAATATTAATAGATACTAAGATAGTTGTTATTAACTGCCAATTTAACACCACAACTTTTCATTATCCAGTTCAGACTAAATAAATTAGGGGTGAGGAGGATATGGCAAAGAGAAAACATCCCTGTCCAAGGCTACTTGATGAGAAGAAGAAGGGGAAAGTAGGTGCTCAAAGGTTGTATTCAACTCAGCTTTGATAGTTCCTGCAGAAACCAGTTGTGGATTAGCTCAACAAACGAAAATGCTTCAGAAGGTCATCATTCAACTGCAATTGGATTCTCAGTGAAACGGCCCGCAGAGTGGCTATATAAAGTTAAGACCTACGCAGGAAACGATCGTCCTTGCCGCCTGCCTGCTATGAGACTGATATTTCGCTCCGAGGTCAGCCTCATTCGTGGAGGTGTTCGCCGCCTAACGAAAACAAGAGACGATGTTTATGAGGACACAGGTTTATCCTTTCAGCATGAACGTCGACTAATAACATGCAAATAGAGCCGATGCTTTTATTGCACGAAGCTGAAAGAATGATATTCGAAGCTCCATTGTATGAAGATATTCCGTCAGATGGCTCCACTGTTCGCGACCTAGACCCACTTTTGCGAACGAAGGACAATTCACGGTTCGCTTATGACCACTACTTTTCGTTGGAAGGAAAACTTCAAAAACGCTTTTGCAATTCACTCACATCTGCACCTACACGAGTAGAGTGTTACTCAAATCATATAAAACACCTTCTTCTTCTAAATAACTAAATCTGCAAGCAAATGATTGGGCGGATAGTAATTATTAAGTAGCAACAATATATTGAAGCAGTGCAAGATGAATACTTGACCTAAGTCAATTTTGGACCAACTATTAAACAACTTATGAGGAACCATTTATCGAATCTTATATTCAGCCGAAGAATAAAACATTCCCATCATTATCAACCTTTTAATTGTTTGATATTTTCAGAACTATACAACACAGTTGATTCATTTTCTGGGTAGCGCTCAAGCACCTTTTGATTTTCATCAATCAAACAGCAAGGTAAATGCCAATAAAGTAAAGTAAAGTGAACAAGGAATTTCACCTTGGATTTTCGACCGACTACGCGGAGGTGTCGCGGACGTCGCCAACCGTCCTCTAGAGAGGATCGGAACTGGGTCTGACGATTTCGCTCGTGGCTTCCCATTGCCTCACGCCCGTGGTTGGGAGCGATTTGGATTCGCGAGATATCGAGATCAGAAGTGAACTGTGTGATGGATATGGTTAGTTGGCCCCTTCCCGATTTTAGATTCCGCCACGTTCAGAGGATGAACCAGACGCTTGGTAACGTCTGATTCATCTCCGAAGGAAGGGAACCAACTAACCATATCCATCACACTCCCGGGGCTCTGAGAAAAGCTGGGGGAGGGGGGGGGGCTGAATGGAGGTATAACTCTCATTATAAGGGGGGGGGGGGCTCGCAATAAGTGGGGCAGAGATATGGCAATTTTTAAATTGATCATTACAAAGGGCATACAGCCTCAGGGGGAATGCGAGTGAATAGGGGCAGCAGGACTATCAGGATGTTATGTAGTAAAAAGGGCCAATGATCGTAACCACGCTCTGCTACCATGTGAGGATGATGGAATGGTATAGTTTCCCCTTCTGAGCAAGGGGAGGCATTATTATGCTCCGCCACGCTCAGAAGATCACCCAGACGCTTGCAGGCGTCCGATTCATCTCCCAAGGCGACAGATTCTGAAATCGGGAAGGGGCCAACTTACCATATCCATCACAACTGTCTAACGACAGGACAACCCTTGACAGGATTTTGGCCCTAATCATTGGTGCCTACCGGATTCGAAACGGGCTAATCAGTACTCCCACTGAAAGTAAAAGGACTCACGCTTTAGCTCGCTCGGACAACCTGTCCCCCCCCCCCCCCCCATGTAAATGCCAATATTATCGTTCGCTTTATGTAAACAATATTTATGTTTTAGGATATCTTTTAATTTGTTTAAACTGGATGCCACCAAAGTTTACTCAACTTGTGTGTTGCCTTCCATCATAGATAGTTGTTTGACATCAAAACGCGACATTTAATTTGGTAACCCTCAGTTGGTTTCTCTGCCAATCAGCGTCAATCTCTTTCCAAAGTGTTCTCTGGAATTCCCTCATGTTATAGAACTGGATTGAAACACTAAATTTATTGATAAGGTCATTCCTTGGTTGGCAGGTCACATAAAATTCCTGTTTTGGGGCTGGTTTTTCATTATAAGAACAATTTTTTTTTTTTTTTTCAAAGAAAAAGGGTTTTAGATTCACGTAAGTAAAAAATGTAGTAGTTTAACGGCTAATAAATACTTTGAGAGACATTTCAAGCTTTCAAGTTCTTACGTTGAATGAATTGAGGCAACCAGCTGATGAAAAGTGGATGGGATTCAATTCAGCGTTAAGATACCCAGTCAGTATCAAATTAGCTTAGGAGTTTCACCTTGGAACAAACAGAAATCATCACTGGTGATAATAATACCGGTACCGAAGCTGTTGAAATCCAATAGGAAGCTTTGTTAAAGTTTTGAACTACAGTAAGTTATGATTTCGGAGGCGATAGGAATCACTGTCAACAGGTTACTGCGTTTTTAAATCACCCAGTAAACTCATTATTCTTAATTTTTCTCTTCTTACAGTAACTATTCAACCTTGGTAAATTTAATTGACTTTATTTACATTATTTCTCCATTGACCCTTTGGCTATTTGAAAGCAAAACTTCTCACTTAACGCATAATACCGAAATGGAGAACCGGCTTAGACATTGGCTTTCAATATCTGCCAGAGTCTTCACTCATCTGGGAAATTAGACGATCTGCTCACCTTGCGGGTTTTCGTATGGTACAGGCTTGGTGGCACCTTAATTCTAAATAAAATGTAAATTGTTGTCTTCGTCAGGAATAATATCCATGTGGGCATCGGGCCTTATAATTCTCTATGCTTATCGTTTTGGTAATCTATCTACGAAAAATCCTGATGTTGAGGACATCGGAATGTTGGCTTGAAGACTTATTTTGTTCTCTCGACCGCCTCGCAAGAAAGCAGAAGCGTGTTTATTGTCAGACGGCGGTCATGAAACGAAACAATCTTGAAAATGAGATGGACCTCTCTATTGATGTAGTCATCCTAGGTCCTTGGGGCCGTTCTAAAGGCTGGATCTACTCCTAGAAGAGTTGTTGCTTCATGGGGCAACCTATCCGTATACAGTAGCTGGAAATCAAGCTGTAAACGGTTGGCGGTCGGCGCGGGGTTAACGAGGTAATACGAAAGAAGGGAGCTGACTGAGCGCCGAATCCGTGTCAGGGCCCCTCCGTGGCCCACTGATCTTGCGACCACTTCTGACGGGCGCCCCGCTCCAAGGACGCGTTTCTCTCAGTAGGTAGGATGTATCGTGAATCAAGACAAGCGGCTCTCCTACGCCGACCCGGGTCCATCTCGTTCTGTTGAAAGTCCCTCGATTTGTAATTATGAATGCAGGGTAGGATCCTTGTTGGTAACTGTTCAGCACACAACGATAAGAGCTACGCAATTCGTTAGCAATTAACATCCAACCCCAAAGAAATGTGGTGATTGCCAAATGTACAAGTTGCATCAGTTCTCACATTTCGTACTATAGCAAAAACTATACAAAGAAGGAGAAGCAGCACCCTCAGTAAAACATAAGTCTTTGGAACTTCGGTTAGCATAAAATCTGATAATGTCACGATTTTACGTTTCAATTTAATGAAAACGCCTTGACTTATTTCTGTACTAATAGTTGGCACGACTTTTTTTTTGTTGGCAGGTGAGGAAATTTTTAAGATCCTAAGGTGAAAATCGGATCTCGTAAGATACCCAGAAGGGACCGCTCTTCGGGTTGTGTAGGATTCAAACCCACTAAAGCCTCACTCCTCGGTCTCTCCTGTCCTTGAGTGATCGTTCTCTGCAGGATGCTTTCGACATAGACAACTACAGAGTTCCAATGCTCCTCTCTTTCAAGAATTTTGGCAACTATGTTCTCCGGTGTCATGTTCTCAGACGGCATTTCAGGACATCCTACAGCCGTCTTCTTCGTGTTTCCCATTGCTTACACACAAAGAATGTGTGAAACACATCATTATCTGGTTGGCACAACTTTGAACACAACAACTCGATATTTCAAATGTGCAGGAAAAAATATTTTCGGCTTAGTTCTATATGGTGCCAATTGGCGTAAACATTTCGCATACCGATATCTTGTTATGGTTGCAACTGAACAACTAACATCACAACAACCGTCGTCTTTCTTAGAATCGTAGATTTTCAAAATATGAATATACAGATTATCATAATGCCCATAGAAAAGGCTGAATGGGTCCAACCAACGCCTTTCGACTGGTGAAAGGTGTTTTTTGGATTCCGCGGGTGGCCAACGATCCCATTTGGGTCCGAAATATGTTCCCTCTTGAAACCCTTTCTAACAGTTGTAAGTCTTGAGTATTTATGAAAGGAAAATGGATGGTATCATTGTTTTGAGATCTTGAGAGGTACTCGATTATACGATTGAGTCGCCTGGGTTTCAGAGCTAATGATATATTTTGCTTTCAATCGGTGAAGCGGTACTGTCCATTCTCCTAATACCATATTAATTCTTATCACCCATTTTGCTGATCGAGGAATCTGAAGACCCATGAATTTTCAATCTGATTTACTCCTACGCCAACCCAGGTCATTCTGGACATGCTGCAAAGTAAGATCAACTTTGTTTGATATGACGGTATGACTGAACCCCAGGAAAATGAAACATTTCGCCACCCTTTGTGAGTAGCAACATTGACTGTCCAATCGGATCTGATTTCTGCACATGTTGAACATACTGTTGATTCGAGTGAACTATGGTTTTTGTAATGCTTCTCAATCCTCCTGGCCACTCGTTGAACTTCGTGCCATTCATTTCATGTATGTTTCTGATTACTATTTTGTCATTGTAAGCTGCATATCTCGGCAAGTAAGAACTATTGTGAATCCTGTCAGAGCGGCTTTGCCAAGCCCACCCGAGTCTTCCCTACCTGTTGAAGGTCTCCCTCGATACGTAATAGAAATGCAAAGCAGGATCAATTTTATGAAGTTGCGTAGTACCTACACAACTTTGAGATTGAGTCCATAGACCTCACACATTTTACTGCCTTTTTGGATACTAGCAGTCAGGTCGTAATTTCTGTGCCCACACACAGGGTAGTTTATGTATTGAATAATATATTCAAGTAATACAATCTTCTCAGTGACTATTATTTTAATTTGAGGACAATAGCAATTCGTTTACCTAGTGAGCTTTATTTATTACCATAATTTTACTGTACAATTCTACAGGCAGTTCGATACCGATGTAGGTATCTGTGAAATAAACTTGAGACAAAAACCCTGTGGAGCTCAATTCAAGGAATTAATGTCTCAACCTTTAGGATAGGTACCTTCCTGCTTGCGCTGGGCAAACAGTTTTAAAGCGAGCGAAGTACACTTTTATTACCTTATAAGCCATTTGAATAATTACCACCCATATTGCTAATGTAGCAACCAGAAAGATATATTTTCAGTGGATTGTCAAGTTATCCTCTTAAACTGTGTCTTGAATTAAAACGAAACTGTTCTACGCAAATCCAGGTTTGTTGTGTACCAGCTTAAAGTATCCTCATGAAGCGATACGAATGCAGGCAAATTTTGTCTGATTGTAAAAAAAATTGACATTTGAATGAGCTTACTGAACGTAGGATGTGAAGAATTATGCGACAAAACTAGAAGATAGTGCACATTTCTCGCTTTGGATGCCCCGTTTTGATATAAATAAGTTAGCGATTAACCGTCAAGGTAAGTAAACTGCACCTGACATAACAAACAACTTAGAAGATGGAAATTTTAGTGCATCAGTGCCTTTGTCTGAAGAGAATAAAGAGCTATTTGGACTACTCGCACCAAATCTTACCCAACAAGATTTTTTCAAAGCATCTCCAGCAAACTGTTTAAGAAGATTTCATCCATTAACGCCACGCGTGATCACATGAAGAAAAGGCAGGTAGGCAGTTCATATAGAGAGTTGTTAAGTTCTTTCACAGATAAGCACAGAGGAATGTAGAATGTCAGAAATGTGGTATAGTTAAGTGTATGGATTCCTGAACTTCAGCATTCTGATTATCATCAAAACAGTTTTGTTTTTGAAAAATATCAGGATATGGAAGAATGGCGGGTAGTGAAGTCCATATACAGCGTTGTTAATGGTCTTCTGCACATAATAGAGAGGGACGTAAAGCGGCAGGAATGTGTTCCAGGTTTAATGTACGGGTTCCTGGATTGTTAAGTTCGACATATCAGAATCGAAAGGGTCACCTTGGCGGTCCCAAAAGAGTAGAATATTGAATGTTACGCATATTGAGGCAATACGCCCCGAGTGGTGGGAGCATAAGGAGGTCGCGAGCAAAGTGATTCAGTTGACATTGTGAGGCCTCCAGCTTTACGGCTCGAATTGGTGTCAAGTTGAGCCCGAACGATAGCGGCGCCCCACCAGACCCCATACGGAGCTCGAGCCCAGAACACAGAACACAAGCCGCCAGAGCCGACCTTGGGCTGGAAGGAAACTCCGGGCGCCGTGAACTTGGTACCACTTTCGAAGGACCGCGTAAGAAGTTGGCGAGGGGAGAGTGTCGCCTCCTTGGCCGAAACCTCGCCCTCATTCTCGGGCCCGGGCAGGCGGAGGAGGCGCGATTAGGAACCTACCTGAACCCATCTGGTGTCTGCTCACGCCGGCCGTATCCAATCGCGACTTATCGAAAACGTGAGCTCACTGTTTTTCTGGGAGAATCTAATTGAAGCGGGCTTCTGTGGAACAGATTTCGGGCATTCGAGATACCGGTTGGAAGAGATACCTCGTGTCTATTGATCTAAATTCTTTCTGGGGTGACATCAATTGAGACATTGAGAACCAAAACCGAGCAGCTCCAAAATTGCAGAAAAGTCCTTCTTTCATTTTTCACAAGTTCAGATAGATAAGTTCATACTCAAGAAACTGCAGGATCAAGTTCGGATAGGAACCATAAGAAATAAGGCATCAAAAAGCGGACTACCCCATGTTTCAATATAATCCAGTATGCTCGCAGCAATCGGACTTCATTCTTCGTTATCTCTATGTCACTGATTAGCTCCCGATTTGTCTTCATTTGGCAAGATTTTTTGTGCAATCTCCTCTCTTAACTTTTATATCCCTTCTATTCCGTGACTGAGGCATTTTTTCTTCGCTTTAAATCGTCGATTTAAGCACTGCAGGGAAGGGGAAACCGAAAAAACGGCCAGAAAACCAAAAACTTCAGAAGAAAAATGTTGCGAACAGAGAAAGGTATTCGTTCCCCGGAATCATTCACCATTGTAATGGGTTGCAACATAGCAATCTTGGGGGCAGGGATCATCAGGTATAAAATAACACGCTTGCAGGGAATTACAAATCGTATGGTACCCACTGAGGTACAGAAACCAGCTTTAGGCTCTTCTGTGAAATTTGGTCTTGTGGCCCCTTTTGATCCTCAACGACTCGATAGTGGCAAGTTTCTAGTGCTATAGGGTCAGGTCTTCGATACTAGAGAAAATAATTCACACAGCTCAGCTACAAATGAGTATTCTCCACACAATCCTTGCGATTAATACATTACCATTTATATCAATCACAGAGAAAACGTGATGGTACGCAGAGGAAATATTTACTTGAAAGTTCCGTTATTGTAAGACATCAGGAGATATCGTCATATTATCTCATATGGTACAATCTTATAAATATATTTGTGGTGCCTGCGGATCTGTTCCACAAATGCCTCAATGCCGAGAAATTGAAAAAATGAACTCATTCGTTGGAAACATCTTTGGGAGATAGGTACGCGAGGTAAACATGGTGGTACCGTGTCTTCAAAGTTGAAAAGTTACATAAAGAGTGAACTCGATGATTTCAAGTGAGAAACTGCGAAAGATCTTGGAACTACTAGGTACTGAAGACCAGATCGATACCATCTGAACTTCCTCCAGTACTCAGTCAATCTCATCTAATTGTTCCTTATGTAAAACGTATTTATCAGTGTTTCCTAGTAGGGATCGACTTGAAGTTAATCTCTTGGAAGTTGAGAGAAAATTGGAAAATTGCATTAATACGTTGAAAAAATGTGAGGCTGAATTTTTCAAAGAAAAAAATTATTGAGTTGGAACGTTGACAGGTCTTGAATGTTCTTTCAAATCGCCATGAGAGATTCCTAATTACATTTTTTGTATTTTCTGGGTTTGAAAAGATTGGATTATTGAACATTTTAGCCGTTTTCTGGGAGCGAATCTTCTGAAATAAAATATTTGGAAGTACGGGGGAACTTCTCATCGGAAACGGTGTGGCATCCTGATAACATAATAGTGCGTAGATTTATAAGAATGAGAGCTGAAAGTTTGCGTGGGTATCTAAGTTGCTAGAGGAGCGGTATCCTTGGTTTTGGATGTCATGGAAAGTAAACGAAAGCGTGCCTCGATACCTACATCATACTTTCATTTGGGATTCTCCATCAACTTCTTCGAATGAAAATATGTGATGACTTCAATGTTTTCTGGGAGAGATCCGCTTTAAATTACACCTAGTTGGATGTTCTGGGAAACTAATAACCGATTGGGGGCACAAAGTTGAGAGTTGGAGCAACCTACCTATTTAGGACTTACCTACAGTCGAGTCGACCGGGCTTCCCCGCTAATTCTTGCGAAAAGGTGAAACCATGTTTTTGTGGGACAGAACCACTAAGTGTAATGTGCTTGGAAAATCAGTTAAAAACGTACCGAGTACGTGCGATTGAAGTTTGTGTGAGTTTGTAGACTAAATCTCAAAATGTGTTGAAATTTGTGATGGATACGGTTAGTTGGCCCTTCCCAATTTTAGAATCCGTCGCCTTGGGAGATGAATCAGACGTTTTCAAGCGTCTGGGTTATCCTCTGAGCGTGGCGGAGCATTATTGCCGCATCCACCTCAATGGAAGGGGCAACTATACCATTCCATCACCTCAAAAATTAATGCCTGCTGCAGTGATGACAGTTCCTGTACAATCTGGAAAATCTCCAAATGAGGCACTAGTTACCCAACGACATTTGGTTTGAGAGATTCCTTCCTTTTTACTTTGAACTATACAACGGACAAATGTTTATTGGGATAAAATGGACATTGAGACCCATCCAAAAATTTTCTTTAGACGATCTGCTTGTGAATAAATAGTACTCATTGATCTTCAGAATCTTTTTGAAAGGGGTTAGGTCAAGTACCTCGGTACTTGCTAAAAATTGATTTTTGGTAAGCTGCCATTAACTTTTTACACCTAATAAGTAGTATGACCTCTATATCAATACGGCCTCTAAAATTGGAAAACAGGAGCGAGGCTTTTCATTTTTCCTATACATCAAAAGGCTCACGGAAAGTGTTCTGTAACTCATCGAGAACAGCGCCTTTTTTCAAGCGCAATATGTGAATATTGTATACCAGTGTAACGATAAAAGTAATACCTACTCATATATTTCAAGTTAAGTATACGTAAGTTAATTATTAACAAATCAAACTCACTGTTGAGTAAACTTATTTTTTTCTCCTCCCAGATCCCTGATCTGGCCATTCTCTGGAATCCAAATTCGATCGCCATATCACCAATGTTTTTATTCCCTAAAACCAAGGAAAAATATCGTCCTATACAAATTGATGGTTTATTTATAACAGTACACAACCGTAAATGACAAGGACCTCGGCAGTAGTTAATTTTCTTTAAAATATCGCTTAATGATTTTGATCAATCGCTCAAATTACTGTATGAATTATCAACTACTGTTCTTCTTTTATGACTTATTAATTACATTGCATTAATACATCAATTACTGGTACAATATAACCATGTGCCGTAAGTAGAACTGAGTTTTAGAAGTAATTTACAAAATGGAGAGTGACTCGCTGAACCAACCAAGTGATTCATGGGTTAATTAAGGTTTTATTGCTTGTCTTGTCTCAAAATGAAATGTTTTAAGATGTCGTACTTTTCACGACAGCTGGGGTGAATTTGCGTGCAATAAATCGTTATTCAGCATCGTCACATTAATTGGGGAAATAAGATTTTATTGCTTGTTTCATTGCAAGGCAGTATTAGGGGGGTTGAACAGGTGAGGTCCTTGAGAAAGGAAAAGTTTTTTAAGATGTCGACATTGTCAAGTCAGCTGGGGTTATTAATGGTACGACGAACGTTCCTCAACATCATAATGTACTTAAGTATGTGCATTATGTAAGTGTGGTGTTCAGTATGGTGTTGGATACGAAGAATCCTTTATCTGCCGGTAGGTTTCCTTGTGCAAGAAACGCGGCGGAGGATGGTTTTGCCAGCGAAGCCGGTCGTCCTTACTCAGAGGGTGAGGTAACCCCGCGGTTCTGAGTCCTTGACGGTGAGGCGATACGACGGCGCGGGGTGGGGTTAGGCCCATTGAAGTAGTGGCAAGATCAGTAGGACAACTCGAGAGGCCCTGACACAGATTCTGGTTCCTACAAGACCCCCCCTCTCTCCAGGTCCTTTCCTAATTGTCTGCTCCTCCGTCATCGGTTCTGAAGGGGGGTCCTCCCCATTGCGACAGGATCCCAATGTCTGCCTGCTTCCACATGCGAAAAAACCGCGAGCTTAGTCATCGCACCTAACGAAGTTCAATTCGCAGAACCGCATAATAGGAGAGCTGATAAGGAATCATACTACTGAATGAAATGCCGCCCGTTGCTCAAGATACAAAACCCCTAACAGCCGATACTGTTTGGTAATCCGTCGAACATATTACAAACTGTAGATTTTAATAAGTAACAAGCCGTAACAACAGGAGGCGCAGTACATCACCATATCGTAGAAGATTTCAAACGATACAACAAAAATGCGATGTACCAGCAGTGGAACAGGCAGTATCAAAATACTAAGTTAAACAAAGGGAAATTCTATATCGAGGGTGAAGTTGCAACATGACCTACCTGTCATAGGGCTGGACTTGGATTTTGGGCACTTGACTTTTTGGTATCGTTGGATGTACAACTTCCAGTGCGACCTGTTGGTAATGAGAAGTTAATAAGTTTATATACAGCTGTCCCTCGATAATCCGACAGTTAAGGGCAGAGTGCCGTGTCGGATAACCAAAAATGTCATATTATCAAAGATCATTTATTCCTAATGCGTTTGAACACAATCAAGTTTAAAAAAACAGTAAAGTTACATGTAGTTTATTAATACCAGGATACAAAATGACAGTACATGCAAGTTTTTAAAAGAAATACGGAAAGAAACGCGAGATGCATGTTGCTGCGGGCAAGCGCGTCGGACTACCGAGTACGGATTAAGTGTCGGATTATCGAGGGACAGCTGTATTTCAGAGTGGCTGGCGTAAGTATCAATTGAAATAAACATGAATGATATTGGAAATGTTAAAAACAAAACAGCTTTTTGCCTTTTCCCAAAATTAGGTCATGTTCTTTAGCACCATCTTAGGTAGATTGTGTTGTCCAGGCCTATTTCAAGTAGGTCATGTTACCACTTCACCCTCGATATGTTTGTTTAAGACAACATAACCACAACAGTTTGGTTTAGTGAAGACTTGGATAGAAGTTTCATTTAAACCATATGCCGCCTCCGTTTTGAACACCACCGATTGCCAAGTCACACGGATAAGATTGGGATATACGATCAGCCAAATTGTTTCTGACTCGAAACAGACGCAAATCACAACGTTCTTAAATGCTCACGTTTCGAGAGCGTCAGAAGCGAATTTTTAAAGAACCTGCAGCAAGAAGAAGTGAAATTTCCAACACAAATGTGAGGGACAATTCAATTGAAATATATTATGATTGTATGTGTTGAAAATCAATACTAATTCGTGATAGTAGTATTTATATAAGTATTACGTTTGATTACATACTCGTATCCCAATTATTGTGAATCATAATGTTCAAATATGACGATATACTTTCAATAATAGATACCAACTAATGAAGAAGGAAAAATTATATGTATGTTCGTGTATCTACATGTGAATAGATTAATTAGCACGTATAGTTGATTGTAATAATCATTCGTATGACACAAATGACATGCCACACATTTCACTTATGGCACGTGTGGGGAACATGTTGGCCTACATGTTTAAGGTGATTAAAGAGATTTTAAAAAAAGTTTCAATATGTTCGTTATGAAACTTGCATCCCGAGGAGATTTCCAAGGACGACACTCTCGTTTTTGTATCTACTTATTACAGTAATTAGATATTATTATCCACATAATTTTAATATGTATATACCCTCTCCCCTCCCCTCCCGGATAAGGGACAGGAGAAACCCCTGGTTATTCACACCACTAGGATCAATTGTGATACTATCCCAGTTCGATTCAGAACCTTTTTAGAAGCCTCATCTTCAAGCAAATGAGCTTTTCAGGCATATCCTGGGCTATATTTGGCGGAAGTTAAGGCTTCCTTAACCAAAATTAAGGAATTTTGTTAATGCAGTAGTAGGTAGGTATTTTCGGAATGGAGACGCCATTTTTTTTTGTTTTGTCCCGACCTTACCCATTTTGTAGAAATGGTAGGTAGCTCAAGGAGACCACTGAGGACCAGTGAGGAGACTCAGAGGTTTGTCAGTGACACCAGAGCATTTACGCATTCCTTAGTAGCAAATCACTCACAATGACTCCCCTTTACCTCATACTTTTCTGGCAGGCAAAATGGGTAATATCTTTTAAATATTACCTTTTAAAAATTAGGATTTGCATCTTCTTCTACATTGCATGCATTTCCCCCCACAATCAGGGGATCCCCCTCCCAGCTTCTTGAAAACACTGGGACAGTTCCCAACTACCCAGCTTAAGCATAAACCTGACACTTTTAGCACGCTAGAAACCCGTCGTACATCTGCTGATCTCGCTGTGCTGCCCAAAGTAATCAACGGTACTACCTGCAGCTCCGAATTCCTCTCGAAGATCGGTCTCCAAGTACCACGCGTGGCTGCCCTTCCACCTCTACTCTTCTACGTACCATTTTCCTGATCAAATTATCAGAGAAATCGTCCCCTCTACCGTCTACCACGAAGTGCAAATCTTTTTCTGTCCCTCCACCCAAATTTTGATTTCTTCAACTCCTCCCTCTCAAGCTTAAAGTCGCTAGTGTCCTCCTCTGATTTGTTGTTCAATTGACGATTATATCCAACATCAGGTGTTGACCTAAGTTGAAGTGCAAACTGTTGTTTAAACTATTAACATTGTTCTTGCCCGTATATAAATAAATAAATATTTGATTGCAGTTAGGATAAGTTTCAGATATCAATCCCCCCTCTTCCAAAACCATTAGACGTAGAAAACTTCCCTATTCAAATGTATCCATATAAAGAAGATCACTGCCGAAACAGGCAGATGGACTTAAACAAAGCGCGTTGTTCTACAACGGGCTCGGCTATTTGTTCGGTATAAATTAATATACGAGGAGTGCGGAGGATGGCTAATTTACAGTCATTTCCACAGCTCCTTAGAGACCGTCCGCAATCATTTCACCTTGACACGAATACCTCGAGCAGGCCCTCGTCATTAGAGGCTCAGTATCAATTTCTTTGCAATAAGTTTCGCTCCGATCATTCAGGGTCAGCGCCGTAAGAAAAGTTTTATTGAAAATGAAACTTTCCGCGTCTGTAACCATAAACATAAAAAAAATGGTTATTGAGGAAGGTCTGGCCCATAGGCAACATTATTTCAAATTTTTCCCGCCATAGCCAGTATGCGGTAGTGTACACATTTTTCTTAGTGATTAGTTGAGTCTTGTGTTTTGGTTTACTATTTTCTATAATGAAAATTTGTAATCGACCAGAAAACAAACTTTTAAAACCTCGATCTATATATAGGGTGTACAGCGTATGATCCGAAAATCTTCGCACATAATATGTTCTACATAACATATTATGTGCTACAACTAGTTTCCAACAAAATGAATTTTTGAGTTATTTAACTTTTAAGGAAAATTTTGAGGATTTATGTATATTCTTTAAGGATTTTTGAGGAAATTGAGATTTTATGCAAAAAAAACGTGTATTTTCAAGCACATTTGATGTGATCGAACGGGTGTGTGGATCTACCTTTGACCGTTAATCACATTATCATACTCAAAATTTTGGTCGTGACGATGTTTCTATCAACGATAAGAAGAGGAAATCATAATAAACAACTGGATCAAACCTCACGATATCAGGAAGAACGGGAGACATTTAACAGTTGATTTACATCAATTCATTCCGCGGATGCTCTCACTCAAACTTAATTTTTTTAGGTAATGCCGTTGACATGATACATTCTACACCCAGAAAAAGAAAAAAAGTTTTAGTTTTGTAGGTTTTATTCTCTTCAAAAAAAAAAAAAAAAAAAAAAAACCTCAAATGTGCTTGAAAATCCACGTTTTTTTGTATAAAATGTCAATTTCCTCAAAAAAGGTCTTTCTAAAACCTAAAAATTAAATATACCTTGGGAAGCTGAGACTTTTGCGCATTTTTTAAGATAACAGGCTCATTAAAATTAAGGGGGACTAATGAGCCATTAAAAAAATAATTTTTTTCATAACTTGACAAAATTTACTTTTCAGGCTCATTTTTACCCTTTAGTTCCTTTAAAAAAATTATTATTAAAGACTGAGACGATAGATAATTTTATGCTCTTTCCAACGGCGTACTTAGATTTGCAAATACTTTGAAAACGCCGGAGTTACGGCTGTTTTAGTGACGTAAGTTTGAAAACACGAAAAAAATCTTAAAAGTGAAATAACTCAAAATCGAAGCCTATAAAAAAAATCTCTAAGAGGCACTTTTTGTTGGAAACTAGTTGTGGAATACGTGTGCGAAGATTTTCGGATCATACGCTGTACACCCTGTATAATGTTGAAATCGAATTTAAAGAGTCCGTCCGTCGCCGTCTGGAGTTCATTCCGAAAGTTAATGAAACTTGAGTCAAAAAACACATTTGGGGTCTAGTTGGAACTGAATTTTCGGAATCAATCCCAGTCATCCATAAAGGTTGGAATCGATGAAATTTCAAAAATGCCAGTACCGAAAGCTTTCGGAATAACACCATTGGCACGTCTGTTATTTGATAGATGTGCCTTTAATAAATCTAATGGCACCACCTAGACCGCTTTACATTTAT
The DNA here is from genome assembly GCA_031894815.1 of Creontiades dilutus. Classification (NCBI taxonomy): domain Eukaryota; kingdom Metazoa; phylum Arthropoda; class Insecta; order Hemiptera; family Miridae; genus Creontiades; species Creontiades dilutus. The sequence goes on from JAVIWC010008333.1 coordinate 36,752, forward strand.
TCGTTCATTACCCCAAAAGGCTAGTACTATGACGGATAAAAGGACGTAAACACAAATAAGAACGTGAACTAGCTTCGACATGGTGAAAATCGCCTTGTACCACGTGAGGATCGTATCGAGGATAATATGATTGCAGTGGACACGTTACCAACACACCATTTCGAAATGGAGTTCTTCAAGTCTTATGTTATATAATTGGGAACAAGAGAAGCGTAGGTAGGTCTTATTTTACCTCGTTAAATTACAGTTGTTCCACTCGTGGATTCCAGCGTCGTGTCTCTACACAATATACCGATCCATTAAAGATGTTCATATTTCCATGCCCTTATTAATGGCTATTTTGCTTCCTAATCGACCTATAAAGCTGAAATTTTGATGGTAACTTGTTTGACGCGTTTGAAACCTGATGATTGAGCTCCTGATCCGCAACTGTCTTTGGACATCCAAAAGTCAATCACTAGGTATGTAGATCAGTTTTTTTTTTTTTTTTTTAAATAATTTTTTATTGTTACAACTGTATACACATCTAGTAACTTCATTTGATCACTTATATTAGCGTTTTGTGGCAAATAGATCACTACCTACAACCACTCATCACATCACTTCACTGAGCTATAACTAGGTCCATGGGTTTGGTCCTTTTCAATCTACGTATATCACCGCTGTTGTCCAGGAGGCTCAATACTTCGACGTTTACGTGTTTGTGGAGACGGTTTTCATGGTCCGTTGCTCGACTTTTAACAACATCGCCTACCATCTTGACTTTGAGGTCTCGATGTAGGTCGTTCGTTCGAACATACCAGGGGGCATTGACAATGCTCCTGAGTATTTTGTTTTGCGTTGTTTGGATGATTTTGAGGTTAGTTTTCTTAGTGCAGCCTCATAAAGGGCAGCCGTAGGCCCAAATGGGCTTTATCACTTGCTCGTAGAGAAGCACTTTGTTGTGTTTAGGCAACTGCGATTTTCTCCCGATGAGCCAATTCATCTTTCTGAATTTTAGGTCTATTTCTTTCTGTTTTTTCTTGATGTGTTCTTTCCAGCGGAGTTTGGCATCCAAGGTCATGCCAAGGTACTTAGCTGTGTTTGCGTATGGGATAATTTGAGAATTTATTATTAGAAGTATTGTGTCAATCTCCCTATAGGTGAAGTTAATGTGTGTCGACTTAGTCTCATTGAGTTTTATTCTCCATTTTTTGGTCCACTGATAGATGCTGTTCACTGATTCCTGCAGCTTTCTCGTGGCTTCCTCCACTGTGGCACCAAAACATCATGTAGATCAGTGATCAGCTGAAGATCCTTGTGGATAATTTCGTGCCTATATTATGGAATGTGCTGAACTATAAATGGAGCTCTTTTTATGGCATCTAAAGTGGACGGACAAGATACGGATTCTCGAGGCCACGACATTAGATAATGTGCTAGTGGCTGCATAGAATAGACATAGATCAGTGATTCAAGTTTTTTGTTTGCAGCTTTTTAAAATTTATTAAGACATTAGGGAAATTTGATTAAGGACATTTAGAGATGGCTAAGGATGGAGGAGGGAGGTTGAGGCCTTAGGCTTTTGACAACTTTGACCGCCTCCGAACCAATGTGCCGAGCCTGGCACAATCACAAGTGTTTTTATATTTAAAAAATTAATTTTTATTCAATATAATTGAGGTAGCAGTTGTATTTGTGGTTAGGGAACCCTCCCCCACCCACATCTCATTGACATACTTTCCACGAGTTGTTCATGTTCATTAGCTGTTTCGCGGTTTTCAGCCCCCGAAAAACTGCGAAATCCGAGTGCCCAAGGACGGAAACCTGCGGTATTCTGGACGGCAGACAACCGCCAAACCAGCTGGTCAGGTTCGAAAACACCAGCTACGTCAAGTACCTACACCGAACTGTACGCTCTTCAAACTTTACTAGATGAACCGGACGGTTTTGGTTTATTATTCAATAATAAAATTCCTAACCCCCCTGAAAATTCCATGTTTTACGTTTCAAAGGGTGTAGAATCCAAATCTGCAATAAACATTTTCCCGTCCGTCCGCCGTACGCCGTACGCACGATTTCTCCTAAACGGCTGGAGCAAAAAATCTGAAATTTTCAGGAAAAATCCATCGTGGTCCGACGATGCCCCAGTTCTTGAGCCAGCTGTCTCACTCAATTTAAAGTGCCCTTTAAGGGCTGTCAAAGTTTTGTAAAATCCCTAAAAACCTCAAAACAAGTCGAATCGGCCTAAATATTTACCTATTTGAAGAACATACCATGAGGAATCGAATGAGCCCCTCCGCAGGTCCGTAGGTCAAACCATTCCCGATGTATGGTCCGATTTATGGTGCAAACATTTGCGTTTTTTGGTTTATTATTGTTTGTTTGTAACCTAGTGATGCCGATAGCGTCGAGTTGTAGTGAATGTGGGTACTGGAGTGATAGCCGATGTGGATACTTGTAGTTTATAGCCGATACACGGGTTGAAGCATTCTGATATGCATGAATCGCTGATAATATATAGGTAAATATTGTTCAATATTATTACTGGGGTTTATTATTACTATAGCACGTAAATCGGTTGTTAACCAAAATACCTATTTGGATTGATCAGTTGATCATATTTGTGTGCCTCCTGAAATTCAATAATTGCTCTATCACCTGTGAAAAACGCTGCAAATTCTTTCACTGGGGTTTATTATTCAATCGGCTTGCGTCATGATTTGAATTTCTACTAAGCTTTGAGTCTGTGTGTTTCACAGGATAGGGCGATTATTGAATTTCAGGAGGCACACAAATATGATCAACTGATCAATCCAAATAGGTATTTTGGTCGAGAACAGATTCACGTGCTCCATGTATATCTCCTGAAATTCAATAATCGCCCTATCCTGTGAAACCGATTGAATAATAAACCCCAGTGAAAGAATTTGCAGCGTTTTTATAGATAACCTATGTCATTGACTATAGGAAGAAATCATGAGAATTTAATGATTTACGTTTCGAAAAACCTCTACAAAACATTATATTGGTAAGTAACGCTCGGCTTACAGGGACCTTAGGTATATGCCCAGTTTTTATAAGATCACGCTTTTAAACATAATTATAAACACTTACGAACATTTTTTAAAACTAAGCCAAATTCTTAATTGAATAGAATAGATTAGATTGGGTTTTTATCTCCACAGATAACTACAAAAAACTTAGCACTAATATGGTGGAAACGACCCCCCTCATAGATCATCCATCTGTACTGAGGGAGGGAGTTGCAAGTACGATCAATGTTCGAAATACATATTTAGCAATGTGGAAGGAATAACAAAGGTACATAAGTTTAATTTCCTCTTTTTTTCCTTGTTTGTTGAACCCCAATTTCAGTCTAGTTGTGCAAAACACCTCAGAAATTTTGAATTTGGTGGAGTGGCCAATAGACAATACATTTTTGGAATGGACCGTTTTTTATGGGATTAAGAATTGAGCCTCATTTTGAAACACGTTGATTAACTATTGAAGTGGGTCTGCGGAGGGGGTAATACAGTTAAATCGTTATATCTTCCTTATATCGAAGCCACTTCACCGCCTCCCACGAACAGCGAACCTCTACCTGGAGTTATTCTCCGTATACGACTTCTTCAACGATTCCGCCACCATACTTGAATCGAAGATTTTATCCCTGCCTACCACCCTGTAACGTCACCCCATAGTTACCATCTTTTTTTTCTTTAGCCATCTCATCCTCTGTATTGAAACCCTTAAGTTGTTTGTATTATAACACACCTTGTAGTCGGGCTTGTCCTGTTCAATAAATTGATAAAATTGATATTTTCCAAGACAACCTTTTGGTATTTGAGAATCAAAGAAGTTCGGATTTTGTCAACATTCAACTCTTCCTTTTTATGTAACCTACTTTGAAACCGCTATTTTCAGGTAATTGGATGTTTTCATTACATCAGAGACAAAAGCCAATTTGCCGTTCTGAAGGTGTTGGTCGTTGTAGTAAGTAACAAATCAATTACGAACCATAACGCTCAAAAGTCGATTTCTAATGCCGCTCACTACTGAGGATACAGTCAACGTGCCGGCTATTTGTGCTGCGGTAAGTATAATCAACTGAAGGCCATCAAAGCCGTTTCCATTCTGGTAAACTGTGTCATTAGCGTTAACGGCGAACAGCTATAACTGTAATCCGGGAGTTGACTTAGCCTACGCGAGAGCGGGGAGGTTCGAGGTAGGTAGATAGGTAGGTATGTACCCGTACCTGCCAGCTCGAGCCGGTAATGATATAGCGATCTCTAGCAATCTTTCTTTATTGCTAACTTTCATTTTTCGAGCGGCGACGGTCCAGACTGTGAAAAGATTGGTGGGTACCCACCTCTTCAAGGGTTGAAGTTAAACATTCAATGTCCAATGAAATGCGTGGAACTCAAGAGCTTGTAATTTGAAATAAAACATGAAACGGCTAATTTTGTTTGTGTGGAGCAACGAGTAAAAAGATTAACAGGAGTAGCTAAGCAACTAAGTGGTAATATTATTGAAGGCCGATAGTCGATAGGACTATCGATATATCGATAGTTTCACACTATCGATAGTGGGCTGACTATCGATGTTTGGGAATACAAAATAACTCTGCCCGCTTCACTTGAAGGAAAGTTAATTCATTCTAAGAATTGAATTGAATTGAATGGTATTTGCTACTACGTATGTCTCATTGCTTTTTGAATTTCTCCGTATTAAAAAAGGAAATTTTCCATATTTCACTTTTGGTTTATTATTCAATAATAAACCGTTGTAATCGCTCATGAAAAAAAAAATTCTAAACCCCCCTGAAAATTTCATGGTTTACGTTCAAAGGGTGTAAAATCCAAATCTGCAATAAAAATTTTTCCGTCCGTCCGCCGTACGCATGATTTTTCCCAAACGGCTGAAGCAAAAAAGCTGAAATTTTCAGGAAAAAACCATGTTGGTCCGACGATGCCCCAATTCTTGAGCCAGCTCTCTCACTTAACTTAAAGTGCCCTTTAAGGGTTGTAAAAGTTTTGTAAAATCCCTAAAAACCTCAAAAAAAGTCAAGGCGCCCTCAATTTGTACTCTTTTTGAACTTTCCATGAGGAATCGTATGAGCCCTTTCCCAGGTCCGTAGCTCAAACCATTCCCGATGTATGGCCCGATTTATGGTGCCAACAATTGCGTCATTTTGGTTTATTATTGTTTTTGTTTTGATATCAGTAACCCAGTGATGTAGTGATGTAGTAATGTGGATACTGGAGTGAACTTCTAAAAGGCTTTGTAGCCGATATACGGGTTGAAGCATTCTGATATGCATGAAACGCTTCAAATTTTTTCACTGGGGTTTACTATTCAATTGGCTTACGTTCATGATTTGAATTTCTACTAAGCTTCGGAGTATGAGTGTTTCACAAGTGATAGAGCGATTATTGAATTCCAAGAGGCACACAAATATGATCAACTGATCAATCCAAATAGGTATTTTGGTTGAGAACAGATTTACGTGCTCTATGCATATCTTCTGAAATTCAATAATCGCTGAAACATGCACACTCCAAAGCTTAGTAGAAATTCAAATCATGAACACAAGGCAATTGAATAATAAACCCCAGTGAAAGAATTTGCAGCGTTTTCCTACTTGAAAATATTTATGATTTACCTAACTCATTTATACCTTAGGAACCTACTCAATATTTGATTAAAGTAAATTATAATTTACTATTGTAATATATTATTGAGCTGAGTTAATGTAGGTACAGGTATTTTATACAGGATTGAACGTGCAAATAGATGCACGTTGGAAGAGAATGATATATTTGCGACAATGGGGATAGGGTCCAGGCGTTCCTTTTAATATTCCGTACTATCGATAGTTAGTCACCGATAGTATCAAACTATCGATAGTGTCTCACCATCGACTATCGGCCTTCCCTCGGTAATATGTAATGATTCGTTTGGCATCGGTGTGAAACATAGCAGACAAAGTAACATGACTGATACATATACACCAATAAGTACTTACGGCAAATAAAAGTATAAACATTGCTCATGTTTTTACAGAATCATTTTGTGTAATATTAATTATTGTTGTAATGTTTCAATCTCGGAGCTGAATATCCGTGTTATGTTGTTTTTCAACTAAATACACGTTTACTGAACTGAACTGACGTAGTGTGTAACAGTGAGTACAAATTATGTACACATTCCACGAAGTTACATACGGAAGTCTCAACACTGGCTAACCTTCACGGTTGGATCGAAATCCAGCTTATGTCGTTATAAATCTTCTTAGGTCGTGCTGAGAAACCTGAAGATAATGGGCCGAAGGGGGTGGAAGCCTTTAAAAGTGCAATAGATGGTATCAACTATCTTCGGTTATGGTTATGAGAGGAAGGGAAGGAGAGCACGTCCTTAGCAGGCTCCAAGGACCCCCGTTCAGCGAGCTGGCCTTCTCTCCTGAGTTGGTACCCAGTTCATAAAATAATAGCCGCCTCGTCATCCTTATACAGAACCTTTGGGTTTTTTCGCACTCTGGGAATTACCTTCCCGGTACTAGATGGCTTCTCTAAATGGAAACATTTGTTCGTAGAGATAGGTACAGTAGTATCACGGATAATGTAATAAGTCCCAACAATATAAGGTCTCTAACAAAATTCATTACAACAACCAAACTACAGAATTCCTATTCCTAAATAGAAGCCAAAGCGTGAAAAAGTGGAAAAACCATATAAAACGAGACTTTTCAATTTTATCTTACCACTGTACCTACAATAATAAATTATGCGATTATCCCATGAAGATAAGGGACTCTGGATGCCAAACTTCGCTGGAAGGAACACTTGAAGACAAAACAGAAAAATATGGACCTTAAATTCAGGAGCGTGTACCGGTTCATTGGAAGCAAATCCCTAACGGCAGGCTTTTATGGGATTCCACTGATGAGAGCACCAGGTGTGGTTGAGAAATGGTCTCATCAGCATCTCAAGATGAACTTCTAAGGGATGCAGTGCACTGTAGACGGAGCATCTTCATTTAGTGCTTTAGTTAAGAACCAACCAACTGTAAGTAAGCTGCTATTTACTGTAGTAAATCTAAGTAAACTGTACATTTAGACTTTGTAGGTCCTCATCTAACTATAGTTGCCGGCTCCCAATTTCTAGATTCGATTCTATGTAGTATCGCTGCTCCTTCTACATACTAATGAAACTCAACTTTCAAAAGTTTCTAGTAGGTGTCATCCCTGTGAAAACCAAACCAATCTATCTCTAACTAAAACATTCCCAATTTTCCCATAATCACATCTATTTCCTCTGGCAGCCGGCTAAGTGTATACAAAATCGATTATTTTGCAAACCCAGCAAAATCAGTGGTGGTGCCCTTCACCCTTCGCCGTCACAGCTTCCACGGATCTCTACTTCTCAATGAAGTGCCCATCCCACAATGCCACACAGTACGCTACCTTGGTCTTCATTTGGATAGCAAGCTCACATGGAGTGAGCACATAAAATATCTCGTCACCAAAATCCGACAACGAATAAGGGAACTAAAGCCGTTACTTGGGGCCCAATCTCCTGTATCCCACTGCACAAAAAGGCTGATTTATCTCTCGCTCATCAGACCGATCTGGTTATACTCTTGCGGACTGTGGGGGTCGGCAGCGGCATCACATATTAATAAAATACAGGTGACTCAAAACAGAGTGCTGATCATCACTGCGGCTCCATGGTACGTCCGAACTGCAACGCTCCCAACGATTGGACATCCCCTAAGGTGATCAAAACAATGTACACCTTACACAACCGCATGAACAACCATCCTAACACCATATGGCTAATCCTCCACCCTTACCACACAGACGTAGATCGGTCCTCATATATAATCATATAATATAACTAGTCACATTAAAGACTGGTCTGGGTACCTGAAATTCATGTTTCAAGTTAATTAGATATTTAATCTACTTTATACTACCATGTTATCAAAACTGTAATGTTGATTTTTTCTAACAATAAAGTTTACTTTTGAAAAAAAAAAAAAAAAAAAGATTATTTTGCAAATTTCAACTGAAAGGGTATCAGCGAAAATCGGTCTGAATATTTGTTCAAAAGTTTGTTCTTACCCACGGGCAAAACTTACTTAAAATGGTCAATTTTCGGTTTTTCAGTTCAACTTTAAATCGTATAACTGCCTACATTGCTACATAAAAATTGATAAGTGTAAGTACTATTTAGGCAATCAAGAATCAAGTGACATTGATAGTAAATTTTTCCAATATATCATTAAATAACTTGTTTCCATTCTTCATCAATTGTTCCCCTTCGTTTCATAAATATTGCGAGTTCTAATTAATCAACGGCATCTATGTATGTTTCCAATAACAGGAAATGCTGTTGCTGAAGTTAATCCTCCAAAGTCACGGAAATGGCTTACTTTCGGGCTGCAAGAACCCTTTTGTAGGTAAAACCCGATCAGCTCCATCTCCCAGCCTCCTAACTACAGTAGTCATGGGACAGTATACATTATGAGTAACTCACAAAGTATATAGTCGGCATTGCTTTCGGATCATTTCCGTTCCAAGTTCGTAAGCAAAAGAAACGCTGCAAATTCATTCACTGGGGTTTATTATTCAATTGGCTTGCGTTCATGATTTGAATTTCTGCTAAGCTTTGGAGTGTGCGTGTTTCACAGGTGATAGAGAGATTATTGAATTTCAGGAGGCACACACATATGATCAACTGATCAATCCAAATAGGTATTTTGGTTGAGAACAGATTTACGTGCTCTATGCATACCTCCTGAAATTCAATAATCGCTCTATCACCAGGGAAACCACGCACACTCCAAAGCTCAGTAGAAAGTCAAATCATGAATGCAAGCCAAATGAATGAAATTAAATAATAAACCCCAGTGAAAGAATTTGCAGCGTTTTCCGAAGGCGATTACAATGGAAAAATATTCTATTTGAAAATCTTGAATTTCGTAAGACGGAACATGCATATCAGAATGATTCAACCCGTGCATCGGCTGTAAACCCTTTTAAGAATTCACTCCAGTATCCACACTCACTACATCACTAGGTTACTGCGATAAAAAAAAAAACCAACAGCGTTTTTTTTTTACACCGTTTTTATTAAACCTAGTGATGTAGTGAATGTGGATGCAAATATTGGCACCATAAATCCATTGGGGCCATACATCGGGAATGATTTGAGCTACGGACCTGAGGAGGGTCTCATTCGATTTCTCATGGAAAGTTCTTCAAAAAAAGTCCAAATTTAGGCCGCCTTGAATTTGTTTGAGGTTTTTAGAGATTTTACAAAACTTTGACAACCCTTAAAGGGCACTTTAGATTAAGTGAGAGAGTTGGCTACAGAATTGGGGGGTTGTCGGACCAACATTGATTTTCCCTGAAAATTTCAAATTTTTTGCTCCTGCCGTTTGGGAGAAATCTTGCGTACGGCGGACGGACGGAAAATTTGTTATTGCAGATTCGGATTCTACACCCTTTGAAACGTAAACCATGACATTTTCAGGGGGGTTAGAAATTTTTTTTTCAAGAGCGATTACAATGGTTTAGTATTGAACAATAAACCAAAATCAGGAGACATCAAAAGTCAATTTTTCAGACCTGTCATTACGTACGTAACTTGTTTCTGGGAGGCTTCGTACACGAACCAAATGAGTCCAACATTGGAAAACGCTAGCGACAAGTATTTTTTAAAACGCATTTATCGAAAGTAAACGCCTCCCGGCCTCCAAAATGTGACTTGTTTTGTTCTTGCTGACATTTCATTGATGCTCAAGTACATGAATTTTCATTTAAGCTCATGTAACATGTTTGTATATTCATTAAATTATTATTAGTTATAGTTTATTTTTAGAATAAAGTTTAACTTTCATTTTCCACTTCCATTTTTAAGTTACTGGGTGAAGTTTATTAGTTTTGATTCTTTAAACGGTTCCTTTGTTTCAAAATCACAGGAAGAATCATACCTACCTCGAATTTTGGCGGGTTTGAATTATATACTACGTCCCAAATGATTTTTTCAATTGAAAAATCACTTTGAAGTGGAATTGCAGAACATATATACCGATAACAGGATGGGGTGCCTTGCCCTTCATGACCAATGAACTTATTTCATTCTTCTAGAAATCGAGTAGACTTGTTTTCTTCTGGCTGAACACAACCACCATTTGAACCTTCTGCCGATGGGACCTTTTCTTTCTTGCCAAGACAAAGTAACGACTACTGTCACATGCGATCCTGAACAAAATGAACCCCCTGCACCCGGTTTTTTCAAAATGTTTACTTATTCGGTTCTTGTGGGAAGCACCTTCGTTTCATTTATGAAGCGTTAATCAATTCTGACTCATCAATGACATGTTTGTTTCCAATAACGGGAAACGCTGTTGTTGAAATCGATTCTCCAACATCACAAAAATCACTCATTTTCGGCCTGCAGGAACCCTTTCATAGGCCCCGATCTCCGTTTCCCAGCCTGCCTAACTACTCATAACGTATATAGGTGTAATTTTTTGTTGCCATTAGCTGGCCTTGCTTTCGGATCATTTCAGTTCGCCAAAGGCCACCGTCACCTTCGGCCCAGCGAACTACGCTGTATCCTTCGCCCGGCGCTGACCGCAGCGTGATGAGCGTTTACGAAGAAAAAACAAACAGTCTGCCGATATGACCTTGAGCTCTGCGTAATAAGTTCAAGGTGTCGAACTGCACCTTTTAACTCCAATTATTTCCTTGTGAAAAGAAATCAAGATCGCTACTGGAAAGGATTTAATGTAGTTTTGTCTTGCCTGAGATGCCTCTGAACCGATTGGTGTTCTTACGTACGAAGATGGTGAAGTTTCGAATCATGACAGTTTTGACATCCTCAGAAACCAAAGTTTCCTGTATGTTTATTAACGAAAATGTTCTCCCTCCGTACAAGATGAACAACGAATTGAAATACTTTGTTTTAAGAATGAACGACATGATGCTGAACACTAATGAAGTTGAGTATCCCACGTAAGCCCTCAAAAAATACAAAGCGGATTTTATGATTACATTTCTTTAAAATCGTTTGAAAATTGTGGGAATTCGACTTGTTACTAGGATATCATGTTCATGCATGTGCAGTAGCTACTAATGATAATTGCATTGACTGCATAATCGCATTAAAATTGATATGAAATTATCAACACAGTTTTTCCCCGACTACTCCGAAATGTTTAGTGCGATCGGACCACTAGAATTGAGAAAATAATGCATGGTGGATTTAACGTTTGCACAAACACATTGATGTAATGATTTCTGAAATGAAGCTCGTATGGGATCATCTTCAGTTCAACTCGCAGATTCCCTAAAAATTTCAATAGAATGAACACTTCAGGAATATGGATTGTTAAAAGGACTTGCGGACAGATGGGCAGGCACACAAACAGACAATGTTTTTTGTCTCCCAAAAGTGGAAAAGCTTCCTCAACATATTGTGGTATTGACACGGAAGCGAAATCATTGCCAGTTGACAAAACATAAGGTTAAACTGAATTTGATCGTCCCGTTCCCAAATGATGACATTTCTCTAAACTCAATCAAAATCGTCGCGAAACTTGAAAAGTTGAAAAGTTATTTTCGACCTATAAATTTAAGGCTTGCCCATTCACAGAAACCCCATTGCTTTCTGCGATGAAATTCTTAATGAATCACCTGGGAACGCTTGTTTAAATCTCAAATTATTAAAAGACAAAATGGACAACCACTCATCCGGTAATAGAAATGATGATACGCTGATTCGATGCGTGCTTCTTGTTACGTGCGATGACTAGGCACGAAGTTTTGCAAGTAAAGTCATAATTTCTGGGAGAAAGCTAAACAATAATTTGTCGCAATTTACATGAATATTCACTTCTATGTTGAACGTTTAACGTCTATTACTTGTTAACATCAATTCAAGATCATAACATGATAATATGTTATCAATATGTAATATGTTATCATAATATGATAAGATATTATGTTTGTGATACTAATCAAGATTTAACAAATGCAGCTAATCAAATCCAAACAAATTAAATTGATTTTTACGGTAAGTTCATAGTCAGTGACAGTCAATAAGTGAATACAGAACACAAGAGACACAGCTTGTACATCCGCAGGGGAACGAGAAATTTGGATGGCGAGATTGCATAACAAATCAACAAAAACAACTCAAATTTATCTCGTGTGAACAGTGTGACAACAAATTATGCCCATGAGAAAATGTCCATGAGATTTAAATGTGAGTTATGAGTTCACTCGGAAATTTGAATGTCAAGAACAACAAGTGTTGTACAGAATTGTTTAACTCAAAATTATGTGTGAAACAGCATGACAGAATATCATCTGAAATGCAAACACCCGCCCGTAACATCATAACGTCAGAAGTAGGTTCATTCGAAAAATTTGGATGACGAGTACGTACACTTAACAAATAACAGTACAATTTTCATAACTTGGACATGAAGGATTTACGAATCATCTCCTCAAAGTGTGGACACAGTGTGACAACAAATGATTGTTGTTGTCACGCCTATGAGATTGTGCTGACGGATTAAGACTTTCCAAGGGCATATGGCATTTGAATTCTTCAAATCCAGGAACCTCTTAAGTGACTCCAATTGGCCGGAGCACGTTGCATCCTCAAGCGCCTTTGTTCGACCTGAATAAATCCAGTTAGAGCTGGCGATGTCCTCTCGGAGGTCTTCAAACGTTCCAGCAGACGTTGACGAAACGTTCTTCGATGCCAGACGGTCTGATTCCCCAGTAAAATCGCAATTGATCAACCAGCCGTCACGTTTTTCTCCCTCAAGATTTTCCAAAAGCCTGGATAACCCTCATTCGAGATCCTTAAGTATTTTAACCTATTTTTAATCCCTGAATGAGCTTCCTGTCTCAGTTTTTTCCACAAATATGGATGCAGATACTAAAAATTCCCGGGACAAGGAAAATTCTTTCCAGGTGTGACAATTAAAATGAAAAGTTGAAAAATATGTTCAGAAAATATCTCATCAACGGCGGATTTAGTATGGTAGAATTGTGGGGCAGCAAACTCTGAGTTTAAGAATTAAGTTAATTCCAAGAATTAAGTTCGATTGTTCGTTCCTCCAAGAACTTTAGGGGGAGTTATCAAGGATTCTGATAGCTTCTGTGTTAGTATCCCTAGACAAGTTTTACAGCTGATCACACCGATAAGTGGTAATTATGTCTTGGAGTTCCTACATTGTGCATAAAGATTCGACTACTCAATTTCATTTTAGGTGTGACATATTATACGAAAAGTGAAAATCAATGTCCATGTGTTGAATACCGCATCAATTTTAGTTACACCATCCAATAGTAAAAGCAGAAGCTCGGAGTTTGAGAATAAATTCAAGAGTTAAAGTCTTTGCCGTGGCATAAATTTGAAAGTGGGAGTTACCCTGTACTCAGTTAGCTTCTGAGTTGGTGGCCCTAGACAAGTTTTACGTTTGATCACACTGATAACTGGTGATTGAGTTTTGGAGTTTCTAGAAGCAATGAAAATTTTTCAATAATAAACCATTTCTAATCGCCTTGGTAAAAAATGCTGAAGCAAAAAAGCTGAAATTCTCAGGAAAAATCCATGTTGGTCGACGGCCCCAATTCTTGAGCCAGCAATCGCACTTAATAAAGTGCTTTAATAAAAGTTTTGTTCCCTAAAAACCTCAAACAAAGTCAAGGCGGCCTAAAAGGGTTAGCATTTTTTTTGAAGAACTTTCCATGAGGAAAATTTTTAACTTTTTTTATGGTACCAACCATTTGCGTTAAATTGTTTTTGTTTTCCAGTAAACTAGTTGATGTACTGAACGTGGATTCAGGGAGTGACTCGCACCTAAAAGGGTTTATAGCCGATAACGGGTTAAAGTTCGCATCCGATAACCTCAAAAAACGTCGAATTCTTTCACTGGGGCTTATCATTCAATTGGCTAGCGTTCATGATTTGAATTTCCACTAAGCTTCGATGCGTCAGGTGATAAGCGATCAAATTTCAGGAAAAATGCATAGACACGTAAATCTGCTCAACATACGTATCTAAGTTATTGTTCTGTTTGAAATATAATTACAGAAACATAGATTTGAAATTCAAACTGAACGCAAGCCAATTGAATAATAAACTCCCAGCGATTCAATTTGGCGATTAATGGTTGACTCACTCAATTCTATTCCGTATAAATTTGAATAAAGCTTTCGGATACAATAGGGGTCGATTTTTAACAAGTTTTGCGTGTTTCATAGGTTCTAGAGCGATTATTGAATTTCAGGATTATTGAAAATGCATAGAGCACGTAAATCTGTTCTCAACCAAAATACCTATTTGGATTGATCAGTTGATCATATTTGTGTGCCTCCTGAAATTCAAAATCGCTCTATCACCAGTGAAACACGCACACTCCAAACCTTAGTAGAAATTCAAATCATGAACGCAATCCAATTGAATAATAAACCCCAGTGAAAGAATTTTCAGCGTTTTTCTTTTGTTTATGGTTATCAGAATGCTTCAACCCGTGTATCGGCTACAAAGCCTTTTAGGAGTTCACTCCATTATCCACATTACTACATCACTACGTCACTAGGTTGCTGATTTCAAAACAAAAACAATAATAAACCAAAATAACGCGAATGTTGGCACCATAAATCGGGCCGTAGATCGGGAATGGTTTGACCTACGGACCTGGGGAAGGGCTCATTCGAAGCCTCGTGGAAAGTTCTACAAAAAGAGTCCAAATTTAGGCCTCCTGGACTTTTTTTTTTAGGTTTTTAGGGATTTTACAAAACTTTGACAACCCTTAAGGTGCATTTCAAATTGAGTGGCTCAAGAATTGGGGCGTTGTCTGACCAAAATGGATTTTTCCTGAAAATTTCACATCTTTTGCCCCAGCCGTTTGGGAGAAATTTTTATTGGAGATTCGGATTCTACACCCTTTGAAACGTAAACCATGAAATTTTCAGGGGGGGTTAGAATTTTTTTTTCAAAGAATTTTATTATTGAATAATAAACCAAAATGTTTAGGTCTCGTAGAAAAAAAGCCCTAATTTGTGAACGTTTTTTACTGACGTAGACTAGTGGGGTTTCGTTTCCTTGTAATTTCGCACTCGAGATTGACTGGGATAGGTCCCAGAACCGCAGAAATGCACCCTTAGCAAATAGTCGCCATTTGCGAACCTAAAAATGACCCCCCAAAAACCTCACAATGACACGAGAAATCAACCGTTATTAGAAAAATAACATACCCATGTAATAGGCAACATGGGCATCGTTTTCAATAGGCACTACAAAAAGAAAGAAGTGGAGATTTGATACAAGTATTATTAAAATTTTATAATTAACAAAGTTTGATGAATGTAATTGATGAAAATTTCCAATTTTATTTTTAGAGTTTCACTGCTTGATATTATTTTGTAAAATCTCAATTGAAATGGATTTGAAAGATGTAAATTTTTTAATTGAGATATATAGGCATACCAGAAGAAGAGAAATAGAATTTTGTCATGTGTAGATCACTAAATCCGCTCATCTAGTCATGCTGCAACTATTCTTTCTTTTCTGGTGGTGCCAAAACTCGTCCATGGTGTTACGCATCATGACGCGGACTTTTTTCCCCTGTTTTAATTCGGGCTATCGTCATGTCTCACTCCCCTTGTGACATGGGATACGGCCGCTATTCTGACTGAGCTTGACCTTGACGCATCCTGAGGTCGAAAATAGAACTTTAAAAGCCTCCAGAAAGTCCATCTGCGACATCGCTCCCTGGTCCGCGTCCAATTTTCCCTTCCTTTCCAAGATTTATGTTGAGCCAGCTTACCTCAGCCGCCGTCCTCAGGGGGAATGGGAGCTCCTGATCGCCGTCCGGGTCAAGTTGATTTGGTTGCCCTTTCGTTCTGTTACTCATCGCCTTTGTCGAAAAATGACTTGCTCATTATTGAGTAACGCGCAATATGGTGTCGACCTTCCTCGCAGGTGTTACTCCACCTCTTGATCCAAAACCCGAAAGTCAGTAGGTACACTTGTCATTCTACTCCAAGTACATGATCAGGGCCGTGGAGAGAGAATCTGGACCCAGGGGCAAAATCTAGGCCCCCTTAAAAAAAGTAATAAAGTATGAGCAATTTCGAGAGAGAGGAAAATTGAGGGAGGAATATCGATTGTGGAAAATTGAGAATGGTAGAATTCTACTGCTTTGTATGAGTGTATTTATTAATTTTGCATAAATACTTCCAAACAAAATTAAACGAAACGAGAAAGCTTCTAAAACTTCAAACGGCCTAAAAACTACCGAATACGATGTGCATTCCACTGAAATGTTGCCTTCAACCAAAAGCATATAAGCACGTTCAGATCAGAAAGGAAAGATTGATCTGTCACTTTTCCCATTTTTCCTCTCCTCCCCCCTTTTTTTCACGAAAAAAACAATTTTTAAACTCAAGAAAATCCGGGCTTCCTTACGAAAGCCCGACCCGGGGGCATTGGGTCTAGTGCCCCCCCTCTCCACGAGGGCAGACTACACTAACTTCCTTATTCCAAATGAGAACCCCTATTTTTCATTCCAGATTCGAATTCTACGCCAAATTTCATGAAAATTTGACCCCTCAACCAATTTTTTTGGTAGCGCGCAACCGGTTCAGCGAGCACGCAAAGTTGCGCAACCCCAAATTTGTCAAATAGTGGATGATGGTGAACAGTAAAGTGTGGCATATGAATTTTCATTGTTTTTTAATGCTGATTCACGTGGTGCTATCAATTTTTTGATTTGACTCAATTTTTGCGGATTAATGACCAAAATTTGTTTATTTCGCTTCCGTTTTTTTCTTTTTTTCAATTCTAGACGCGTTTTCAGACTGTTACGGGGATTCATTTTCAAGGTCTGGTAGAAAAATGTAAAAATCGAAGATTGAAACCTTGTTAAGTGATCAAGTGAAAAATCATGTTGATCTGAGAGTCGAAAGTTGGCATAAATGATGATTTTTCACGCGAAATAAACAAATGTTGGTCATTATTCCGCAAAAATTGAGTCGCACAATTTTTTGAATCCTTGTCAAAAATCATTGGACACGTATTTTTTGGATATGCAAATATACTGTTTGTATTGAAAATAAAAGGGGTGTTCATTTTAGGTGGGTCACCCCGTATAGAAATATTGATAAGTGGCAATTTCAAATTCTTGACTTTCGTCAAAATTGACGCAGAAAATGTGAAATACTTTGGAATCTGGGTCGGTACCTGGTTGTAAAAATGATGTCTACCTCAAAAACTATGACTTCTGACGTTCAATAGTAATGGTTACGTTGGTATGCGGTTTCCTGAGTTTCCTCTAAACTTGAATCTTATTGAGCTGTTCGGATTCGCTTCAAAGGATCGAGAGAGAACAAAAAAGTTCTCAAGTACCAACAACGAGACGTGAAGAGAGAAAGAGGCGGCAAAAGGGGAGTACCGAAAGACACGGTCGGGTGATCTGGAAGGGCCCACCTTCGCCTCTGATCTACATTTCACGGGACCCCCAGGCCCCGGAGTCGTGAAGAAGGCAGAGAAAGTTGGCGACATTGCAAAATAAATCATAGGCAAAAGGGAAAGGCCTTTCCTCCGTCGTGATACGACAAACTTGAAGAGGAAGAGGGAAGTTTGTGTTGGCCGCACTGTCTGGGGCATGCCTGGTCGTGTCGTGTACCTCACGTACCACTTACTTAGAGAGATAGGGCCGAACCATCCAGGAGGCTCTCGTTCCTTTGGTTTTTGCTTTATCTGATGTACCGAATACAAGTGCCGCCGGCAATGTCGACTTTCAAGTTCATGTCGGAGCGCGGAGAAAGATGCAAAGTGGTTGAAGAATGGGGTCCGCCCACAAACGATCTTTATGCACTATGCCACTGAATCCCCAATGAAGCATCCATTTCCTCATATGCATACTAACTTCTCCACCTTGTCATCGTCGTTTCATTATATTACAAACCGTTTTATTACTACCACCTTATTGTGGTCAGAAATCACTTCTAAACAATAAGCTTTGGACATTAGCCAGTTGGTTAGAATGTAAACCCGGCGAAAATTATTACACAAACGTTTATTATTTCTGCATTACGGAGCCCTATTACGCAGATCACCGGAATACCATAACTTCACTATACGGAGGCGAGTCCCCAATTCTTGAGCCAGCTCTCTCACTTAATTTAAAGTGCCCTTTAAGGGTTGTCAAAGTTTTGTAAAATCCCTAAAAACCTCAAAAAAAGTCAAGGCGGCCTAAATTTGGACTCTTTTTGAAGAACTTTCCACAAGGAATCGAATGAGCCCCTCACCAGGTCCGTAGGTCAAACCGTTCCCGATGTATGGCCCGATTTATGGTGCCATCATTTGCGTTATTTTGGTTTATTATTGTTTTTGTTTTGACATCAGTAACCCAGTGATGTAGTGATGTAGTAATGTGGATACTGGAGTGAACTCCTAAAAGGCTTTGTAGCCGATAAACGGGTTGAAGCATTCTGATACGCATGAAACGCTGCAAATTCTTTCACTGGGGTTTATTATTCAATTGGCTTACGTTCATGATTTGAAGTGTGCGTGTTTCACAAGTGTCATCGTCGTTTCATTATATTACAAACCGTTTTATTACTACCACCTTATTGTGGTCAGAAATCACTTCTAAACAAGTAAGCTTTGAACGTTAGCCAGTTGGTTAGAATGTAAACCCGCCGCAAATTATTACACAAACGTTTATTATTTCTGCATTAGGGAGCCCTATTACGCAGATCACCGGACTACCATAACTTCACTATACTGATAAAAACGCAGGAGAGAAGAATTGCCTTGTTCTCCTCGTCCTGTTACTCAACTAAATTAGACAGCGTTATGGGCAGTATATTTGTATAGTCGATATACATATCGATCCAGGGCTGTAGCTAGCCACGAGTTCTACTTTCCTCTTCCAGTCCTAACATTAAAAAACGCTGCAAATTCTTTCACTGGGGTTTATTATTCAATTGGCTTGCGTTCATGATTTGAATTTATACCAAGCTTTGGAGTGTCCCTGTTTCACAGGTGATAGAGCGATTATTGAATTTCAGGAGGCACACAAATATGATCAACTGATTAATCCAAATAGATATTTTGGTTGAGAACAGATTTACGTGCTCTATGCATATCTCCTGAAATTCAATAATCGCTTTATCACCTGTGAAACACGCACACTCCAAAGCTTAGTAGAAATTCAAATCATGAACGCAAGCCAATTGAATAATAAACCCCAGTGAAAGAATTTGCAGCGTTTCATGCATATCAGAATGCTTCAACCCGTGTATCGGCTACAAAGCCTCTTAGGAGTTCACTCTAGTATCCACATTACTACACCACAACATCATTTGGTTACTGATATCAAAACAAAAACAATAATAAACCAAAATAACGCGAATGTTGGCACCATAAATCGGGCCATACATCGGGAATGGTTTAAGCTACGGACCTGGGGAAGGGCTCATTCGATTCCTCACGGAAAGTTCTTCAAAAAAAGTCCAAATTTAGGCCGAGTTGACTTTTTTTGAGGTTTTTAGGGATTTTACAAAACTTTGACAACCCTTAAAGGGCACCTTAAATTAAGTGAGAGAGCTGGCTCATGAATTGGGGCGTTGTCGGACCAATATGAATTTTTCTTAAAAATGTCAGATTTTTTGCTCTAGCCGTTTGGGAGAAATCGTACGTACGGCGTACGGCGGACGGGCGGAAACATTTTTATTGCAGATTCGGATTCTACACCCTTTGAAACGTAAACCATGAAATTTTCAGGGGGGGGGTTAGAATTTGTTTTTTCCAGAGCGATTACAATGGTTTATTATTGTTCAATAATAAACCAAAAACGTCTTATTTTGTCAAATGTTTGTCGACGCTACCCAATCTGCAATTCTTAACCAATCTCAGTCATTCTTTTTCGTGTTAGATACCAATTTCGCTGAAGTTGTGCAACACACTTATGAAATTCTACATTTTATGACAGCAGGGGGTAATTTCTTTCAATCGCTACTCAATCAAAAATTCTTTTGAATTAGAATTTTTTCAGGGGGGTTAGAATTTTTTTTTCAAGAGCGATTACAACGGTTTATTATTGAGTAATAAACCAAAAGCAGTTGAGGGCAAATAATTTCCGAGTTATTCTATAAATATTGGGAACATCCAAAATATTGAACAGATTGAATTTCTGATGTAGGGGAGCGAGTATTTTTGTTTAATTAAGTCTTGATGATCTGTCTTTGGATAATATATCAAGGTTCCAGGTTGGTTTGATAGGCGGACTCCTACACAAGAATATTGTTAGATATTACAGATTGCACTAGAGCAAAGTAAGGAAAATATTTAAAAATGGCTATTGTCATTTGAACGGAATCGGGGTAAATGCAAAGTTGTTAGCAACATTGGTACCCACATTGGGAACTCTGCTGTACATTTGACTTCTGACTCATGTACAGGCTAAAATTGACTTTAATGAGATTATATGTCAGTAATATCACATAGGTTTCAACCAGCTCGACCTTGATCACATCAAAAGAACACAATTAAAATTGCTGAGGTAGTCGCTACGCGAGTGGCAAGGATTGGCGCACCGGTAGATAAGCAGGCGCGAAATGCCAAATCACTTACCTTGACCTATACTGTACTAGGGAGCGCCATCAAATTAGTGGAATTTCCAATCCTTTCCTAATAAGTTTTGAACATCATGTTTTGCTAGAATGACAGAAAATGTTTGAGTTTTCTAACCAACTTCTACTTTACTAACATTCGAAAGAAACGTCGGGTTTCAAGTATAATTATCAATAATACCAATTATGCAACTGAGTTCAACGTTTCAATACTTGGTAAGTTAGCGTATTAAGTACGTGTGTTATAGCAAGGGAAAAGGAAACAAGAATTAAAAAACATATCTCCACCTCTATGCCTTCCGGATGGAAATCACGATTCAACTACCCAATCTCAGGAGCTCCCAAAATTATATTTTTAAGAAACCATCCGTTTGGATATGAGCCGGACAAGAGGCGGGTGGTGATTCCACGAAGTACTCCTGCTTACCACGTCGCCAAACCGTCCCGCACAGTCTAATTCCTGTATTATTGGCTGCCACTCTTGTTCGTCTAGATATCTCCTGCTGTAATTCTTCTCAATCCTATCGTGTATCACCTTTCACTTGACACACTATCGCTAAGCCATTTCATCTTGACTTTCCAACAGCACTTGTACCATCATGGGTAGTTGTTTCGTTTAAATGACATTAATATGGATACACCCAATAGACCCACGCTTCATCTCTAGTAAGTGAATTTAGTTCTTACCCCCAACTAGGTACCTGCTGATCTGCACAAAATACTTCTGGACGGAGAGCAGTCGTCATTTTACTAAAGATGGTTCATTTGCAACAACTTTTGCACGACAGTAATTTTTTAAGCCCGCTCAAAAATGCTACAAAAATGTATCATTTTCAATTGAAACTTTTTTTTTTCAGCCAGCACTCTCACTTAATTTAAATCAATAATACTATTCCATGTTGTAAATGCCAACATTTGCTGACTACATCGATGTAAATGTAGTGAAACTGGAGTGAAAACAGGGTTTATAGCCATACACGGGTTGAAATTCTGATATGCATGAAACGCTGCAAATTCTTTCATGGTTTATTATTCAATTTTATTCATCAATTGGCTTGGTTCATGATTAGAATTTCCTGTGATTTGGAGTGTGCGTGTTTCAAGGTCTAGAGCGAATGAGAAATATGCATAAATAATCGGTTTCCATACCTATCTGGATTGATCAGTTTGTTCGTGTCCTCTACATCAGTCTACCAAATGAATAATAAACCCCAGAGAAAGAATTTGCAGCGTTTTTTCCCGAGATTCTGATGTCTCGCCACTACATCAGTAATAGCTGTGAGCAATAACTAGATGTGAAGTCTGAAAATTGAAAATTCGGATCAAGGACAGTATTTTGTCAGTATGAAACTGCTTGGTTCTGTTGTTTGTACGGAAAGTTGAGTCAGAATCGTAGGTGATCATACGTTTACAATGAAGTTACTAACATTGAAGGTAAATCATCAGCTGTGATAGACGGGTTAGATTTATTGTAAACCATTTCCATTTAATTCTCACATAAACCAGCCTGAGTCGAGGAAAACATGTAAAAACCCCTGTCACCTCGTTCGAATCGTCTGGAATGTTGAATAACCTCCACTCCCAACTGTACGATCAAAGATGGAGGACGGTCCGTCGTCACACCCTTATCAATTGAGACTTCCTCTCCTAGGCTGGTAAAATAATCGATTATTAAGTCTCGAGAACCCCACCAATAAATAAATGGACAATAGATAAGGCAGGTAGTTATCCTGTGTATCACTTTGCAGTTCTCTTCAATGAATCCCACACCTTCCATTCAGAAAATCAAAGAGAAGCAAGAATAGTGCTTGTCAAGGTACGATTTGGCACAGAGCTTCTGCATCTGGGTGTTTCACAAAAGCGTTTTCCAGTTTCAGTTCAGTCTTATCAATGCGTTAGCTAATCTTGGCGAAAAGTCGCGATGATGTTATTGGAATTGGAGGTCAAAGAAAAGCCGGTTTTTCTTAGAAAAAGGGTCCAGCCCAATGTACATGAAGAGAAAACTGACAAGATTTCAAGCATTATAATGAACAAGAACCTCAAAACAGACAAAGAAAGGTTACAGCTGGGTTTTTGGTTCAAGCATAAGCAATTTTATTTTGTCTTGTTCCTTGTCAAGGATGTCCTCACCAACACTTTATATTGAAAATTAAAGTATTTTCTTGTAAGAATAGTAACGTAGTAGGTAGGTACCTACGAACTTAACGCCATCAAGTTGGTATTACGTACTACAAGGGTGGTTGTCGGACAATTAACAATCCACGCTAGTTTGACCTGGACATGGAATATAATTGGTATTTACATTCTAGCGTCGGTGGGAGATTCATGAATAAAATCTAAAAATAACTATGAAGATAGGTACCTTCCCAAGTTACAAGTCTCATAGCTTGATGGGTTGTCGAAAAATTCCAACACCCCTGGTATGACGTTGGACGCAGACGGTGAGCAAACGAGTAGATGAACCTCATCTCCTTCGATCCCATTTGAAGTCTAGTACATTCACAAACTTTGAAAATGTTGATTTTCACGGAGAAAAAGGGAGATATTGCGGAGGAAAGCCGAAAAACTGTTTAAAACAGTGGTTTTGTGTCCCATCTCATCGAAGTAAAGCTTCTCTTCTCACCCAATTAGCATGATCTTGTTCGATCCCATTTGAAGTGTAGTACATTCACAAAGCTTGAAAACCCAAAACTGATTTCAGGGCACTCTTATTGGTTCATTATTTGGACCTGGATAGAATCAAACGCTGTGTTCTCCGTGCAAGAACCTCCCATTTAGAAGCATGGCTCACTAGTGCTCTCTGATAGCGAACCCCCCCCCCCCCCCTCTCGACCACCGTCAACAACCTCACGACTCCACCATCCTCTTACCCTTCGTGAGGTGCGTGGATTTGAAACTCTTCTGCTCTTCAATGAGGATTCATGGGAAGAGTTGGAAAACAATGAGCAATGAATGATCGATGCAAATGCACTCTTCTAGCCATTTTTGGAACTAAACAGTTTAACTCTCTAGCAACACATTAGTTGACCGTAATCGATCACATGACTGCGTTGTCGGCCGCCTTCCCAACCTACTTTGAGACACACACCATACTGCATACATGCCAGATATCTTGTACGAGAATGAGCAATGAATGATCGATGCCAACTCACTCTAATAGCAATTTTCAAAACTGAACAGTATATCTCTTTAGGAACAGATTAGTTGACTGTAATCGATCACATGTCTGAATAGATCACATGACTGCGTTGCCATCACACTATATAAAGACGAACATATCAGGTATATCTTTTCAGGGGGAATAAGCAACGAATGATCGATGTCCTCCAGGATTTGGGATATACGATTTTTTGACTTTGCATATTGTTATTATATCTGTGTTATTTCACTATTTCTTTTTAACCTGCACATGGCCATTAAACTAGTTATATTATACTGATAATATTGTTGTTATTTGGGTATCTTTCTCTTTTTGGCCATGGGGTGAGATGCACCTGTGATCCTGTCGGTACTTGGCCCTGAATGTGATAACAAACAGAAGCTGTCTGTAATTATAAACAACACTGATTTAATCTTCGTGATATGAATTTAGTACAAGCTAAAATCTTCGAGTATGGACCATGCTTCAGTTTTGAAGTAATTACCAAAAACCGTTAAGCAAGAGGGGATCACATGGGTGTCACACGGACTACCAAGTTACCGAGTCTCCCAAGAGTTTAGAGGGGACTGTACAAAAAACTGCCAAGTGTCATGGGGAGTATAGTGCAAAGCTTTTTCTTGTATGTATAATATTACACGATTTTCTCAATAATAAGAAAATCGTATCAAAGCTAAGAACACATTCGATTGGCGTCTTTGGCAAGTTGGGGCGGCACATATTTTTCAGACATGTTCGTCGCGTGTCGACATTGTGCTTCTTCAAGGTCTTACAATCATTTCAGCGGCGGATATATTCTCAAAACCCACACACAAAAAAGACACCCGAGATAAAATAAGGTTCCCAGAACAACTTTGTGATTCAAAACAATTTCATCCGACTAACTCAACTAAAACGAGGTGCCAATAAATAAGTTGAATTTATCCCGGTGTGTCACACTTGAAAAACGACAACGACGTCGGCCTTCGAACGAATTTAGACTATAAGGTGAAATTCTTTTAACCCCCCCACTTCGCCATTTCCCTGTCTTCGCGACTGACATTATTATTTCAACCAAATGGATTTTAACCTTGGACGACGCTTTTAGGGGTTTTCCTCTCAGACTGGTCCGCTTTGTCTGGGGGAAGCGATATGACGCTATTATTAGGCTCGGGGTTTTAACGCCGTCCTTGATCCTTCCTAGGGGTTTTGAACACGCCTCTCCGCGATGTGGTATATCCTACGAAGAAGGCCGACGGCTCCGCTCTGAGCCCAAGTGAACGCCATTTTGCAAGTATAATTGTGTTATTACTCATTATCGCGGTAGATAATCGGTGATGGTCTATGAGAGCCTACAAGCTTTGAAGTCTTGACATGAACATTCCTTGTTTACGCGCTAGATGATTTACCTGGCGTTACACAAGATGCCTTGTGTATCTTCAACTCAACAGTCATTGGAATACTCACTACATCTGTTATTTCCAAGTTTGCTGTCGTTGCCATAAAAGAGGTGTAGTAGAATTTGTAGTTGATCAGCACCTCTGTTTCAAGGACCAAACAATGGGCAATTTTTAATCCCCTCAAAATTGGCTGTTATACTTTCAATGCTGTTACTTGTGTACAATCCAAAAACGGAATAGAAAACAAAATTCTTCCGTCCGCAGTCCGGAGTTTTTCTCCGAAACTACAGGACCGAAGTTGATGAAAATTGAGTCAAAATACATACTGCAGAACAGGAACAGAATTCTTGGCATCGATGTCAGTCAATTCTGAAGGGTGACATCGAATCTCAGAAATTTTAAAACTCTCAATACCGAAAACGTTTGGAATAACCATGATATATGTAATAATTACAACCAATTGATTATGAACCCAATTTTCATAAGTATGCAATAAGAGTTATTTTACATTTACGTAATCCTCGCCCTCCCAATACAAGCGAATCAAACTTTATTACAACTTTTCTCAAAGCTATAGTGACAACTACATGTATAATTTTTTACCTTACCGAAAACGCTGCAAATTGGCAATAAGAGTTTATTATTCAATGATTCATGATTTGTACGTGTTTCACAGGTGATAGAGCGATTATTGAATTTCAGGAGATATGCATAGAGCACTTAAATCGGTTCTCAACCAAAATACCTATTTGGATTGATCAGTTGATCATATTTGTGTGCCTCCTGAAATTCAATAATCGCTCTATCACCTGTGAAACACGCACACTCCAAAGCTTAGTAGAAATTCAAATCATGCATCATTGAATAATAAACCCCAGTGAAAGAATTTGCAGCGTTTTTTTTTTTCAAGGGCGATTACAATGGAAAAATATTCTATTAGAAAATTTTAAATTTCGTAAGACGGAGCATGCATATCAGAATGCTTCAACCCGTGTATCGGCTATAAACCATTTTAAGAGTTCACTCCAGTATCCACATTCACTCACTACATCTCTAGGTTACTGTGATTAAAAGAAAAAAAAAAAGCCGCTGTTGGTTTGATGCAAATGTTGGCACCATAAATTGGGCCATACATCGGGAATGGTTTGAGCTACGGACTTGGGGAAGGGCTCATTCGATTCCTCGTGGAGTGTTCTTCAAAAAGAGTACAAATTTAGGCCGCCTTGACTTTTTTTGAGGTTTTTAGGAATTTCACAAAATTTTGGCAACCCTTAGAGGGCACTTTAAATTAAGTGAGAGAGCTGGCTCAAGAATTGGGGCGTTGTCGGACCAATATTGATTTTTCTGTAAATTTCAGACTTTTTTTGCTCCAGACGTTTGGGAGAAATCGTCCGTATGGCGTACGGCGGAAGGACGGAAAAATTTGTATTGCACAATTGGATTCTACACCCTTTGAAACGTAAACCATGAAATTTTCAGGGGGGTTAAATTTTTTTTCAAGAGCGATTACAGTGGTTTATTATTGATTAATAAACCAAAAATGATTAAACCTTTAACCTCTTACCACTTATGCTCATACTCGTAATATAATTTCAAGTGGCCAAATTTTTATTCTACAACCAGATCCGGTGCACTTGAAAACCAGCGACTGCAAAATTTCAGCTCGAAAGTCTAGTTGTTTTAAAAAAATCCCTAGAAAGAAAATTTTTTATATAAAATACGATTATGATATCAGAGGAGGGTGGGTGAGGTGATTCCCTAACGAAGGCATTCAGTTTTCATTGCAAGTGTGTTTTGCCCTCTTTCATACTGCACCTTTTTGGAAAGCTTTCGCCGAGTTGTTTTAGCTGGAATACAATACAATTAGTAAAATGACCTATGTATAACCACTGCTACTCAGCGCCCTGTTCATCTCAAATCTGATCTAAATCTACGAATAGCATAATAATATCTCTGTTCTCCTTATACTTCTCTAACTTCCTCCGTATCACTAAGTCCTTACTTTTGAATTAATTTACTCAGACGATTTCTATTCGTGTTCAAGTTCCACCAAACGATCGCAGGATGAACAAAAGTTGTCAGGATATCGTATTAATACCAATTTTGAGGATTGAGTCTTCTCAAACGCTTTACAACCAAGAAAAATTGTCCTGTCAAGTTTTTCGTGAGACTTTCAGCTGGTAAGTGGGGGAAAAAATTAAAAAATTTCCCTTAGCAGCTGAAGTTCACGATATTATCATTTACTTGTTGAGAATTGCATTGCTTTATGTATCCACCGAATAGATCTACATTTTCCAACTGAACGAAATTTAGAAGTGTTACTTTAACGATCATATCAAAATTCATCATCAAATTGATTACCGAACAAGTATCCTCTTTACTTAAAACTCCCTGTTATGTTGTATTATTGTATCTTCATCAAGGTGTAGGTAGTGGAGAAGAAAGAAGTATACAACAGTCGAGGGGATTCAAATAAAAATCTAAGCAGTTTGACATATTATGACTTTTTTTTATCCAAAATCACGATTATGGGGAATATTGGTGGCAGATTCTCAAGAATGGACTGCAATTCTATCGTATTACTCATAGAAACAGTCAGACAGATGGCATAATTTGATGAGGTATTGCGGTATTTCCCTGACGGAACGCCCTTGAACTGGCGCACGATCAAGACAGACGGGGAGAGGGGTGGATCGGAGGGGCGGAAGGGAAGAGGAAGGGGAGGGGGGGAGACCTTCGATCAGAAAACGAAAGTGTTGTGTTTTGTGAGCAGCTCTTCCATGACAGGAATTAATGAGACAGAAACGCTCCATCCAGCCCGACGGGTTTCACTCCAACGACCCTTAAAACGCATGTTTGATCATGAAAGGTCGATCAACGAGGATTTTCACCCTTTTACTTCTTCCTTGGGTATGTGGGTTTGTATGTACTCGTAGAAAACTACTAGGGTGTGAAAAAAGAGACTAGAGAGAAAATTATAAGCAGTTTTCTGCTCCTAGTTACGTACAACGTGCAGTATGCCGAGCTTGGTAACACATGTCCAGCTCACTGATGGACCCTGGACATTTTTCTACAATTTACAGTAGATGAATCGGTTGTTGGTAATGGGGCTAATTCGTGCAAAGTGATGGATATGATTAGTTCTCCCTTCACGTTTCTTGAAACTGCTAAGCCTGAGCATACACCAGGAGCTTTTTAGCTTCAAGGGTATCCTTTGGGCGTTGCAGACATGGAAACCATCGCATCACCTCCTTGATATACTTTAAAAACCAATACAGAAAATATAAATTAATCAACTGGGTCATTCTAACGTATTACACACGACACTCACTGTAGTAAGTCACCGCACCTCCTCCTAACTACCACTGGTGAATGTGAGGAGATGTCCAACTCGGGGCATTCATTTATGACATAATTTACACCCCGAGGCATTCTGCAAAAAGTCCTGTTATAGAGGTATAGGTCGAAAAAGGATGCTTAATCGGGAGCTGAGCCTAGGGACAACTAAGCCAAGCCTGGCCAGGAGGGAAGGAGAGTCCAACATTCCTGTCGCCAGTCCGCAAAAGCATGTCACATCGGCCATGTAGTACCGGATTTCTGGACTCCGCAAGTTACACATCCTGTCCAGAGCGCCAATGTCCACCTATTCCTGAGGAATCCGGGATTTTTAGGCCACGTAGCGCAAGAATCGACGGTGCACCCTCTGTAGTTGGTTTATCTGATATTTGTACATAGTAGAGGGCCAGACGACTGAGGAGTACTCAAACCACCAGAGCCCTGTAAAGTGTCACGATTGCTGGCGCAAAGTTGAACTCACGCGTGTTTCGTTTTATGAAACCCAGGGCACTCATTGCTTGGCTGGAGACTGAAGACAGCTGGCCAGAAAATGAGAGCTCATAATCGAGAAGCACACCCAAGTCCTTCACTGATGATGCTCGCCTGAGGGCTTCCATTCCTAGCATATAGCTCTGAAGATGAGGAGTACGAGAACGATGAAAGGTCATAACGGAGCATTTAGAAGGGTTGAGAGCCAAGCCATTTTATATACGTCAGCTGAGCCTCTAACTATCCCACTGGCTCATTGCGCTCTTTTCACGGCACATAGAGTGGGCACCACTGACTACATCTAATAAACACATTGGGAGACATTGGACAAAATGGTGATATATTAGCATGCGCCCCACATCCCTCCGGCGCCCCCAATCCTTGGTTTCTATGGTAGTATGCGCCCCACAGTGCTACGCAGAATATACATGTCGAGAAAAGGTACTCGTACATAGGAAGCTTTGTGGAAGGTACTTACAAGAAATCCTCATTGAAAGGTGCTTCGTCGAGGCTCTATCACAGTTCAGGGTCGGTATACTTCTTTCTTCTTTCACGTCCTTCAGGAATGCGACGAACAGGTCTGCAGCAGTGTACCCCGATTACGCTTACCAGCAAACCGGGATACATCAATTTGATATGATAAGCAAGTGCCTATCATTTGCGGACGTTTGTGGACGATTGAGGAACAAACTTCACGACACATATTGGACCAGTCCGTGATGTTCTTGGTTGATTTTCCGGTCAAATCAGCGGTGGTGGTAAAGAACAAACATAAACACAGAGCATTTCCGTGTAGGTAGGTACCTAGTTCGTTTGAGAAGTTTCGGTCGACTGAAGGACAAGATGGGATAGGTTGATCATATTGGAACATTCGAATTTGTTCCAGCGATAAGCCGGTTGTCTTGCGACATTGAATTGTCTAATGTCAGGTCAAAATGGCCTGACAATTTCAGGAGTTCCCACCCACCTCGGGGTTACGAGCAAGCAAGGCGGGAAAGCCACGAGCGTCAGCGTCTACCCCTCTCATCAGGGTTCAATGCGGGGGCATCGTTCCCCGGCGAGCAGGGCGCGTTCCACGGTGTACTTGCGTACCCGACTTCGTGGGTCCCTGGAGTTTGGCGAACCTCACTCCAGGTACCTGTTTGCACAAGGCTCCACAGGTGGGGACGGATGTCCTAGCTCATCCTACCAACTATGCAGGTTGGTACCCGAGTTTTTTATCAAACTCACAAGTCGAGATGCTTGCATCTCTACCTCTGAAGCCCCCTACCATTTAACTGATAGGGGCGAGGTGTGCTCAACCACTGCCACCACGAATCCAACCTCTATTGTCCTGTGTTGTCTTGCGACAGTTGTCTAAGATGAAACACAACTTCGCGATTATGTACGAAACAAACACCGCTGAGGGGCACATTGCGAGTACGTAAGTTTGGGGCGCGTACTAATATAGCACCGGACAAAATTGAAGGTTTGGGAAAATTCAAAGTGTGACTAAATGGTTGTTGAAATTATAAATCTTTGTAATTTTTACACAGTTTAGATCATAATTCGTCGCCTTACTGTAGAAAATATATTTTAGCTGTGAATAGGGGCTTTACATTTCAAATTGATCTGAAACGTCCAAACCCTCCCCGCCCTTCCTAGATGTTATAGTATTAAACAAATACCTATCAACTTTGTATTGGGCTTTGCCCGTAAATAGATTAATAAAATGACGATCGAAAAAACATTGCAGTTGACAGTCATCATCATTAGGGGGCGGATAGGGGAAGGAATATTTGAAAGCTACCAAGGTACTTACCCGTATCACACCACAATGATTCCGAAAATGCATAGTTATTTTGACATATTTCAACTAAAAATGTATACAAATCATATTTTTAGGTTTTTTTTTTTTTTCAATTGAAAAAGTGAAGGATAGCTTCGCATCGACATGGCAGACAGTGAGGCATCATGCGCGGAAGTACCTACCTACCTATTACATAACTTCAACATAGGTATCTCGCCTAAGCCACTCATGGCGGCAGCCGTGACTGAAAGATTTAGAAATAACAACAATCCTCAGCTGATTTGTGTTTGTTTTGAAGCGCTAGCTGCCAGGTAAATCTGAATTCTGACTGTGGAGCTAACTGGAAAGTAGGTAATATTGGAGTGTTCATGTGGTACATTGTGCAATTTCTGTGTGAAAAAAACAAGGATTTTGAACTCTAGTCATGCCAAGGCCAGGTCAAAGTGATTCATCCATGTTTCGCTATGTTAAGGAATTTGGTGATGTGTTCATTTCAGATGGACGAAAATTGCTCTGCGCTTATTGTGAAATCGGAATCGCATTTGATAATAGGTCTCATGTAACACAGCACCTGCAAGCCGGTAAGCATTTGAAAAATGTTTGCACCAAACGAAAACTCAAATTTTTAGTGCGTATCTCGAGTTTTTGAGGGCATATTCTGAGTTTTACGTGCATATTTTAGGCGCATAAAACAGAGTTTTAGTGATATAAGAATCCGCCCCCTAGTCATCATCATAAATAGTAAGATATAAGTAGTAAATCGTGAAGGAGCTAGGTGTTGAGAAAGTATTACGGCGTTTCGCATTTTAGCCGAGTTTCGGGGCTTCTTGCCCCACTGGTACCACCCACTGACTGGGGGCCCGACCTGGAATATGAGCGTTTTGCCGGTTTACCGCTCTGATTGGTCCCGCATCTTTCATTTTTCGCGATGTTCGGCGGATAAGGATCTGGCCCAGATCCCGCCGAATTCGGCTTCACTTTCTTCGGAAGGGCGGCAGGTGGAAAACGGGCTGTGGAAGCCCCACCGCATTGTGGGGGCTCGTGCGAACGCGACGCTCTCATCCTGTCGGAAGAAAGTTATTCATTCGCTTTCATCATTTCTTTCGCCCGAATGCACTGGATATTTCGAACAGAAAGAATTCCACAATAGTTTATTTTGGATACAAATTAACATCCTTTTATGGATGTGACAATTTAGACAATCTGGTCGAGTGGACCAGGAGAAATAACCTTAGACTTGAGTAAAGAGTAAAGTAAAGTAAACAAGGAATAAATAACACCTTGGATTTTCGTCCGACTACCCGGAGGTGTCGCGGACGTCGCCAGCCGTCCTCCAGAGAGGATCGGAACTAGGTCTGACGATTTCGCCAGCCGCTTCCCATTGCCTCACGCCCCTGGGTTGGGAGCGTTTTGGATTCACGTGATATCGAGATCAGAGGTGAACTGTCTAACGACAGGACAGGTATACAACACTTTATTGGATTTTGGTCCTAATCATTGGTGCCAGCCGGATTCGAACCTGGGCAATCAGTACTCCCACTGAAAGTAAACAGCCAGACTGACGCCCCAGCTCGCTCGGACAACCTGTCCCTTGACTTGATGCTACTAAATGTTATGTAATATCCTTCCACGGTTCACATCAGTTCATCTCTCACCCATACCACATTGAGTGTCATCAGCTCAACCGTGTAACAATAGCTAAGGACCTTGGAATTCTGTTCAGCCATGACCTCTCGTTCTCCGCCCATATCGATTCAGTGGTCTGCCGTGCAATGCGTGCATTGGGTAACCTCAAGAGGAATACCACTGAGTTTGACGGTATACCAGCTTTGCTAACCCTCTAATCAACATTGGTCAGACCTACACTGGACTACTGTTCTATCGTTTGTCCCCGCACTACCAAATACACAACGACCAGCTTGAGAGGGTTCAGAGGAGGTTTTTGAGGTATATTGGGTGGAAAATGCGAATACCATGCGATGGCTACAGCTCCCGGGCTGTGGCCGACCGTTGTAATCTCGTCACCCTGGAGACACGCCGCAGAATCACTGATATGATGTTCTTCGTGAATCTGATCAACGGCAACACCGACTGTCCTCACCTTGTGTCTGAAATCCAGCTGGAAGTTCCAACTTTTTACTCCAAGTAGTCCGCCTGGAGCAAACCCCTTACATCTTAGCTTCGCTTCAACCTTTGTAATCAACCGCTCTATAGAATACCTTGCCCAGCCAATAACTTACTCCGAAATAGCCCGGCTCTTGACTTTTCTCCAACCAACCCATAAACTCCTTCCATACAAAAATTGTTGAAATTTTTCACGGGCAAAACTTGTAAACATTTGCGTTATTTTGGTTTATATTGTTTTTGTTTTGATTGCAGTAACCTAGTGATGTCGTGAACGTGGATACTGGAGTGAACTCCTACAAGGGTTTATAGCCGATACACGGGTTGAAGTATTTTGATAACCATAAAAAACGCTGCAAATTATTTCACTGGGGTTTATTATTCAATTGACTTGCGTTCATGATTTGAATTTCTACTAAGCTTTGGAGTGTGCGTGTTTCACAGGTGATAGAGCGGTTATTGAATTTCAGGAGGCACACAAATATGATCAACTGATCAATCCAAATAGGTATTTTGGTTGAGAACAGATTTACGTGCTCTATGCATATCTCTGAAATTCAATAATCGCTCTATCACCTGTGAAATTTGGACATGCCAAAGCTTAGTAGAAATTCAAATCATGAACGCAAGCCAAATGAACAATAAACCCCAATAAAAGAATTTTTTTTTTTTTTTATTGCAGTAACCTAGTGATGTAGTGAATGTGGAGTGAACTCCTAAAAGGCTTTGTAGCCGATACACGGGTTGAAGCATTATGATATGCATGAAACGCTTTGATGCATGATGCATGATTTGCATAGAGCTCGTAAATCGGTTTTCTACCAAAATACCTATTTGTATTGATCAGTTGCAACTGGATTCCATGGAATTCATGTCATAATTGGTACAATTTTAATTCTAACATGTTTAATTCGACATTTGAAATATTTGTGTGCCTCCTGAAATTCAATAATCGCTCTACCACCTGTGAAACACGCACACTCCAAAGCTTAGTAGAAATTCAAATCATGAATGCAAGCCAAATGAATAATAAACCCCAGTGAAGGAATTTGCAGCGTTTTTTCATCTTTAGATATGTATTGAAGAATCCCGGGACAATAACTGTAATAAGTGGTTCACAATGTTCGCGCAAAGTTGAAAAATTCATTTTAGGACAGGCAGACTACAGGACAATTAGCTGTTAAAATTTAAATTTAAGCATTAAATGTTACGTAGAGACATCATATGTTGATCGCATATCATAGAGCAAGATTGATAGTGATTCGAGAACATTTTTTCGACTCCCAAATCATTATTGGGAAGTCAGAGACCTCTCCGGACAAAGATTGGGCCTTTCTGGGAAAATGACCCATATACTAATTACCTTAGGAGGGATGGCCTGAGAGCCATGACCTGTGGCAGAATTCCAAATTTTTTATCAGAACATTGAGTTAAGTGCGAAAGTCCGACCAAGTACATCTTCGTCCGCACTAAGTGAAAATAAATTATTTGTTCCTAAACGACTAATCTCAAATACGAGACACCAACTCTCACTCATTGCTCGGCTTTTTTCTTTCGCCTTAATTTCATACCTCCGTGATCACACTTGACATTACAACGAAGATGACTTAACGTTAGCGGGCGACGGTTCGTTGGCAGCGATGCATCTACGAACATCGAGCAGCCAGTGAAAGTGCAGCAAACGCCTTCGCGGGGTGAAAGTGGTTGGAACTAACTTCAACCCGCCCACGCTTTCGTAGGTGAATCTACGTTTCATAGGGTTCTTCGTTCTTCTGCACAAACAGAAAATGGTTTCGATAACGCATTAGTTTTCTGGCACAAGAATTATGACGATTTGATTAGAATAGCCAGCTCAGAGCTTTTCGTGGTTCGCAAATGGTTTGACTTAAACTACCTAAGACTAAACATTGCCAAGACATCAGTGATTCGTTTTTCATTATCAAAAAATTCCACTAACAGTAATATTTTGGTCAAGTACCATGATTATTGCTGTACTAGCTCCTCCTTAAACTGTAATTGTGAGTCTTTGCCTTATAAACAAAATTGTAAATACTTGGGAATTATTTTTGATGAAAATTTAAAATTTAAAACACATATTCAGACACTAATGAACAGGCTACGTAAGTTGTTTTTTGTATTCAAAACAGTCCGAAACTTTTTGACTGAAAGACAGCTGCGTTCTGTATACTTTGGTTTGGCTTTTTCTCTTATTAAGTATGGCATAACTGTGTGGGGAAGTTCTTGTAAAACCCATCTTAATCAACTACAGTCAGTTCAAAACGCATTATTAAAAATATTATATAAAAAACCCTTCAGATACCCTACTACAAAATTGTATTCGGAACTTAATGTTCTTAAAGTAAAAGATATTTTTCTAATTGAATCTTGTGTGCAGGTTTTTAGGTCTGGTATCAATAGTGATCACATATCCCGGTTATCGAGCTCTAGAACAACAGCTATGTCTAACATTTCGCTGCCACGATGCCATACTGAATTTTATCGGCGAAATTCATATGTTCGAGCTTTGAAATTTTTCTATGACCACAAAATTAATCCCTTTCACTTTTGCTCCGCTCATTCTCTTAAAAAACATTTATTTCATATTGTGCCCAATGATGTATAATTTATGTATGTGTAATTTTATTAAGTGAGTATAATTTTAATTTTATGTTCTTCATTCGTGATTTATTTTGGCGAAAAGTTTGATTTTTGTTTGTTTGTTAACACCTTTTTGTGAATATTATTAATTATTAAGGTTTAAGCAACTTCAGGACTCCACCTGGGAACACAAGTTCATATGAACTTAAACCTAGGTGGGCAAACTGTAGGTAATCTTTAATTTTAAAATTTAGTTCTTTATTTAATTCTTACTTTACTAATGCACATTTTCTTTTCTCATTTTGTAGATGTATCCAAAGTTTTATATTTTTTGCCGAATAAATAAATAAATAAATAACACGTCATCCTATTAGGTACATAACCATTAAGTTATAGGAACCTAAAATGTCATAACGGTATAAGTGCAGACAATAGATAGACAATGGGACGTTAAAGAGAAAGAAGTATCCAATTATAAACATTTTTATACCACAAATTTTTATGGTGCCTGTACTTAATTGTTTGCACGAGTGGATAATACGGTTTTACTACAGCATCATTGGGTGTTAAGCTCGTAACTAGTTTAGTTAAAAGTTGGACAGTAAAAAACTGTAGGCACATGACAATTTTCGAGAGAAGACATCGGAAGAGGCTGGGGGTCATTGAAACTAGTACGAGTTTTCTAGTGTGAGGCAACTTGTTGTGCTGCGAGGCTTAGGTAAAGCTCATTCTCTCGATCCGACGCAATGGGAGATTAAAGGGAGAAAATAAAGGAAGAGAAGGAAGGATAAAGAGAAATCAGCGTGAGCAAGCAAAGTCTTGTCGCTTTTGTTCATTTCGTTGGGAAGGAGAGAAAGACTACTTTGTTAACGTGAAGGAGGAGTAAAAATGACCTTTCACAGAGTGTTCCGGTACAAGCTATCAACAGGTCAATTGTACTAGGTGAAACGTAAGAAGTAATTAACCAAAGAAAGTGTAATGAAGATTCTGTGAGCAAGTAATCATTTCATAGTTGGGCGAGTAATACTACGTATTGGCAGGTTCTGATGTAGGAGTCAACCGTTTCGTCCAGACGAATCTGACAGATTTTGGTGAAAGAAAGAGGCAAGAATGTGACATACCCACAAGGGAGGTTGGACTATCGCTTATAATCGAGCAAATCTGACGTACTTGGGACAAGGTGCGATGAACTACAGCTTAAAACAGAGCGTATTAGACGTACAAATCTTGGTTGACAGGATTCTGACGTATTTACCACAAAATGGGCAGGACTATTGCTTATAACCCAACGAATCTGACGTACTTGCTTCGGAATGGGTTGATTAAATTTACAATCAAGCAAATCTGACATACTCGTATTAACTGCAAGGTAGGTATTCCTTAATGGCTAGGCAAGGTGTAGCTCAATTCTGACGTATTTACAGCAAGATGGGGAGGAATATAACTTGAGATATAGCGACTTTGGTCTCCTAGTACAACATGGATTGGGTGTTTCGTCGATACCATCCTGACAAACATGCTATAAGGTAGGTTGGACTCTTGCTTATGATCGAGCGAATCTGACGTTCGGCTTCAAAGTGGGATTTACTGTAGCTGTAATCGAGCGAATCCGACATACTCGTAGATCCTGTTAGATAGGTTGTATTATAGCTTAAAATCCTACAAATCTGAGATACAGACTTCAAAGTGTGTTGGACTATAGCTACAATTAAGCCAATCCAACGTTCTCATTACAAGGTGGGCAGAACTGTAGCATACATTGACTGAAACTGTCATACTTACTACAAGGTAGTTTGGATTTTAGCCTTTTAGTCCTTACAGCAAGATTTGTTGCACTTCAGCTGGCCATGAAGCGAATAGAAATACTTACGACTAGTTAGGCTGAACTATAGCCAACAACACAGCGAATTTGAGTTACCTACCAAGTACAAAGCGGGTTGGGCTCTTCGTCGAGGCTATTTTGGCACACCAACTACAAGGAATTTGCACTGTTGCTTATAATGAGGGAATCTACGGTATTTCCAGAGATATATGTTGAACTTCAGTCAACCATCAAACAAATCGAGGTACTTGCGACTAGGTGGGTTAAACTATACAACAATAGAGCGAATTTCAGTACCAGTAAGGTGCAAGTACAAGGTGTAAAAGGCTTTTCTTTGGGTCTATTTTGACGTACTTACTACTAGTTGGAGTGTACCGTACAATGAGCAAATCTGACATACTCGTTCTTACTGCAAGGTAGGTTGAACTTCACCCAACCATAAGGAGACTCTGATGTGCTGGCTTCAAAGTTGGTAGGACCATAGATGCAATCCAGCAAATTTGACATACTAGTACTTGCTGCAAGGTAGGTTGCTCTGTACCTTACAGTGACGGAATCTAACGTAACCACAGCAGTACAGGTTGAACTTCAGCCAACCATCAAGCGAATCTGATGTGGTGGCTCCAGGGTGAGTTGGACTACAGCTACAATCGAACGAATCAGACATACTCGTAATTACTGCAAGTTAGGTCGGACTACGGCTTAATTATGACTTTAAGGTGGACACGGCTCATGCTTACAATCCAAAAAATGCGACGCACTTGCTTCAAATGGGTTGGACTATAGCTACAATCAACCGAATCTGAGGTAATACAAGGTGGGCTGAACTCTAGCTTATCATCGAACGAAGCTGACGTACCTAATTATAATCAGTATCCCAGATCAACTTTTGTAAACTTTGTTCCATTAGTTTCGGGGAAAAGCTTCGGACGACGGACGGACTTAATTTTTATCAATTTTCGAGAGAGAGGGGGGGGGGGGTTTACAAATTTGGTCAAGGTCTATTACAAAGGTTCATTATTGAAAATAATAACCAAAAGTGTGGAAATCTGGGACTCATTCTAGAATACCTCAAAACTGACTTTCATGAAGTAAATATTGAACTTTCCATTTAGTCATTGCAATAGCTTCATTTTAAACGAAAATTCATGGGTACTTGTAGCTGTTTGAGGTTCCTGTAGAAAATTAAAATGTATTTGGAATCAACGTGAAATTGTAGAATGCAGAAAAGCCCTTCCAATGTCCGTCAGGGTGAGATAATTTCGGAACATTGTGAGTCAGTTTGGCTTGAAGTTTTATAGGTCCAGCTGACTCATATTCATATGATCAACTGATATTTTGGTTGAGAACTGATTCAAGTGCTCTATGCGTATCTCCTGAAATTCAATAATCGCTCTATCACCTGTGAAACATGCACACTCCAAAGCTTAGTACAGATTCAAATCATGAACGCAAGCCAATTGAATAATAAACCCCAGTGAAAGAAATGTCAGCGTTTTTATAGTTCTATTGAATTTTTTATTTCAGAGCGATTTTTGACAGAGAACTCGGTGTTTGAACGTGGAAAAACGTGAATTTTTCAAAAGAAATCAGCGTTTTGACATGAAATAGTGTCTGTGTTGTTGGATGAAAATGATGAGACGAAGGGGAAATAACCAAGTAATTTTTCTCGCTGAATCGAATGAAAACATCTCTAAAACTCTCCAAATTATTAAAATCATGAAAAGAATTCACGTTTTTAACGTTTCATTTTGTTGAAGTTATCAGAATCTTTGAAATTTTCGTACTGTAAGTTTTTGAAACATCATTCAAATGAAAATCATTGAAAATACACCACGAAGGCAATATCAACGAAGAACGGTAAATCTCGATAGAAGCGGGTTAACCTACAAAGTGTCCGCCGTTAACGTTACAAAGTGTAACGTGTGAGCGATTTGAAAGTCACACCACGCGGCACGAGGGTTTGCCGCGACAAACTCAACTAGCGCGGTACCGCGCTTTTACGTATGACAATTCCATAGAACAGCATAGTTTGATCGCTTATAGAACAGATCGCGTTGGTGGCCCGCTCGCTCGCTTTCGTTTTTCACATATGACCCTGACGCGTCTGCGGCTGGCGACTTCTTCATGTAGGTACATACACAAGCGCGCCGCGCTGTGGGAGAGTTTTCTCTCATAAGGCGCGGCGCTGCAGGCCCCCGGCGCCCCTGTACCTATACCATTGCCCATATAGGAGGGACGCCCGGCCCATAGGGACGAAAACCCCTTCCCCGCCATCAGGTGGCAACACCACAGCGGACCCTTTAACTCCGCCGACTACCCCCATTAGCACCAGTGAAGCCCCTTTCAATCTCCCCCTCTTGACGCAAGACGTTCTAGTTGTTTTTGTTGAAAAATGTAAACGTTTCAGGGGGTGGTAGCGCTGGGCGGGTGGAATTCTCTCCCCCGTCTCCCAGGGCAACCGACCTGCTCCCCCCTCCCCCCGACCCCGCCAGTGAAGGAAGGAGGGCCCCAGCGGGGGGAAGCGTCTCCCAGGGCAAGCGACGTGGTCCTCTCCTCGGGGATTTGGGATATACGATTTTTTGACTTTTAATATTGTTATTATACTCCCTCATTGTGTTGTTTAGTACTCTACCTCCTGCACACACGGGACTTACCCCAACAAGAAGGCACAACTGTTGCCACCTTTGATACGGCTATCCTCTCTGTTGGAGATGATATAGAAGCTGCAACACGCAAGCTACAGACGTCTACTACTGAGGTTTGTAAATGGACCAAGATGTGGAGAATGAAGCTGAACGAATCAAAATCAGCCCACATCAACTTCACTAACCGAAAAGTCCCAATCTTGGATGTTGAGATCAATTCGAATAAAATACCGCATACTGAAGCAGTTAAATACTTGGGTTTGACACTTGACTCCAAATTAAACTGGAATAAACACATAGAAAAGAAGAAAGAAGAACTTAAAATCAAGTACAGAAGGATGTATTGGCTAATGGGAAGGAATTCCCATCTCTCTCTTCACAACAAACTGCTTATATATAAGCAGATCCTTCGCCCTATTTGGACCTATGGGATACAGATCTGGGGCTGTGCCAAGAAATCAAATATTAAGAAAATCCAAACCTTTCAGAATAAAATACTGAGAAGTATAGTTGGAGCCCCTTGGTACATGCGAAACGATGATATTCGAGATTTGAGGATGGAGACAGTCTATGAAATTATTGCAAAATACGCAAGGAAGCATGAACATCGCCTCCACAAACACTTGAACCCGGAGATGCTCAACGTTTTGGACAACGAAGGTGAAATCCGACGTCTCAAGCGAAACAAACCACTGGATTTAGTTGTGCTGCGTGAATAGAAGTGCAATCGAACTCAGTGCTAATTAATTGAGCTATATAATAAAGGGCTAGATTTTGCTGTAAACCTACCCTCTTGGAGTGTACCTTTATTGATATGTAAAATTGTTAGATGAAATGTATTTGATTTTTCAATCGCAATTAATTAATCACGAAAAAAAAAATTGTTTTATTCACCTATTTCTTTTTAACCTGCGTAGCAGGGCCATTAAACTAGTTTTCTGTAAGATTCAAAATGTTCTCATCGTTCTGAGGAAAACAAGTCTAAATTTCATAATAATCGGTTCAGGAACACCTTATCAAACAAGTGTGTGGCCGTATTGCAAAAGTTTAATAAATTGCAAATAGTAGAAATTCAAATCATGAATGCAAGCAAATTGAATAATAAACCCCTGTGAGAGAATTTGCAGCGTTTTTTCTATTGAACCTCAATATCCCCCCACAATAAAAACATCTATAATTTATCAAGTCCTTTAGCACTCGTATTGCGTTAAAACTTCCCCAAATCCAAAGGTAGACTGATGTAGAGGAGGCACACAAATATCGTCAACCGATCAATCCAAATAGGTATTGTGGTTGGGAACTGATTTACGTGGTCTATGCATATTTCCTGAAATTCAATAATCGATCTATCACCTGTGAAACACGCACAGTCCGAAGTTTAGTAGAAATTCAAATCATGAATGCAACTCAAATGAATAAAATTGGAAACGCCCATTTGGTCCAATGTGCGGCGCTCAGAGTTGAGATGTAATCATTACTTTGAGTAATGAATAATTTTCCGATTACTTTCATTGTAATGACGTATATTTGGCTAGTAACAATTTCAGTAAAAAGGAGATTGAAAATCCGAAGTTTTGGGGTTGAAATTACTCCAGAAGTAATCGCGATTACCATTCCAATTACTGTAATGGTAATCGTTAAAACGATTACTTTTTCCGATTACAAGTAATGGTAATCGAAAAACGATTACGATTACTTGTAATCGGAAAAAGTAATCGTCATTCCGATTACTTTTCATTAATTCCGAGTTTAATTAATTTCTTACAAAAAACAAGTCGATTTAGAAGGGAAAACACTTTTTACAGAAAATAACGAAAAATAAAAATTTTGCAGGAGAATTTACCAGGATATGTCATGACTCTATTTTCGAAAAATTTCAACTCACGGACTTTTACACTTTTACAATCGATGTACCTATAATGCATAGCAAGTAAAGCAAATAACAAGTATTAAATAGATAACATTGTTTCATCTATCATTGTGGCATCAAATTTGCATTCTACCAATGGAGTAATCTGATTAAAAAAAGTAATCGAATTACCAGTACTCCATTCCGATTACTGTAATGGTAATCGGAATGACGATTACTTTTTCCGATTACAAGTAATCGTAATCGGTTTTTCGATTACCATTACTTGTAATCGGAAAAAGGAATCGTTTTTTCGATTACCATTACAGTAATTGGAATGGTAATCGCGATTACCTGTCTTCAAAAGTAATTGGAATTTGTAATGGGTAATCGAATTACTTTCCTAACAACTCTGGCGGCGCTTCTGGCAGCCGAGATCTCT
The DNA here is from genome assembly GCA_031894815.1 of Creontiades dilutus. Taxonomy (NCBI): domain Eukaryota; kingdom Metazoa; phylum Arthropoda; class Insecta; order Hemiptera; family Miridae; genus Creontiades; species Creontiades dilutus. The sequence continues at coordinate 79,038 of JAVIWC010008333.1, forward strand.
TCCTAGTAGAAAACGACAGTTTGACCCCGTTCACCGTTCACGGGAGAAGTGGAGCCCTGCAGCGCTGCATAACACCGGCCCAGCTCTCCAAGGTGCAAGGACTGACGGCGAAGTGCAAGGTCCCAACCCGCGGGTTGTGCAACTCTTCCTGCTCCTCCCCCGACCTCCCGTCTCTTCGTATCCGTGACTGGCAAAGATGCTCCGATCTGACTGCGGGGTTTCAGGGCTGCAGCCTCACTCGGGGTTTCTGTTAGCGTGACGTTCTCGTATGTTTCGTTCCTTCAGTCCGAGCATTATCTATTACCGGCCGTCACTGATTACGTTCGCCATCCAAGACCTCGGAACGAAAGGTGCACGGAACACAGACAGTCATGCAGCAGGATCGTAAGATCGAACTTTCCAGAACTTCGCATTCAGAACAAACTAATAGTTAACTAACAATTAAGGGGTTTCGGAGTCAAGATATGTCCACAATGTGAATGCAAGAAATTGGTAAGTTTTGGTTTCTTGCATGCACTCTGAAAAATGCCGTGTTTGGTTCTTGTGGATTTCTCAATGTAGGTACCTGAGAATAAAATTGCGAGAATCATACCGTCATTTGCAGTGCCCTGTGCATATCCGTCCTGCCGGAAATAGAGATGTATATTTTCTTATTGCAAAATATGAACATTCTGATACCTCCTGCAGACCTCGACGTGTGTGTTTCTTGCCAAAATACACTCCTCACTAAATTTTGCAAATTTTCAAGTATCAAATTTTCCCTTCATGTTGATTTTTCAAATTTAGAACTTATTTTGTTCTTGTTGAAAACCCTTCAATTTCATCTCCCTTTTTCAAGGATAGTATTTAGCAAACGTGTGTGTGCATGTCTGAGACTATGCCCGCGACGAATTTTGTTGACGCAAATTCAATTCTAATACGATTTCCATGATTGCATTCTTGTTCAATCCCGATTTTAGTGTAGCTGTCCAAAAAATCCATCGCTAATTGTAGGGGTAGTAGCCAATTCTTTCAATTGGTACTCAATAAAGAATTCTCCACCAATTTACGTCATTACTTTTTGGTTCAATTAAAAATTTGTCACGTAATTAAAAGTATTTCAGCGCATTCAATTTTAATCAAGAAAGACGATAAATGGAAGGAATAATAGTGATGAGTAGGGCTACGATTTGCATGTAATTACATATCTTTTCTGGAGCCTTATGTCGCCATTTGGATCAAAGAACTTTACGTTTCACATGGTTTCAGATCGATTTAGACCATTTTTACATATTTCGGTTTAATTACATATTTCAGTCATAAGTACATATTTGGTTACATACTTCCCAATTATCAATCAACCTCCTTCAAAAATGAAGCACAAGAAAAAAAGGCTTATTATTCATAAATAATAAGCCAAAATTGGTTGGTACCTACATGAAAAAAGAAGGCGATTCGTCTTCAGAATTATAGGAAGAACAATCCTAGAGTACCTATATAGCTCTAACGCTATCTCGTTTACCACATGCACGAGTACCTATCCTCCTAGGACAGCGCCTATAGAGTGCATTAGGAAATTTTTTTAAAAGCCCCAAGCCGGGTGCAGCTGTTCAAGGATATATATCCCGAGTTACATTTACATTTCCCTCCTCAACCAGTTGTAACAAGATGGGGACAACAATTTGGGGAAACAACTTGGTTGGATGCAGCTGACTACTACAGCAGTAACTTCGACAAAATAAAGTATATTATTTCACACCTAGATAAAGACTCGGCTGCACGCAGCCTTTCCCCGTGCCATCGAGTTGATGGAGAAATGCACCTTGAAAAATAAATTGGCATTTATTAGCAGCAACTACACCTTTTTGGGGAAAACCATCACTTAGCTCGAATCTCAAAACCAGTCATTGGTAAAAAACGTGTACCACGCCCAAATTGCAGCCCGAAAGTCGGAAAATACACAGGGAGACGTTGCAAACAAAATCAAAACAAAAATCTGAGACGTTTTCAACAGAAATCCCGGATGGAAAGATAACACTGCTCAACACAGAAAATGTTTCGGGCTTGAACATAGCCATTTCCCAAGTATTTTATCATGCTGATGCCGAAAATAACCATGAAAATCTCATGTTAGCTCTTGTTTTAAAGATACAGAACCTGCGTGGATGAAAAAATGATGAATATGGCGGGATCGAGGGATATTGAATTTCCAAAGGTTGTTACGCCTGACAGCTATGATTCCTATTGGTTGAGCTCTCTGTCTGATCTTTGGAATCAACTTTCAGGTTATCTATTGTTTACTCACTTGTTTACATCAGTTGTCAAGCTATTTTTTGTCTTAAAATCGAAATGCCGCGGAAGTGTGTAAATACTGTTGATAACTTTTGTTACATTTGTGGTGAAATTACTTTTTCTGCCCAAAAGCGAACCATCACCTCAACTGTGAAGACAGCTTACTTTCATTATTTTGGTGTGAAGGTATTGATCAGGATAAGTCATGGGCCCCACATATTTGTTGTAACTCGTGCTCAGTGCGGCTGCGAGAATGGCTGGGTGGCAAGAAACGATCAATGAAGTTTGCAGTTCCCATGATTTGGCGTGAACCAACCAACCACGTAGATGATTGTTACTTTTGTTTGACACCCTCATTGAAACAAGGATGGTCAACCAAAAGAAAGTACCAGTGAACTATCCCAATGTTCCATCTGCCATTCGTCCTGTTCTCCATTCAGATGAACTGCCAGTCCCTAAACCACCTGAGAGTTATGACATTGTGAAGGATTATACTGATGATGAATTGAATTGGGGTGATGATGAAGAAGGAACTATTCGAGCTGGACCTTCACAAGACCCTGATTTTGAAACGGACAGACCCAACGAGCCCCACAGACTAAATCAAATGGAACTGAGCGATCTTGTAAGGGATCTTGGTTTGTCGAAGGATAAGGCGGAGCTTCTAGGATCTAGACTGAAGCAATGGAATCTCCTAGTACCTGGTGTCAAGATCACTGAGTACAGGTCTCGTCAAAAGAACCTGATACATTTCTTCAAAAAGTAGACGACCTTGTAAGTTGCATCGATATTAATGGTTTGATGAATTCCCTGAACATAAGTCATGCTCCTAGTGAATGGAGGCTCTTTGTAGACTCTTCGAAACTCAGTTTGAAAGCCGTTCTGCTTCATAATGGCAACCTTCTCCCTTCCATCCCCATTGGGCACGCTGTTCACATGAAAGAAACTTACGGGAACATGAAAGTACTTCTCGAGTCGATCAAATATGAAGATCACAAGTGGCAGATTTGTGGTGACTTGAAAGTGGTTGCGCTTCTTTTAGGAATGCAGTTGGGCTATACCAAGTACTGTTGTTTTCTATGTTTATGGGACAGCCGAGATCGAAAATCTCACTACATTAAGGACAAATGGCCTTCACGAACATTAAATCCAGGGGAGAAAAATGTCCAAAATGAGGCTCTAGTAGATCCACTTCAGATCTTACTTCCTCCGTTGCATATTAAGCTGGGATTAATGAAGAACTTTGTGAAAGCAATGGATCAGGATGGAGAAGCCTTCAAATACCTGAGAGCGAAATTCCCAAGATTAAGTGATGGAAAGGTGAAGGAAGGAGTCTTTATTGCCCTCAAATTCGCGAAATTTTGAAGGACTCTGCTTTTGATGAAATTTTGGAGGTAAAAGAGAAAGCAGCCTGGGAAGCTTTCCGAAATGTTGTAAGAGGATTTCTTGGCAACAGGAAAGAAGACAACTACCAACAGTTAGTGCGTGAGCTCCTTCAAACGTACCAAGACCTAGGTTGCAACATGTCCCTAAAAATGCCGTTTTCTTCCTCTCATCTTGATTTTTTCCCAGAGAATTGTGGGGCTGTAAGTGATGAGCACGGTGAAAGATTCCACCAGGATATTTCTGCAATGGAACACAGGTATCAAGGTCGTTGGAACGAATCAATGCTTGCTGACTACTGCTGGACTGTTACAAGAGATGCACCGGGTATGACGTACAAGAGGCAATCCTAAGAAAATATTCTCAAGAATAGGCTTCGAAGCCAACCCCTTTACTATTGGAGAAGATTGGAAAGTAAAGAAGAAACGAGAAATTGGTAAGTGTAACGAATTTCTCGGCCAAGAAGATAGATTTTTACAGTATATTCACCTTTAATCAGCTGTGTTTGTATCTTGAGAACAAGAGCTAATAAATGAATTTCATTGTCATATTCGTGTTTCTCGACCCAAAATTAGGAAAATTTGGCTTTTTATATCCCCGAAACTACCGAAAAATATTTTTTTGTTGTGCAGTGTAATCTGCTGATCGCTGATATCCTCAACGGAAAACAAGTAACAGATCAGTTGAGCGTACAACTCACCCCAAGCGATACTGCGGCTTTCTTCAGTGCCCCAATTACATCTGTTGATGTCGAGAGATCTTTCAGCAGATACAAGACCATTTTAAAACCCGACCGTCGAAGCTTTTCGTTTGAAAATTTGGAAAACCATGTGGTGGTGAATCCAAATAATTTTGATCAATAAAATTCCCTTTGAATTCAGTGCAATCGGCATCAGTGTTTATAATTTTCAATTTTACATATTTTCTATTTTATTTTACATATTTGGCAAAAATAAATGCAAATTATATGTACGAATTTTGCATTTTTAATTGCATTTAAATCCTAGCCCTAGTGATGAGTGTTCACTGTTTTCATCTGTTTTTTCGTAACAAATTTGGTGGACTCTACTCAAGTTATTATTCCCTCTGGCTGTGCAACTAACTTCCAAAAATTCCTTCATCATTTAAGTCATTGATTCGATTTTGAATGCAATTAGTCCTTCAATTTTTATAACTACCATCATTTCTAAGACAAACCACTAAGTCCACAAACAAACAAGCATACAAACTCCACTGAGAAATGCAAGCTTGGATGTGTACAGGCGGTTCATGATCGTCCCCATCTACCAGACCACTGCAGAAAGTAAATGTTGTTTTTCGATCCCTGATATTAGACAAGGCTGAACCTCTGAACAGGTCTGCTCTCTCCGATGAAGAATTCCGTTATTTACTCAAGTTCCATATTGTTTTACCATCTTAGGTATGGTAAATGGGTATTCTATTTTTGAAACTATCTTCTCAAGAATTCAGCATATCACAGTGAAAAATATATGAACGCGTTTCATTTCTTCATAACTTCATACAACCTGAATCTGGGATGACTAAAAATAGAGGATTCTGAAAATCTTCAAGTTTTCTTACTGTGATGAAACATTGTTAACTGTCATAACGAACCCTAATCACTAATTCTGACCCCCTTTTCATCCCTCCTCGTTCCCATTCTATAGATCTGGAATTTTAATCCCGTTGTTTTAATAACAACAATGGTTCCCAATAAAAAGAACAGATAGATGCTCTTGATTTATTTTCTTTCACCCATGAAACCGCACATATTTCTTATGAGCAGACATCTTATATTCAGAATAAGCCCTAAATTGACATTTGTAGATCTAAAACCACTTAAAATTTCAACAACGGCATATTATCAAGAATATTTTCTGATTCCCCGCAATCATAAAATGTCTAATAGAGTCGCAATGGCTGTGAACAGCATTTACAGGTCATTCTTTAGGCGGCAAAGCATCCCGGTATTTGCAAAGTACAGGGTTTTCAAAGCTGCTGTTTGCACAATCCTAACATATGCTGCTGAGATCTGGGGTTACAGATATTATGGCGTTGTTGAGCAGGTTCAGACTCAATTCATAAAGATGTTATACAGTCTTCCGCTCAACACACCAAATTATATGGTTTATCTCGAGGCAAATGTGAGCCCGATCTATTTCGTCTCACTTTCACGCACTGCAACTACATTAAGAAAGTTTTGAGGATGGCAGATTCGAGATATCCAAGATTTGTAGCGTTGGAAACGATGAGCAAAGACCTCGCCTGGGCAGGCGAACTGAAGAAACTTGCTGATCGCTTTGATTGTGCCCTGGATTGTGATGTCGCGAGCCCTGGGCAGTATAGTTCACAGTTGGGAACTTTGGTGGAGGCGTGCAAGAGGAGTCATTGCGAGGAAATCATGTCTCGAGCACTTGCTTCCAGTAACTTGATGTACAGAGAACTGGACATGGCCTTCCGCTCAATAGATCTGCTGGATCAGAACCCAGGAAGCCCCCTGCATGTGCGCCGTTGGCTGGTAAGGCTGCGTGGCTCTCTTTGGGGGCTCAATCATCGACCATTCCTTCCGGCTGCAGACAGAAGGGAAGACTGCTCAATGTGCAATATGGAGGTGCAGGAGGATGTTTGTCATTTTCTTGGTGAATGCCCTGTGCTAGGGGAGATTAGGAGTGCTTGCCTTGGGTCTTGAGTGATCAGTAGGGACCGAATTGTGCAGCTCTTGAATGGCAATAGTGCGGGACGTTTGGCAAGTTTTTGCCAAGTGGCATGGCGCTACCGATCCGAACTGATAAGAGAATTTAACTGGCAATAGATAGTAGTAATACATAAGTTCTTCAAGGGCACTCTCCGACAGAAGGACCTTGGTCCATTGTCGTAAGACATGCAGTACTAATGCATTATTTATAGCATTTTTTTCCATATTTATATATACATATTTACATTGTAAACCATTTGTTTAAAAATAAAGCATGTTTTTCTTCTTCTTCTTCTTCTTTTTCTGGAGTCGCAATTGAGTACGATAGATGCAACTTTCTTAGGAGCTGTGGGTTTTGCTCATCTACATGGATAACGTTCGTGTGTTGGAATTTGGCTCAGTTTTGATCAAAGAATCGGATTTTGCTCTACGAAAATCCTGAAATGTACTTTTTGCGCTCGAACTTCGAATGAATTGGATCAAAAATCGATCTATTTAAAGGCAATTAATTGACGGCATAGGTGGAAAATGCTGGTTTTCTCTACCAGACAAACGAGAGAATGAATGTTGAATGATGTTTGAGGTTCCTTCTGGCGTCCCTCAAGGCTCTCACTTAGGCCCCCTGATGTTCCTCATATTCATCGATGATGTCGCCAGTGTTTTCGAAGAGGGAGTATACCACCTTCTATTTGCGGACGATCTAAACATTTTTCGCATTGTGCGAACTCAGGACGATAGTGCTGCTATCCAAAACAGCCTGGACAGATTGGTGGAATGGTGCAGTGAAAACCAATTTTTCCTGAATGTTAGCAAATGTTTTGCAACCACGTATGCAAGGGCCCATTGTGTGTTTAACCATACGTATTGCATTGAGGGTCAGGCTGTTCCTCGCCAGAGTGTGGTGAGGGACCTGAGTGTTATCTTTGATAGCTCACTCACTTTCAGGCCACACATCGAGTCCATTAGAAGAACGTTAGGGTTCATCAAGAGGAATTCTAGTGATTTTTCGTCAGTGGAGGCCTTTGTTGCGCTTTATGTTGCCCTTGTTCGTCCAATCTTGGAATACTGTGCATCAGTTTGGTCACCGATTTATGGAAGTGGGAAGATGGAGGTGGAGCAGTTTCAGAGGAAGTTTCTACGTTTTGCCTCGTTCAAGTCTGGAGTTGCATGGGATGATTTTCATGTGGGTGAGGTTATGTAACTTGAGGCCCCTAAATGAGCGTAGGCGAAGGTCAGATGCCTTGGTTTTGCATAAAGTGGTCGGCGGTGTGGTGGACTGTCCTGAGCTTCTTTCCCGCATACATTTCTTTGTTCCACCTCGCAATACAACGTTCCAGCAGACCTTCCAGATCTCACCTGGATCAACGAACTACCTTCTGCGGTCTCCTTTGAATCGTTGCCAGGAGGAGTGGAACAATCTAGAAGTGGACATCTTTAACATCACGGAAACTAAATTGAAAAAAATTATAGATGAATGCTTCGGTCAGTGAGGTATTTTTTGTTATTATTTTCTTTATTTAATCATGTTTGTGAAGCCTGCGCGCAACCACTGAAATAACTGAGTTTATACATTATTTTATTATATTGGGCTGATAGCCCGTGTTATAAATAAATAAAATAAAAATAAAATAAAATGAAGTTCCCCCTTTTGAAGTCACTCAGATTTCCTCATACAGCCGTTTTATCCGCTTTCGACCGATACCCTATATATTGCACCTTTTTGAAACTCTCTTTTCAAGTTGGGTGAGCTGATGAATTAAATCAAAATAGGCGAAATCGCCCATTAGGATAATGTGCCATGGACTGCCTCTCGGCGGACCTCTTCTCAACAATGGAGAAGAAAAACGTCCAAAACGGCGCTGCTTCGGTCAAGTTGATGTGTAGCTTTAGCAACGCCGACTGACGTGAAAAAATGGTTTTTCCTCCGACCGGCGTGCATTACTGAAGTGAGAGGCGGAGTGTATTTCACTCGCTCGGAAACCATTAGGTTATCCAGCTCTATCTGAAAGAAGTGGCGATAGTTCGTAGGCTACGGTATTAATCATGAATGGGAAAGATATTTGTCAGTGGACTTGTCAAGGCTGACCTAGAGATTCACATAATACAGCGTTTGCCATCGATGCATACGAGGAAATCATCTGGGTTTTTACATCACTTTCGCTTTTTTGTGCTCTTTAGAACACAACCATTAAAACTACAGATTAACCTAAATCTCAACGGAAATAAAACGGCTGCCTTTTCTCCTAAATCTTAGAATATTCATTAATAACAATAAATGAGATGATAATTAAATTTGTTCGCGAAAACATAGGTCAGAGAAACTTTGAAATGATGATTTATTACTGATTATGAAGAAATAAGAGGTAATACATCCCAAAAACTGTACGATTGAGGAGGAACAGAGGGGACATTCAATGTAAGAAGTGGAAAATGCATTTCAAAACCTCATATTGGTTTATTATTCAATAATGTATGCATCGGGAATGGTTTGACCACGGACCTGGGGAAGGGCTCATTGGATTCTTCATGGAAAGTTCTTCAAAGTCCAAATTTAGGCCGCCTTGACTTTTTTTGATGTTTTTAGGGATTTTACAAAACTTTGACAACCCTTTAAGGGCAATTTAAATTAAGTGAGAGTGCTGGCTAAAGCATTAGGGCGATGTCGGACCAATATTGATTTTTCCTGAAAATTTCCCCGAATCCAAAATTAAACGATGTAGCCAAAGGTAGACAGATGTAGAGGAGGCACACAAATATCATCAACTGATCAATCCAAATAGGTGTTTTGGATGAGAACCGATTTACGTGGTCTATGCATATCTCCTGAAATTCAATAATCGCTCTATCACCTGTAAAACACGCACACTCCGAAGCTTAGTAAGATTCAAATCATGAACGCAAGCCAATTGAATAATAAACCCCAGTGAAAGAATACTTATAAACCCCAGTAATAATATTGAATAATATTTACCTATATATTATCAGCGTTTCATGCATATCAGAATGCTTCAACCCGTGTATCGGCTATAAACTACAAGTATCCACATCGGCTATCACTCCAGTATCCACATTCACTACAACTCGACGCTATCGGCCGGACATCACTATGTTACAAACAAACAATAATAAACGAAAATACGCAAATGTTGGCACCATAAATCGGGCCATACATCGGGAATGGTTTGACCTACGGACGTGGGGAAGGGCTCATTCGAATCCTCATGGTATGTTCTTCAAATAGGAAAATATTTAGGCCGATTCGACTTGTTTTGAGGTTTCTAGGGATTTTACAAAACTTTGACAACCCTTAAAGGGCAATTTAAATTGAGTGAGAGAGCTGGCTAAAGCATTGGGGCGTTGTCGGACCAATATTGATTTTTCCTGAAAATTTCAGATTTTTTGCTCCAGCCGTTTGGGAGAAATCGTGCGTACGGCGAACGGACGGAAAAATTTTTATTGCGGATTTGGATTCTACACCCCTTGAAACGTAAACCATGAAATTTTCAGGCGGGGTTAAAGTTAAACATTCTTTTCTGAAGAGCGATTATTGAATAATAAACCAAAAGTGGAATGCCAGCCGAAATTATAATTTGAGGAAACAAATGTTTTCATCTCCAAAAAGTAAAAACAATACGTCCGCTACCCATATGAAGATAGAAAGCAACGTGCTCCTATCAATAAGATATCATTAAACATAATGCTGAAAAGCCAGTTTCATTTAATAGCTATGATTGATTACAACTTTTATAACCAACTCGGCTGACAGAGAAATTCTTGTCCTTAATCAACAAATTGCATCAGTTAATTGGTAGATATTAACAAACTCGAAGGTCAGGCGAAGTGTGACGGATGAATGAGGTTATAGATAAATTAACTGCCACTAGCGATATTCGTATCAATTCGTAAATAACGTCGCGAATAAGAGTCGATGGCGTGCAATTCTAAATCAAAGCCAATAAAAATGCATAACGGTGGACAGTTTTATTACGTGTTTACGGCACACAAAAAATACGGAAATCGTCATAGAGCAGATTAGAGCACGCTAACGATTTTGTGATAACAACGAACGGTGGGATTGCTCGGACGTTGCTCGCGGCAACCCACTTACCGCGATGCAGCGCATGATAAATTAAAGCTAATCAACTCAACTGAAGTCATATTTTCACCATTTCGCGTGATTATGTAAAAATATGATACATACGAATGCTCATTATTTTTACTTTTGTTTCAAAGCGACGTTAAAAAAAACCGTGTGAATAGCTTTAATGAAAGGAAATCGGTAAACACCGGGAGTTAATAAATTTTCTAGATTGATAAATCTAGAACATAATAGAATAGTTGTGTGAGATAGGAGAGGAGTTGAATATCTGCATTATTGTGATATGCCTTCGTTAGTTTTTTCTCATTTCTTCTTTTAACTTCCTCTACTCTCTACGGATGGCTAACCCGGTTAAGAGAAACAAACAAAATAAATAAAATTATTCTTCAAACTTCCAGAAGCTTGGTGTATTGTGGTACGTGCGGTTCGATGGAGTAGACTTTACTAAATAAAACTTTCGTTCACACTCATTTTGTTTATTATTCAATAATAAACCATTGTAAGTAAGAAAATTTCATGGTTTACGTTTCAAATAGAATCTTCGATAAAAAATTTTCCGTTCACGCCGTACGCACGATATCTCATGGAGCAAAAAATCTGAAATTTTCAGGAAAAATCCATCTTGGTCCGACGACGAATTTTTGAGCCAGCTCCCTCACTCAATTTGAAGTGCCCTTTAAGGGCTGTAAAAGTTTTGTAAAATCCCTGAAAACCTCAAAACTAGTCGAATCGGCTTAAATATTTTCCTATTTGAAGTATACCATTAGGAATCGAATGAGCCCTTCCCCACGTCCGTAGGTCAAACCATTCCCGATGTATGGCCCGATTTATGGTGCCAACATTTGCGTTTTTTCGTTTATTGTTGTTTGTTTGTAACCTAGTGATGTCCGGCCGATAGCTTCGAGTTGTAGTGAATGTGGATACTGGAGTGATAGCCGATGTGAATACTTGTAGTGTAGTTAGTATCCGATACACGGGTTGAAGCATTCTGATAATATATAAGGTAAATATTATTCAATATTATTACTGGGGTTTATTATTCAATATTATTACTGGGATAAATAAGTATTCTTTCACTGGGGTTTATTATTCAATTGGCTTGTGTTCATGATTTGAATCTTACTAAGCTTCGGAGTGTGCGTGTTTTACAGGTGATAGAACGATTATTGAATTTGGAGATATGCATAGACCACGTAAATCGGTTCTCATCACCTATTTGGATTGATCAGTTGATGATATTTTTGTGCCCCCTCTACATCTGTCTACCTTTGGCTACATCGTTTAAATTTGGATAGTTTTAACGCAATACGAGTGCCAAAGGACTTGATAAATATAGATGTTTAAAAAAAAATTCTTTCACTGGGGTTTATTATTCAATCGGCTTGCGTTCCCTTCGTGTTTCACAGAATAGGTATTGAATTTCAGGAGGCACACAAATATGATCAACTGATAACATGGTCGAGAACGTCCATGTATATGAAATTCAATAATCGCCCTTTTCCTGTGAAACACGCACACCCCAAAGCTTAGTAGAAATTCAAATCATGAACGCAAGCCAATTGTATAATAAACCCCAGTGAAAGAATTTGCAGCGTTTTTTGATTAGTGGAAATTTATCAATTGGTTGCTAACTGAATCGTAAACGTCGGGGTTAAGGTAAGAAGGAAGAAACTGGCCTTGATTATTAATAAATACAGGAAAAACAAATTAATATTATCTGCATGGCATTGTAATAGTTATGATTCCACATTCGTACGATCGCCTGATGAGTTTATCTATTCAAATTAAACTCAACTTCATTAAAGTCAAAATTTTAAAACATAGCTTCCCCTTCTAGATAACATGAACGTATTGAGCTTTTCGAATGTTCTGATCATCTCGAAAGATGAAGGTACTCACTATATAAGATTATTAAAACGATTCACAGGACAGGAATGCCACGGGACATCCAACGCCTTCAAAAGGTTAACCGATAAGTATTGCGGGTCGTTAGCTCTAACTACAGATTGTAGCGGATAGATTGATAGGATTGTATTGAAATTGATATCGGCGAAATCGCAGTAGCTAATGATGATCCTGTAAACTTGAAGGCGATAGAACGATTAGAACCTGAGAAAATGATGGTTGGTGGATTTAAGGTTTGCGCCCAGGTTCACTTGACTCATTTGGGACATAGAGGAAGACTGAAAAGGGTGAGAGATATGACAGGAAGTCATATCCCAATTAGAGACAAGTCAAGCAGTTTTTTGACGATTTGAAGGAAACGCTCAAATGCTTCATTGTCACTGATGCGCCTTGACCTTTGCGAATTTATCGGTCTTATCATTTTCCAACGTTCCTTAAGGTCCACTACCCTGCAAACTGAGGAAGGCCTGGACAATTTGATGCCGGCTCTTCAGGCACTTTGGAACTTTGTGCCGATGTTGCAATGCAAATGCCCGAAAACCTCCTTCATATTGTGAATGATCTTTGTGAACGGATATTCAAGAGGTTCTGAATTTACATCGGGACAATGTCACAATAGATCCTGGTGGCATCAGGAACCAGTAAGGGTTCACTCTGGTTCGTTTCTTATCAGACAATATTGATAGGACATTATTTGGTTACCGTCCGCGGTTTCTTGTCCTAAACCTATATACCGAGAGTAGTACCTATAGATATGGCAGAACCTACCACGGACTTTCGAATATTAAAGACTACACCTGTAGATAGTTGCATCAAGTTCCTTCTCCGTTTTTTGTTTGTGCCCTCAATCTTACAGCTTCGTGAGACCACCTCGAGCAATTCCGGTCTGCCCAAGTGACAAAGCGAGACCGTGAGGGGGGCATGGGGAGACCTATCAGTTGACATTGGCCCACATAATGCGTTGGGGAATATAGAGCGCGGCCTACTTTCGTCTCTATCAAAAAGGCCGGCAATCCTGTTCGCGAGCCCACGGCGAACATGTTGCAAGCCCGCGTTAAAGTCGATAAGGTTGACGATGGATGCCCACCGATTAAAAACCTCGACGGCACAATGGGGCGGATCAAAGGACTGACATCACCTGTTGATTGCTAATGCGAGCGCTTCGTAGCGATGAGATAACTCGCCTTGTGAATAAAAAATGAGTGAAACAATATTGTGACGAAGACCATTCCAATGGACAACCTTGAACGAAGGTGAAAACGATTTTATTGAAATTATATAGAGCTGAATGGGAGAAATCATGGGAGTTTCAAATATCTGTGAGGTAGTATTGAGGGATAAAAGTGTATAAACAAAATTGAAGATTTGAGTATCACGGATTTGAAGGTGGAGAAGAGAACGAATCCAACTGACTGTGGGGCAGAAGAAGATTGGCTGTCCCAGAAATTCTGCACAGAGGTCGATTTTGGAGAGGTTCGACGAAAACAGAGAGATTACCAGAACATAGAACTGGGGAAGTCTGAAGGAGATCTTGGCGAGAAGGACTAGTGCTTCAATGTGGTTATTGAAAATTACGGAGTACAAGCACTGGTAATTGAAGTTCTACGTACAAGTATACTTGGACTTGTTCAAGTGCTGTACTTCAAGTCAATTCTCTCTTTTAACTATGAATGCAAGGGAGAATGATGGGGAGCAATTTTAGAACCCCTTCCACCCCCTGTCCTTACTTGAATCTTCTAAGAAGTACTTGTACTTAATAAAAAATGGAATTGCAGGTACATGTAGCGTGTGCTAGTGCTCACACCTAAACTTCTGATAGCGTAGGTCTCGTTCAAACTATTGGTCCGATCAGTATTACCAACTCAGGAAGTTGTGTATAGGTTCCAGGTGTCCTACGAAAAATTGGTTGTTTAATAACTATTCCATATGGGCACAAACCAAACTATTTTCCATTATAGAAGCTCCAATACTGATGGTCAGATATTTTATCCTTTACGTGTGGAAGCAATGTCTTCTATGAATGGTCGGTTTCTGTAGACCAGAGCATCGACTATGAAACACGCGTGTTTTTGTTAATTAATGTTCCTATTTTCACAATCGATCAGATTGAGAGCCAATTATCGTAAATCATCGAATGCAGGGTTTTCTGAAATCTTACTCCCAAACGAGTAGAAATTTATAACATTCACAACAAAGACTTTTCTAAGAGGGGATAAGTTATGTAGATATTTGATGTTTCCGAATTGGGGCACGTTATAAATTATAGTTTCGGAAAGAATCTTGTTTTACCCGGAAGCCTAAATGATTTCTAATACTGATTTTTCGAGTAAACACAGCGTGAAGGCACAAAATGATTTGCTTCACCAAAACCAGGACACAAAATGAAGTTTTTGGAATGAACGACCTCTAGAAATGATTGGAAGTTCAAGTTGGTGCAGATCAAAGGGCGATGTTTGGAGAACGATCGAAGCTAAAGAAAGGCTGCCAGGACAGTGCCCCGCGAAATATTTGGCCGGAGTGAAGGCATGAAGGCTCCATTTAGAATCTGCACGTCAATCAACAGTTTCTCTATCTCGGAGATTGCCTACGCAATAAGCGTCATTGAACCACGGACGGATTTAAGTTCGAATCGTTACCACGTGACGACCGATGGAATATCGAGATTGAAAGGGAATCGGCTCACGAGTTCGTTCAAGGAAGAACGCGTAATTTAAAGCGACAGATATCAACGGCTTTGAAAATAACATTGAATTTCATTAGAATCAAAAGCCAAGCTTAATAATGTCCAGCTCAAACTCATCCCAAAAGCCAAACACAAAATTTAAATTCAACAACAAATAAGTTAAACTCAGCATTAGCCAAGTCAGATATTACCGCACTCGGCTCAATGGAAAGGGCAACTATACCATTCCGACACCATTCCCAGGGATGCAAGATTCTTAAACAAGAATCGATTCAAATCGTATCGATCTTTTTTGGGAGAATCGAAAAATATTGTATCGTTTTTTCAAAAGTATCGATTTTGGTTTATTATTCAATAATAAACCATTGTAATCGCTCTGGAAAAAAAAATTCTAACCCCCCTGAAAATTTCATGGTTTACGTTTCAAAGGGTGTAGAATCCGAATCTGCAATAAAAATTTTTCCGTCCGTCCGCCGTACGCCGTACGCACGATATCTCCGAAACGGCTGGAGCAAAAAATCTGAAATTTTCAGGAAAAATCCATCTTGGTCCGACGACGCCCCAATTCTTGAGCCAGCTCCCTCACTCAATTTAAAGTGCCCTTTAAGGGCTGTACAAGTTTTGTAAAATCCCTGAAAATCTCAAAACTAGTCGAATCGGCCTAAATATTTTCCTATTTGAAGAACATACCATTAGGAATCGAATGAGCCCTTCCCCACGTCCGTAGGTCAAACCATTCCCGATGTATGGCCCGATTTATGGTGCCAACATTTTCGTTTTTTCGTTTATTATTGTTTGTTTGTAACCTAGTGTTGTCCGGCCGATAGCGTCGAGTTGTAGTGAATGTGGATACTGGAGTGATAGCCGATGTGAATACTTGTAGTGTAGTTAGTAGCCGATACACGGGTTGAAGCATTCTGATAATATATAGGTAAATATTATTCAACGTTATTACTGGGGTTTATTATTCAATATTATTACTGGGGTGAATAAGTATTCTTTCACTGGGGTTTATTATTCAATTGGGTTGCGTTCATGATTTGAATCTTACTAAGCTTCGGAGTGTGTTTTACAGGTGACAGAGCGATTATTGAATTTCAGGAGATATGCATAGACCACGTAAATCGGTTCTCATCCAAAACACCTATTTGGATTGATCAGCTGATGATATTTGTGTGCCCCCTCTACCTGTCTACCTTTGGCTACATCGTTTAAATTTGGATTTGGGGAAGTTCTAACGCAATACGAGTGACAAAGGACTTGATAAATTATAGATGTTTTTATTGTGGGGGGGTATTGAGGTTCAATAAAAAAAAACGCTGCAAATTCTTTCACTGGGGTTTATTATTCAATCGGCTTGCGTTTGATTTGAATTTCTACTAAGCTTTGGAGTGTGCGTGTTTCACAGGATAGGGCGATTATTGAATTTCAGGAGGCACACAAATATGATCAACTGATCAATCCAAATAGGTATTTTGGTCGAGAACAGATTCACGTGCTCCATGTATATCTCCTGAAATTCAATAATCGCCCTATCCTGTGAAACACGCAGACTCCGAAGCTTAGTAAGATTCAAATCATGAACGCAAGCCGATTGAATAATAAACCCCAGTGAAGGAATTTGCAGCGTTTTTTAAGAATCATTTTTTGAAATTTTTAAATGAGTCTTATTAGAATGAGATCTAGAATATCATTAAAAATGAGATTAGAATAGATCCTCTCAAAATATTCCACACCATAGACATTTCACCACAAAGAATCACAATTACTGAAGCTGAAGTGAACAATGCTTGAAGCACTATTATTTTACGGATCGTTCTCACAATTGTTCCTACAATTGTTCTTGTCCAGTCCAGCACTAGTTTTGTACAATACCCACTCGTTCCTTGTTTGCAGCAGGATCTCAGGGCTGCAATCCACGTAACATGTACTACTTCCAATGTTCCCTTTGCTTAATGCAATGCTCATTTCTGTCAGTTTGTTCATTACCTGGTACCCCCACATAAGATGGTACTCACTGAAGGTGCACAGCGCAAACTCGTTCATTCCTTATGAGCACAACTTGGAAACAACTTCTTTCACATTTTTGGACACAACTCAGAAACAACTTCTATCACATTTTTTTTACCATCCATGGATGATGGACAGTGTCTTTTTCTTCAAATTTCAACTTCTCGACCCCAGTCACGCCAAACATAAGTAATGCGTACGGAGATAATAGTTGATTTAGATAAGTAACAACTGTTGGCCACTAGATTGTAATAAGCAGTGATGATTCTTGATTCTTGAGGTATTTTCACTTCTTGCTCATTTCCATTGTTGTTGTTGGAACTGTCAAAAATTTCCTTCAAAAGAAAAGAATCGGGCTGGTTCTAAAAATTTTGAATCGCTTCTTCGACAATGGGGGGGGGGGGGTCTACTTTTTTTAAATCGATTCTTAGAGAATCAATGCTTTTTTTTTTTTTTTCATCCCTTTTTGCTTTTGAAAAAGCTTCATTTCCGAGAAATTCATGGTTCAAGATTTTTGTGTGTTTCCATCCATGTCACAATGACAACAAAAAACATGCTCATAGCGCAGTTGGTTTAGTCGTCAGATGGTAAGTGGTGTAACCCTTATTTAAAATTAGGTGAGTACCTACACCTATGTTTCAAGCGTGTCTCTTTTCAATTTTTGTTTTGCTCAAAGCGTACTCATCCTATTGATAATTTTGTCATAAACTTACCATGAAAATTTTGTATCATCCTTTCCATCATTCCCATTGTTACTGATGCGCAGAAATAACCCAGAATTCTAACTCACAATTGTCAGAAAATCTACATACATCCATCCCCTTGGGAACACATAATAATGTGATATTATCTGCTGGGTATACGCCTGTTTTTAAATCTCCTCTGGTATTTTCGCAGAGCTTTGGGACCGTTGTGGTTGTTAAAAATTTAAACCGACAGCATGTCAGCATATTTGGCATTCGAAAAACTTGCCATCTCAATAACCAGAGGAAGAGGATTTGGCGACTAAACCAACTGTGCTAAGAGCAAGTTTTTTATCGTATTTTAAATATTTAAAATGAACCACGGTGACATTACCAACACGGTGTCGACACCATTCAAATCCATATCGAAAACTCAGCAAAACTTTTGTCCTAGCGAGAAAAACTTCCCGTCGAGAGGTAGTCATTTTTCCCCCCAACACGTTTCAAGGCCTCTGATTTCCCCTTAAAAACACGTTTTCCGACGGGGAAACGGGATTTTCTCCCATACTGGCCCGTGTAAATTCAAATTCATTCTTGGTAGAAATTTCATTCATTCAATTTTGGTGGAAAAGCCTCAGGTAGCCCGTGAACTTGACTATACGTTCACTTTCTGAGGGAAGAATGGCCATGATGTCATCAGTAAAGCAGTCCCCAACGTCACAAGCCGATAAAAAGGGCAACCCAAAAAAGTTTTTCAAAAACAAGCTTTCGGGAGTGTTGGCGGATGCCCTATACAAACTGCCGAGGTTCAAAGGCCCCAATTCACACATTTATTCTAATGACCTGGGCCGCAACTAACCTTTCGTCATCCTTCCCTCTCCGGCCGCAACTCGTACCTATCCAAGCTGTGGTATTTACGGGGTTATTTTGATGACGAATCCATCCGTTCGTCTTTGGTATACGAGTATCGTATCGTGGATAGAAGTTAATGACAAGGTGGATACACACTGTTTAGCTGGAAGGAACTTGTGGCTAATTTTTTCCCTAATCGATCGATTTGAAGTCAGAATTGAGGTCATTAATCATCAGTGGGAACATAGGAAGCTTTAATTCGACTTGATGTGAAGCATCACTCCAAAGTGAACCCAACCATTTGTAAAGCTTTTTGGTATTTTGACTCAAAGTAAGATACAACCCAAATGTTTATAGGTATATTACGATGCATTTAAGCGGTGTACAACTTGGAACTAATTTCCTTCAAAAGGACGTTTAATGGGTTTTCCGCAACGGCACTAAACCGAGATGAAAGCGAAGCGATGGCCGAACGCGCGTAAAAAGCGAATCGTGAGCGAGAGGGACTCAGCCTTCTGAAGTTCCCTCCGACGAGTTGTGCGTTTCCTGACCTTGGCACGAACTTAACCCGAATTTGAAACTGAAAAGTCGGTCAACGGCTATCAACTTGCTCCGGCGGGCTCGTCCCACACAAACCCATCAACCGTATTGGGCCTTCTGAATGAGTAACACGGAAGACAGCTCATTTGTTGGCCTGTAATGTCCAAACTCAAGGTTCCCATTGATTTATTGTTTTCATGTGTATAGCATTTTTCAGTCAAATGAAACGTTTTAGTTTATTGTGTTCAGTGATGAACCTTTGCAATCGAACGAGAGAACAAAATTGTTAATCCCCCCTTAAAAGTTGATGGTTTACGTTTCAAGACACGTAGATTTCAAAAATCGAATTAAAACGCTACAAATTATTACACACGGGTTTATTATATCTGTATCTATACAGATACATACAGCTATCTATAGATAGCTATTCTACGTAAATCACTTCGATCGTGAGTGATCATTTGATGATGCTGACCTGTTATAAAATAATATTCTACTCGAAATGTAAGTGCTAAAATTTTTATTTCTTTTTGCTACTTCTTACAATTTTTAAAAAATTGTCTATAAAAAGTCTATGGTCTTGAAAGGGGTGTCTCAAAATGGTTGTTTAGATGTTAATTTCACAACTTTTTTGCTTTATGTTGCTTCCGAGTCTACTAAAGTAGCGGAAGCATTGTTTTCACTTTCGGAATGTAAACATTTTTTTGTCTCCAAAATCAAAAATTCCACTCGCATTTTGCGTTTTAGACCTTTCTGAACAATTTTGGTTCCGTGTCTGTCTGTGTGTCTGTCTGTCTGTCAGCAAATCCTTGTTACGGGCAAAACTACACGAAGTTATAGTCCGATTTTGATGAAATTTTCAGGGATTGTTCGAACTTATTAGGTACATTTTATAGTTTGTTCAATAGTTGAACATGCCTACCTTTATTTTCTCAAGATATGATGCTGCACAACAATAAATTTACCAAAATTCAATATTTACTTCGCCTAATTGAACGAAGTTCTTTAGTCAATAATAATTTTCAATGATCCATACAGTCATGTTATGGATACGAGGAAGCTATGTGCCACACCCACTTGGCAGACGTTTTTGATTTGATTTCGATTAATTAAGGAGGGGGTAACCCCCCCCCCCCTCCCGACCTGCATACCTCCATACATTGTAATTGTAATTAAGATGAAAATACTAGAGCTATGCATCATCAAGTATGAGTCCTAAAGAGAGTCCTGATCGAATTTCATCTTCATACGACTATTACGGTAGAAATTGGCTTTTGGAGTCACTCATCCGATCCCAGACCTATATATTTTCAAGTGTAACCCCAAGGAAGGTGCGGACAAAATTGTAGCTTACGACAAGTAGCAAAGAGATTAGGTTTCGGAGGCTCTCATCTGATCCCGGACCAACGCATCCTCAAGGATAAGTCTTAAGGAGGAGTACTTACCAAAATTCCGCTTCATAGGACTATTATGGTAAAAACTATCTTCTGGATGCCGTTTTCGTTTATTGGTATTGCATTACACCGTTTTGAGCTGAAAAATGCATATTTTTCAAAATCCCAAAATTCAAGTACTTACCATCTCACAATAGCAAATACCAGTGCACAAAAATTATTAAAAACAAGAAATCATTCAACCATCTTCTTCAACAGGGCCCAAGTTTCAAAAACATGCAACATCAAAGGGGAAAAAATTAATCTCCCTGCCTAACGATCCTAGTGGGAGGCATAACTCGTGAAACAATCTTCATTTATGAAAAAGCGTTGAAATCAAGTAGTTTTTTCAGAATATCTCAAACCTTACTTCTAAACGATTTTTGGAAAATGTGCAGACCCATCGCAATTGCTTCATTTTTTCAGAAAACTTTGCTAAAACACTAAGAAAACTATACCTAAATAAAACGATGTTTTGGGGGTCTAGTTAAGGAGAATCAACAGTGGTTAATTTTTTCCTGCAACATTTTACTGATCATCAGTCCCCAGGTTTGAAGTAATTTAGTTGCGGTGGCAAAAAAGTTGCCCTTAGGCGAAGCGGATTTCGAGTTAGATATCGCGGGGTTTTGCCATATCAACTTTGAAAAAGGAAAAATTGCTACCTTGAAGGAAAACAGAATGGGAATTGGAAATGAAAGAAGGTGTAAGTACTCAACTATACTCGTTGGCAAGGGAGGCTGGTTCGGTACCACCCGGTGAAAGTTGAGGGCGGCGGTCCGCGAGCTATATGGCTAATTTTTCCTTGGTTTTTCTGGGTTGGCTCTAAAATTGCTACGACCATAACAATCCATTCGAAAAGGAAATTGAAGAAACCCGAGAAAAATGCGTTTCCAATAGAAAGCCGGACGCTGGGATTTTTTTCGTGCTTCTGTTTTGTCGTAACTGTAGACAATTCTGACAAGTGATTATAATCGAAAGGTTACAGGCACAGTAACTTAATAATTTACTAATTAAATCTGTAAATTTTGTGGAGAATCACACAAATATTAGTTGTATTTGTCTTGTCTCAGTAGACAGGTATTTTACGATAATGTAGTCAATACCCGAAATTCCCTTAATAATGAATACTGGTAAATATTGGAACGAAAAAGGTCCCATTTATAAGTTTATTATGCTAGCGTTTAAAAATTATCAAATTGAGATCATTAGATTTCGATTTTGGTTTATTATTCAATAATAAACCATTGTAATCGCTCTTGAAAAAAAAAATTAACCCCCCCTGAAAATTTCATGGTTTACGTTTCAAAGGGTGTAGAATCCAAAACTGCAATAGAAAAATTTCCGTCCGTCCGCCGTACGCACGAGTTCTCCCAAACGGCTGGAGCAAAAAATCTGAAATTTTCAGGAAGAATCAATATTGGTCCGACAACGCCCCGATTCTTTAGCTAGCACTCTCACTTAATTTAAAATGCCCTTTAAGGGTTGTCAAAGTTCTGTAAAATCCCTAAAAACCTCAAAAAAGTCAAGGCGGCCTAAATTTGGACTTTTTTTTTAAGAACTTTCCATGAGGAATCGAAAGAGCCCCTCCCCCAGGTCCATAGCTCAAACCATTCCCGATCTATGGCCCGATTTATGGTGCCAACTTTTGCATCCACATTCACTACATCATTAGGTTACTGCAATCAAAACAAACAAGAGTTTTTTTTTTAGTTTTTTTTTTTATCGCAGTAACCTTAGTGATGTAGTGAATGTGGATACTGGAGTGAACTCTAAAAGGGTTTATAGCCGATACACGGGTTGAAGCATTCTGATATGCATGCTCCGTCTTACGAAGTTTAAAATTTTCAAATAGAATATTTTTCCATTGTAATCGCTCTTGAAAAAAAACGCTGCAAATTCTTTCACTGGGGTTTATTATTATTCAATGATTCGTGATTTGAATTTCTACTAAGCTTTGGAGTGTGCGTGTTTCACAGATGATAGAGCGATTATTGAATTTCAGGAGGCACACAAATATGATCAACTGATCAATCCAATAGGTATTTTGGTTGAGAACCGATTTAAGTGCTCTATGCATATCTCCTGAAATTCAATAATCGCTCTATCACCTGTGAAACACGCACACTCCAAAGCTTACTAGAAGTTCAAATCATGAATCATTGAATAAAAAACCTCAGTGAAAGAATTTGCAGCGTTTTCAACGTTCCTTTCATCTGGAGGAGTTCCATAACAACAGGGAGCGTCCTAATCTCAAATCTGGTTGCTAGGCTGAGCGGAAAGGGTCTGTTCTACAGCTATTATCGTTTATTGGTAGAAAGAAGAGAGGAAACCAAATGAACGGCTCTCGAGGACTTAAAAGGTTGATGAACTCGAGAAAGTGAAACCAACAACACTCAACATTCAAAGATCAAGTGAGTCAAAATGGGGGAAAGGAGAGATTTATGGCCTGGACTAGACCGGCCGTTTTCCCACTCATAATAATAATCCTCCTCATAGAAGCCGGTTTCCCATGATAGTTTTTTAATAGGTACGAAGGCGGAATATCCCGACAGTTCGCTTGGGAAAAATGAAAGCTCATCGTTCAGGTTGCAGTGCGGGCGCGTAGGCTATATATATTTATACACTTATACGTATATACTGTTTGTTCCCTTAGAGAAACCGAGAGTGATAGCCTATCGGGTTACATGGTAGTTAATGAGCGGCTCAAGAAAATGATAGCGATTGATATTGCAATCTCGAACGTGGCTTCGGAGTGGAAGGCGGCTGATTCATCCACTTTCTCGGGACTCATTGAGAGGGTATACTTGGACGAGTTCTTTCCGAAAGCCAAAGTGGTGTGCGTAGTCCTGTTCGCACATTTACCATAACAATCTTTGCTGGTTGTCGTCAAAACCAGTTGAAATCACATTTGAAGTTACATTCAAATTCCAAGACTAGTGTAGAATGTACTAGAGTGATAAAATAAACAAGGAAGTTGCCTGTCAGCTCGATGTCGCTCCCCTATAAAACCAAGAGTGTGAATTCCTTTGAATTGTCAATTATTCAATAATAAACCATTGTAATCCCTCTTGAAAAAAAAATTCTAACCCCCCCTGAAAATTTCATGGTTTACGTTTTAAAGGGTGTAGAATCCGAATCTGCAATAAAAATGTTTTCGTCCGTCCGCCGTACGCACGATTTCTCACAAACGGCTGGAGCAAAATATCTGAAATTTTCTGGAAAAATCAATATTGGTCTGACAACGCCCCAAGTTTTGAGCCAGCTCCCTCACTTAATTTAAAGTGCCCTTTTTTAAGGGTTGTCAAAGTTTTGTAAAATCCCTAAAAGTCTCAAAAATAGTCAAAGCGGCCTAAATTTGGACTTTATTTCAAGAGGAATCAAATGAGCCCTTCCTCAGGTCCGTAGCTCAAACCATTCCCGATATATAGCCCGTATGTAAGTAGTGATGTAGTGATGTTGTAATGTGGATGCTAGAGTGAACTCCTAAAAGGCTTTGTAGCCGATACACGGGTTGAAGCATTCTGATATGCATGAAACGCTGCAAATTCTTTCAATGGGGTTTATTATTCAATTGGCTTGCGTTCAAGATTTGAATTTCTACTAAGCTTTGGAGCGTGCGTGTTTCACAGGTGATAGAGCGATTATTGAATTTCAGGAGGTATGCCTACACCACGTAAATCGGTTCTCAACCAAATTACCTATTTGGATTGATCAGTTGATCATATTTGTGTGCCTCTTGAAATTCAATAACGATGATCTGAGAGTTTACGTTACTTGCAATACTGTTACTTACAATCATCTATCTTTTTTTTTTTTTCAATTTACCTTGCACTGTAGCCATTGTAATCCATTAGGCCTGCAACGTAAGAATTTAGATAAAAGTACACGATCTAGATTCTAACTAGGACCACTGTAATAAGATTACTGAGCATTGTTCGTCTACTGTTCTATCTCTTCAATTTAATTCCATATCGTTCCCACGTTTTATAATGTTAATTTTATTGTACGGATGATTTTTTCTTGTATTTGTGTGTGTTTGTGAGTCTGCATGTAATTTATAGTGTGATTGGTTATGAGGTTCTTTTTGTTCGTTGTTGTGCATTGGCTTGGGTTCTCGGTCGGAATGGCGATCATTTTTACCAATTAATTTATTGGTATCAAAATCGGTTCAGCGGTCTGGCTGTTTACAGAAAACAAACAAACAAATCTCAGAAACTTATTTAAAACAAAAAAATCAAAATATAACCACCATAGGTCTAATTATTATAAATTTTCTTCTTATGCGTTTTTCCTTTTATTTTTGTTTACAACAATTTGTACAATAATGTTATTTCCTAAAAAACATGTGCTTAGTTGTCCTAAAATACTGATGAAAGTATTGACAATCCATCAACATGGTACAACAAATGAACGACATGATTTGAACATGATACAAGATTTTTATATATTGGTTGCAACAGGAAATCTTTCTATTTTTTTCATTAGATTTATTATTTTAAATGATAACCTTTTATAATCGCATTCCAGACATTTTTATAACCCCCTCCCGCTCACACTTTGTGAGTTTACATCTCCATGTACATTGATTAGAAATCGGCTATGTCCATCCGACATTAGCGTAAAAAAATCCATTCTTTGCGCATGGGCTCCATTTGGATTCTAGCAGCTCCTAATTTTTAGCCAGCCTGATCGACTCATTTGCCCTGGAAATCTAACAACCTCTAAAACCTCACAATAACATCAACTCATTCCATCCATCATCATCCAAATCCATGTGTTAGATTTAGCAGCATTTTGTGTTTCAAGGTGCTTACATCCAAAATCTGCAATGTCCGTCCGACGTCCACCGAACGTGTGTTAAAGGACCGTAGAAAGAGCCCAAAACAGGTCAAAACAGTGGTTTTTCGTGGGTTTCACCGGCATAGGCAAGTGGGGTGTCATTTTCTAGTAATTAAGGACAAAAAATCGAATGAGATAGGTTTCAGATCTGTAAAAATTCACTCAAAGCAAATAATCCCAACTTTTGATCCTAAAATTCACCCCAACAACCTCACAATGACCCGAGCAATCATTTTCAAATAAATTGGAACGCTGAGGCGATTGAGATGGCTCACAGACCAGTCCGAACCCATCGGGCTATTAGGGTGAAAATGTTTGAAACGGGCGTGAATTTCAATTTTTAAAAAATATCAATTCTGTTCATTTTCTAGTTTTGACGGCTTGGCAGACAAAAAAATTTGGGGTGGGGTGGGGGGTTGTGTGAGAGAATGTAAACAATCATAAATCTATATGTGAAATAGTAAATAGTAAAACAAATTGCAGCTTTTTTTTTTTTTTTTTTTTTTGCCAATACATTTGGTTGAAAGTTTTTGTTGTGGTTTCCCGGTCTCCAGAACTACGTGTTTCTACTGAGTTCAGCAGTCTACAAAGTGGGTAGGTAACCAAATAGTGTGGAGTGAGTAGATGTAAAGTGCCACGGAACCGGAAGTGGAAAGTTGCGAGGAGTCGATCGCTCGGGAAATTGACGGGGCCGAAAGTGGTAAACCACCTGGTAAAAGGTTGTGGGAAAACAGTTTCAAGGGGGAAGGCGGTCTCGCCGGGACTCGACCTACCGGGAAGGGCCGGCAGGACGTCGAGGGAACGGACGTAGATGGAACGAACGGGGGATGGGGCGACTCCGGTAGGTCCCCAACCCCTCGGGACGAGTTTCGAAGGTTCAAGAGCCTCTGGGAAGGTGGATATCGAGCGCTGGGCTCAGACCAAGGTCAATGACACGGGGTTTCCTTGCCCCCCCCCCCCCCCCCAACCTGAAAAATTGCCTTCGGCGAATTCTCGGAACACAATAGAGGAAATCGCAAAAGTGGAACTTTTCGCGGAAATTATCAAAAAGTACGTGTTGAAACTTCTCATCATTCTTTCTATTGGAAAGTACGTAGAACCATTAATTTACGGGTAAGTCTTACGGCAGGAATAAAAAACGCTGCAAATTCTTTCACTGGGGTTTATTATTCAATTGGCTTGCGTTCATGATTTGAATTTCTACTAAGCTTTGGAGTGTGCGTGTTTCACAGTGATAGAGCGATTATTGAATTTCAGGAGGCACACAAATATGATCAACTGATCAATCCAAATAGGTATTTTGGTTGAGAACAGATTTACGTGCTCCATTCATATCTCCTGAAATTCAATAATCGCTCCATCCTGTGAAACACGCACACTCCAAAGCTTAGTAGAAATTCAAATCATGAACGCAAGCCAATTGAATAATAAACCCCAGTGAAAGAATTTGCAGCGTTTTTTTATTGAACCTCAATAGCCCCCCCCCCCCCCACACAATAAAAACATATATAATTTATCAAGTCACTTTAGCACTCGTATTGCAAAAAAACTTCCACGAATCCAAATTTAAACGATGTAGCCAAAGGAAGACTGATGTAGAGGAGGCACACAAATATCATCAACTGATCAACCAAATAGGTGTTTTGGTTGAGAACCGATTTACGTGGTCTATGCATATCTCCTGAAATTCAATAATCGCTCTATCACCTGTAAAACACGCACACTCCGAAGCTTAGTAAGATTCAAATCATGAACGCAAGCCAATTGAATAATAAACCCCAGTGAAAGAATACTTATTTACCCCAGTAATAATATTGAATAATATTCACCTATATATTATCAGCGTTTCATGCATACAGAATGCTTCAATTCACAATACAACTCGCTATCACTCCAGCTATCGGCCGGACATCACTAGGTTACAAACAAACAATAGTAAACCAAAAAACGCAAATGTTGGCACCGTAAATCGGGCCATACATTGGGAATGGTTTGACCTACGGACCTGGGGAGGGGCTCATTCGATTCCTCGAGGTATGTTCTTAAAAATAAGTACACATTTAGGCCGCCTTGACTTGTTTTGAGGTTTTAGGGATTTTACAAAACTTTGACAGCCCTTAAATTGAGTGAGAGAGCTGGCTCAAGAATTGGGGCGTCGTCGGACCAAGATGGATTTTTCCTGAAAATTTCAGATCTTTTGATCCAGCCGTTTGGGAGAAAATTTTTTATTGCAGATTCGGATTCTACACCCTTTGAAACGTAAACCATGAAATTTTCAGGGGGGTTAGAATTTTTTTCCAGAGCGATTACAATGGTTTATTATTGAATAATAAACCAAAATGTTATTAATAATATTAATTATCAAGCTGATTATAATCAACTCATGAATGTTCAAATATGGTTTTAAAAACGGCACCCTTCACCTCCCACGAATTCTTGCAGCCAAGTCGATTCAGTCAAACTAAACAAAAATATTCTCATAATTTTTTCATTGTATTGTGTTGTCAAGTACCTATTTGTGTCTTCAATGGACATCTCTAGATGTTCTAAACATCTTTTATAAATTTCTGACATATCCAAACAAAAAATTTACCAATTCGGTTTTGCGAATTCACTTATCGTAATTATGAGCGTATAGAATGAATTTCAAAAACTAAGGACTAGTCAAGCCGGCTGAATGTAAACGCTCCAGTAATGCGAAATAGGACTACGAAGCAAGTGCACCCATCCCAGCACCCTACCAACAATCTGACGATCTTCGTTATTTAAGGTATCAAGGAGGCCAACTTAGAGCTAACTGGCACAATTCCAGAAAATTTCATGGAAATCTCTCCAACTCGGTACTACACCTGTGACAAGCAGTTATAGTCTTGCGCATGCGCTATAGTTGATACTCAATTAATCACCGCCATAAAATTGAAGGGGAGGAGGGGATTAAACATAAACTCAACTACCCAAAAATTTTGAACGAAATCAGACCGATAGATCGAGAGAAATTGACGTTGTAGCAAGTACACCAGTGGTTCCCAAACTATATTTGACCATCGCCCACTTTGGCCGCCCGAGTTACGTCATAGCCCCCCCCCCCCCCTCCCCCCCCATACACACCGCAAAGATTTCTTCAACTGAAGACTGACTATACCTAAACTAAAATGTACCCAGTCAGCCTAAACTCCGAACAATGAAAACATTGCAGAAAACACACGTTAAAAAAATTGTATATTTACTGAATTTACATACAACATACATATATTAACACATTCACACACATATATCAAGAAATTCTTTTTTTTTACACACAAATTCACAGCTAGAAACATGAACTAGTTTGAAAGTAATTTGAAAAACTCAAATGTGGGAAAGAACAAAAAACGCTGACATTCGAAAAAACTTCCAAATTTGGAAAAGCATTTTTAGAAAAACTGGTTCAAACTTGAAACGGAGGCTAGTGAGATGGGTGAACTTGATGAGCGTGAATCAGCTGTTCTACGTTGGGTTCAATTTTGGTCAACTTCAGCCTCAAGTCTCCTCTCGATAAGATCTGCAGACGGTTCCTCTTCCTAGAAATTAGGTCGCGCTCTACAAGATAGGATGACGGGAACGCGATTAAGTATTTCTGAACGATGGCCCATAGACCTGGATATTGCTGAGCTACGGGTGTTGTTGTACATCGAAAGCAAAACATCGATAATCGAATCGGTTCCGGGAATGTTTCATCACTTTGTTAGAAGATTTTGTTAATTTCCTATTTGGTAATTCAAGGAATTTTGTGAATATTTTCAGTCAGAGTTATCTTCAAATTCAGCAAATTGATCATCGCCCCCTTATCGCCCACCTTTCGACTCATCGCCCCCCTACTGCCCATTGATCTCCCATCGCCCCCCAGAGACCTTTCATCGCCCAGTTTGGGAACCACGGAAGTACACGCTATAACATATCCGACTCGAAAACAATTTATAGGAGCTTGGAGGTAGTTCGCACTTTCATCAAAATCAGACTGAAATTTAGAGTAGTTTAGGAGTGACAAGGAATTGATGGCGTGGAGCCTCGCGCTTCAGTACATGAAACGCCGCGAGTCGGACCAGTGGTCCGGGACCACACACAGCCAAGGTAGGCAATGACCCGCAACACCTACCGGTCGTGCAGGTTAGTATGCAGGCTTCCCTTCTTCAAGGCAATTAGGACTTCGGAGTGAATGGGGATTTTTTATCCAGATGAACAAAGCGGCAAATCTGTGCGTTATTGAAACTCGATTTTTGTTTCCTACTGCCATCATTTTCTTAAGCTGACTTATTTTTTGCTTATGTGAAATCGAAATTTGTATAGCACTTCGGAATTGAAACGGATAGTATTTTAACAAAATGCAATATTCATTCAAGATAACTCAATGGGAATAATGTGTGTCGTAGTTTGTTTACGTGTAGTAACATAGACGTACGAGAACAGTTGAAGAAAAAACAAGAGTCAAAGTGATAGATTGCAAAACAAAACGAATAACGTAATTTATATGTGTGTACATACTAATATGCTATAGGATAAATTCATGTTTCGCATGCGCATACCCATTCAGAAATCCGATGGCATGTACCTGAAGAATTGGCTAAAAGGTAATTCGCCCAATCCCTGACCATGTTATAAAAATTGATTAATTAGTATTGAATTTTGGACATTAACAACCAATATCAAGTTTGTGCATCGGTAATGTTTAATATCCACAATTGCTATGAAATCAATTCTAAGCACCACAGTAAGCCTTCAAATTTGTTTAAAATCGGGAAAATTACGAGGAAAAGTAGGAATATCCACTTCTGCGCTTGCGCACACGCTACTATTCATTAGCCAATTATGAGATTGGTTGGGGGTTGTTCAGCGGATAACCCACGCCTTCCCTGAATATTTTATCAATATCCAATAAAAACTGTGAAGGTTCAACATCTTGAAAGGATTCACGGACAGACACTCGAAACAAAATTAAAACTTGTGATAGATAGTATATTTTACATCATTTCCTTTACATGTTACATTCTTCTTTTGATTGTCGCTCCCTCACATCAGCAAAATATACACTTTTTTATTTACGAATTAGTTTGAGCATATTCAGTGCATACAATAATTGTACACATCAATTATTGATGGGTAGTTAACGAATTCAAATCATGAAATAACGTATCGGTGGAATGGCGCCAAGGCTAGGAACAACGTCCTTAATGTCAGTTTTTGAATCTTACAAATTGTATCAATAGGTCCTTGAAATTTTTTTCCCATATTACAATGGCTTACGGTTAAATTGACTAAATAGCTCCTGATAAATATTAATCTTTAGCTCTTCTGATAGAAATTTGATTCTACAGGTACATTTTCTTAACTTTTGACTCAAAACTTTGAATGCGGTGGGTCCATTTCATTTGAGAATCAAACGTCACTCCTAAATAAATTAACTGTTAACTTGGTAAACTTTGGTGTGGGAGGGAAGCAATTCGTCCTCTTCCGCTTTATTACGTTATATTTCATCTAGTTGATTTTCAGAACAACATCTTTCGCCTTAGAACGGCCTAGTCAGGTACGTCTTCGTAACATTAATTTGCTTGGTGCATCTTCATAATGTACAAGTTTTGGCAGTTATGACAAAGGTTTCACCCATGTGAGTCTGGAAGCTTAATTTATATTGAAATCTATGAACCACTGCTCTAGTTCTTGAGTTGTCAAATTATTGCGGCTTTTACAAGAAGATAATATAATATATTATGTTATTATACTACTTGTGAAATTATCAAGGAGAGGAAAACCCCCACACAAATCATGATTAGAACGAAGCCTGGAGACCTACAAAATCTCTGATCTACCGAGATGGAGACCTACCTACTACTACTGTGCATCTGCTGCCATTTGTATTTCAACTATCTAAATGCCACTGCGTAAATATCGGTGAATGGGTAATTAACGTTCAAGATAATGCCACTCCGCGCCGGGTTAGACAGTGGGTACTGAATTGTCCTCCATACGAAGGACTCGTCTGGTTCTTCATGAGATGTACCACGTCCATGTACTGAATTTGTTAATTTTGAACGAAATTTTTACAAACAGTAAGGCAGGGCTAATTCAATCTTGGAGTGAGAAAAATCTCGTACTCACTTGTTTTCACTGAGCTCTATAAACAATTTTAACTTTTTTCACGTTTTCTCTGAGGTGGCCACGTAATTTTAGTCAAGTAATTATAATTATGAATTCGAAACGATAAAAAGAGCCAAGATACGCCCGTTAAGTACTTATTTAGTACTCAATACTTCGAGTTTTTCTCTCAGGATCATAATTATTTTTTCTCGTTTCTTTGTCTACTTTATGAACCTCCGATAAATTGACTGGGTAATTTTAATTAATTGACAATTCATTAACGCTGATGATTCGGTGATGTTAGCGATCGTTTCAGAATTAATGTGCACCATTCTTGTTGGTGAACACCGATATATATATCGGAATATATAGGAATTATGTGGTCCATTAGGTTCTGGGGAAGCAGCGAGGCGTAGAAGTTGAAAAAACGAGTACATTAAAAGGAACTTTGAAAAACGCAGTAACTTCCTAATAATCAAGAGTAACAAGAAAATTTTCATGTTCAATATAAGTGGAATTGAATGATTTACATCTCATCATCTGGACATCATTTAAATATTGATTAACGCTCAAAAAATGTGTAACAAGTGGACTTTCCCTGTAGCAGGAACTAAAACTGGGCAACTCCCTTATTTCATGACAAATTTAGAAATTCAGGGTGACCAGTGGAAGCACAATTTTATGCTCTACAACTTTTACGCGTAACATAACATCATTTTGACGAGTTTTTCTGTTCGTCAAATGAAATAAACGTTGAAAAATGTGTTGTTCTTAAGAAAACAGTGAAGGAGTGAAATTAAGCATGGAGACAGGAGGTATATTTGGATTGAGCGCAAAAAAAAATCCTATAAAACATAAATACATATTTATTTGTTATAACTTTTTATTCATTTATTAATTTAATTTTATCATTAGGTAATACTCAAATCATATTTTACCAATTAATCTATTAGTTTTACCAATTTACCAATTAATAACCAAAAACTTTTCACATTCCGAAAGTGAAAACAATGCTTCCGCTACCTTGGTAGACTCGGAAGCAAAACAGCAAAAAAATCTCTACCGACTAAAATAGTTGTGTTAGAGACATCAAATTTCACTCACCTTGAAATCATGAATTTCACTTCTGGTATTTGAAGAGCTGATTTGAATGAGATTGAAATCAGAGCAATCAGACGACCTAAAAAGTCAAAATTTGACGTCAAAAGTCGAAATTTTAAGAATTTTGAGAAAAAAATCGTGTTCGGTATCATTTACTAGGTTGTTTGAAGTGTTGAATCAAATGAGAGTAAAATCAGCGCAATCAGACTATCAGAAAAATCAAAACCGAAGGTCAAAAAGTCAAAAACCCGAAAAAATGGTTCAATACGTTTTCAGAGGTTGTGTATTGAAAAAGACAATCGACAATTGAATTTTTTATGAATATTATCCACTCTTTGGAGTTGAAAGAACGGGATAACAACTAAGAAAACTTCAGATTAATGAACAAGTTTAATTATTAGTATAATAAATTATCTGGTGAAGAGAGAAAATGAAAATTTTCTTGAATGTAATGTACAAAAACTGTTCAACTGTAGCTCAAAATAATAATTCCAATAACTTTAGTTCAAAATAATAATTACAAAGCTTCTTCACTCATTGGAACGTGTTTCTTTTCAGGGACCGGTCGTAAACTTGAAATAAACGGGTCCGATGACTCCAAAATCCGTAAGAAGCTATTCATGTTTGAACAAACTCTATTCATACCATACAGAACTGATGAAAAGAATAAAAGGCGCAAAACAAACGATAAGCTGTTTACTTCTAAGCGCCCGATAAAGTGTACACTTCCCAACATCTAGTTCGACCTGTTTCCTCATTTCTACTGAAGTGATCAAAACAGCTAAATAGGCAGATATAGGCAGCTGAAAATTGAACTGTAACTTCTTCTTTTCATATAAAACAACCTGAAACTATCCATGGACCAAAGCTCCGTAAAGCTTTTTTTGCCGATCCTATGTATGTAGGAAAAACGATTTTCATTACTGTACTTTTGCTTACCTACTGATTCCTGAAAAAATATTTTTTTAAATAAAATTAAAACGCTGCAAATTCTTTCACTGGGGTTTATTAATCAATTGACTTGCGTTCATGTGTGAATTGATTTGAATTTCTACTGAGCTTTGGAGTGTGCGTGTTTCACAGGTGATAGAGCGATTATTGAATTTCAGGAGATATGCATAAGGGCTAATTCGATTCCTCATGGAACGTTCTTCAAAAAAAGTACAAATTTAGGCCGCCTTGATTTGTTTGAGGTTTTTAGGGATTTTACAAAACTTTAACAACCCTTAAAGGGCACTTTAAAATAAGTGAGAGTGCTGGCTAAAGAATTGGGGCGTTGTCGGACCAATATTGATTATTCCTGAAAATTTCAGATTTTCTGATTTTTCCTGAAAATGATCAGCATGCTTCAACCCGTGTATCGGCTACGAAGCCATTTAGGAGTTCACTCCAGTATCCACATTGCTACATCATTACGTAACTAGGTTACTGATATCAACACAAAAATAATAATAAACCAAAATAACGGGAATGTTGGCACCATAAATCGGGCCGTATATCGGGAATGGTTTGAGCTACGAACCTGGGGAAGGGCTCATTCGATTCCTCATGGAAAGTCCTTCAAAAAGAGTCCAAATTGAGGACGCTTCGACTTTTGTTGAGGTTTTTGGGGGATTTTACAAAACTTCGACAACCCTCAAATGGTACTTTAAATTAAGTGAGAGTACTGGCTCAAGAATTGGGGCGTCGCCGGACCAACATGGATTTTTCCTGAAAATTTCAGCTTTTTTTGCTTCAGCCGTTTGGGAGAAATCGTGCGTACGGCGTACGGACGGAAAAATTTGTATTGCAGATTCGGATTCTACACCCTTTGAAACGTAAACCTTGAAATTTTCAGGGGGGTTAGAATTTTTTTTCAAGAGCGATTACAATGGTTTATTATTGAATAATAAACCAAAATACATCCAATGACCTTCACTTGTGCTTGAAATGTGAAGAGTATCAGAAAAAATTCCAAGTCATGATTTCTGCCGAAAAAAATGGCTCAAAACCACTGAAAATATGCGTTCTTAGTAACAATCAACCTAAATATCATATTCAGCTGAGTGTTACATATATGTAAGGTATATATATACTGTCAGTTTTTTAAAACTCGAAATCAGTAAGGTCCCACTTATATAGGTAACATAGAATGAAAAAATGCAAGTTTGGAAGCGGTTTAAAAATATTGAGTTTTACGATTTTTTTCCGCCTCTGCCCCACTGTGCGACGGTGTAAATCTAGACGATTGAGATGTAACTAGCTCATAACCATCCCTGGAACTTCCTCTTCAAGTTGCACCCTCCCGCATGGAATCGGTGCTGAAGTTTTCTAGTATTTGACCGACACAACCTTAACATTTTCATGTACATAGGTTAGAGCTACACATGCATGCACGTGAACGCTATGCAACGCCACGGCACCTAAAAGCCTTACCGATGCCGCACAGATTTATTTAATATTTAAAGGATGATTAATATTAATTTCATTTTCGTTTTATTCGTTTACCTCTCACTTTTCTTCCGCAAGACACCGCGAGGCAGGTAGAACCCCGTTTTAGCGTATTGTCGAACCCACTTTCACCGCCGACGAACGAAACCTGCTTCCCAGGATCCTGTTTTAATAACAAGGTTCCGTCAAGACGGGATTTTACATCGACTTTTACCTTCGTTTTTTGCCCCACTCAAAACTCAAACACATCATCATTCCATTCGACTCGTTAAGAAATCGATTCTTTTTTTATTTTAATTTATGGTGAAAGTAAGATAATGGGGGGAGTGGGTCATTGGTTGTTATATCCAGTCGAACTACGTCCTTCTATGGCTTCACGCAAGGATACATCATAAAGTTTCATTGGCTTAACAAATTTGAAAATAAAACTGCGAATTTTTACACAAACGTTCAATGTTTTTGTTGTGGGGGTGTTCCTGTTGAGGTTCCTAAGAACATTTATCTGCCAGAGGTCATGAAGTATCATGGTCTCGTAAACAAGTGCTCTTGGGCTCAAACCGACCCCGGCAGGGTCTGTCAAGTCGACACCAGGTATGTTATAATCACTACACCAGGTATAGTTCTTATTATTGAATAATAAACCAAAAGTATCTAAGAGATGCTTGCGCCTGCCCGTGTAACATTTCAGGGCGCGCCTGACGGAAGGTTAAATGAGACAGATTTGGTACTCCTCCATCGTCCAAACTTTTCAATTAACACAAACTTTGACCCCGAATGAAAATTTCACGGTTTACGTTTCAGTAGGTAATGAACGAATTTTCCTCATTAGGAATACGACTAATTTTAAACAAGGGAAATATCCAGGAAAAATCCATGAGCTTCAGACGCCCAAATTGAAAAAAATCTCCTTAGTTTTGCTGCTTTGCTGGTTAGTTTACCTAAAAACCTCAATTGAGTCAAGGCTTAAATTTGTACTCACGAAAACACGCATACGGACAATTGAGCCCTTCCCCAGGTCCTGAGTAACAGTGCCGTTATGGTTTGTTGTTATGAGTGCCGACATTTGCGTTATTTTGGTTTAAATAAATTGTTCGTCGTGATACGAGAAAACAGTGACGCGAGTGATGTTTTTGGATACTGGAAACTCCTAAAAGGCTTTGTAGCCGATGACAGGTTGAAGCATTCTGATAACCATAAAAAAGGAAATTCTTTCACTCTGAAATAAAATTGATATTTGCTTGCGTCATTATTTGAATTTCTACTAAGCTTTTTTGTGCGCGTTTCACAGGAAACTATTGAATTTAGGAGATATGCATGGAGCACTAAATCTGTTCTCAACCAAAATACCTTTTGGATTGATTTCAATCATATTTGTGTGCCTTCTGAAATTCCCAAGCTCTATACTAATTCTCTCAGTAACAGCTCACAAGAATTCGGAATGCATAGTTCTTTCTTATTGGTAGTTGAAGTTTTTTTATTGAAAGCCAATCAGAAGCTTAGTACAGATTCAAATCATGAACGTCCTCGGCTCAAAGATATTTTTATAGAAAACTATTTCCGCTAAACTACAAATTTTACTTTTCAACACGATCTCTAACAATTGACAAATCATTTATATGTATAGGAACGAGTTGAGTAAAAGTGGACGTGTACCTTTAACTTAATACGAGTATAATCAAGGGCAGAGATTTAATGGGGTCAGTAATAAGTGGAATTTTCATGTAATACACTATTTGTCTGAAATGAATGTATTCGCTTACCTTAGAAATGGATGTTGATTGAAAAATACTGAAGAAAAGCAGCAGATGAAGTGATGATGCTGTAAAACAGTGAACTTCACTTAGCACAACGATAACGAATGACTATTACCTACACCACAGCCGACCACGTAAACGCGTACCGAGTACGTAACTAAATAATTTCACCGATTTGTCGGAATTCAGAAGATACGCAGCGGAGCGGAGTCATCTCGCACTGAAGCCAGCAATAGGTACCTTCCACCAGTCTTCGGGCCTACCACCGAGCGGACACTTCCTACCACTAGACACGACGGGAGACCACTGAGAAGTTTTCCGCGAAAACGTAATTTTTTGAGCCAAAATCAGTGTTACCAACCTTCAGCCACCAAATACCGTATGAAACCTTTGAAAATCACCTTCACGAAAATCACGTTTTCCAATGTGACTATTTTAAAGCCACGAACCATTATACCTCAGAATTCCTTTACTTCAAATCTCCATGAAACTTAAAGTAGAAGATTTGGCATCACCTAAGTCATATGTTAACGAATCAGTAGGTGCACATCCTTTACACTCTGTTCTTTGTATAAAACGTTTTTCTCCTTCCATTCAACTTACATCCACTTTCTTTCTTTTTTAAAAGTCAGTTCCTCAATCTTCAATAATACGTTCTGCTTCCTGAGTTTAGTAATCCCATCCCTATCAAGTAGCTACCTACTTTGTTTAGTACAACCCCGTTATTTTCACTGTAGGTATCACGTTTTTCGTGACATAAAGATCTAAAATTTATCTTCTATGGCAACCGACATAGATAGATAGATAGATAGAAAAAAATGTTTATTAAAGAAAGAAATATAATCATGGTCGCTCGCAGGGAGGGTCCAGGGGGGGCCATTGCCCCCCTGAGAATCAGGATAGTATGCATACATTTTTGTCAGGTGAGTCCACCAGCGGTTTGAAAGGACGTTGGTATGTACTAGTATCAGGATAGTATGCATAGTATGCTTAACGAATCAGTAGGTGCACATCCTTTACACTCTGTTCTTTTATATAAAACTTTTTTCTCCTTCCACTTAACTTATCATATCCACTTTCTTTCTATTTTAAAAGTCAGTTCCTCAATCTTCAATAATACGTTCTGCTTCCTGAATTTAGTAATCCCATCCCTATCAAATAGCTACCTACTTTGTTTAGTACAACCCCGTTATTTTCAATGTAGGTATCACGTTTTTCGTGACATAGAGGTCTAAAATTTATCTTCTATGGCACCCGACATAGATAGATAGATAGAAAAAAATGTTTATTAAAGGAAGAAACATAATCATGGGCGCTCGCAGGGAGGGGCCATTGCCCCCCTGAGAATCAGGATACTATGCATAAATTTTTGTCAGGTGAGTCCACCAGCGGTTTGAAAGGACGTTGGTATGTACTAGTATCAGGTTAGTATGCATAGTATGCTTAACGAATCAGTAGGTGCACATCCTTTACACTCTGTTCTTTTATATAAAACTTTTTTCTCCTTCCACTAAACTTATCATATCCATTTTCTTTCTTTTTTACAAATCAGTTCCTCAATCTTCAATAATACGTTCTGCTTCCTGAATTTAGTAATCCCATCCCTATCAAGTAGCTACCTACTTCGTTTAGTACAACCCCGTTATTTTCAATGCACGTTTTTCGTGGCGTAGAGATCTAAAATTTATCTCCTATGGCAACAGACATTAACCACAGTATAAGGAAACCCCTGTTGTTATTACAAGGAAGTTATTATTTACGTGAAGTATCGCTAGATAGTGGAATAGCTCACTCTAAGGGATACCTATGGTTAGGCTTGCCATAATTTTAGATGGCCAAACCGGGACACCGGGGGTCTGGAGGGTATCCAGGTTGCCGGGGGGTTCGGGGGTCCTCCCCCGGAAAATGTTGTAAAATAATCCATTCAAATCTGCGTTTTTTACCATTTCTATACCTAAAAACGTTCATTAAAATATCTTATTTTTTAAGTATCAAATTAAAAAAGTTAGAATAAACTAGGCCTAGTTAAATTCTAACGCAAATACCACTAACAAGAAGAAATAATGAAATAAGACAAGAAAGTTGTGATTGATTCAGTTAAGTTCATTAGTGATTATATTACATGCAAGCAACATGCTGCCTCCCACCTCTTCCAAGATATTCAAGATAAAATATTTGACTTTTAATTTTTATATTTA
>JAVIWC010008334.1:0-11952 GCA_031894815.1 Creontiades dilutus
TAATCCCTTTCAACCTACTCTCTAAGGGGTTTTTCGGGGTGCTGAACACGAATTCGAAGTCCGTTTTTCGATAAAACGCTTCCTTCATGGTTATTTTCGCGATTTTTCATCAAAATTGCTCAAAAATTATCTCTGTTTAATCCCTTTCAAACCTACTCTCTAAGGGGTTTTTCGGGGTGCTGAACACGAATTCGAAGTCCGTTTTTCGATAAAACGCTTCCTTCATGGTTATTTTCGCGATTTTTCATCAAAATTGCTCAATTATTTTCGCGATTTTTCATCAAAATTGCTCAAAAATTATCTCTGTTTAATCCCTTTCAAACCTACTCTCTAAGGGGTTTTTCGGGGTGCTGAACACGAATTCGAAGTCCGTTTTTCGATAAAACGCTTCCTTCATGGTTATTTTCGCGATTTTTCATCAAAATTGCTCAAAAATTATCTCTGTTTAATCCCTTTCAAACCTACTCTCTAAGGGGTTTTTCGGGGTGCTGAACACGAATTCGAAGTCCGTTTTTCGATAAAACGCTTCCTTCATGGTTATTTTCGCGATTTTTCATCAAAATTGCTCAAAAATTATCTCTGTTTAATCCCTTTCAAACCTACTCTCTAAGGGGTTTTTCGGGGTGCTGAACACGAATTCGAAGTCCGTTTTTCGATAAAACGCTTCCTTCATGGTTATTTTCGCGATTTTTCATCAAAATTGCTCAAAAATTATCTCTGTTTAATCCCTTTCAAACCTACTCTCTAAGGGGTTTTTCGGGGTGCTGAACACGAATTGAAGTCCGTTTTTCGATAAAACGCTTCCTTCATGGTTATTTTCGCGATTTTTCATCAAAATTGCTCAAAAATTATCTCTGTTTAATCCCTTTCAAACCTACTCTCTAAGGGGTTTTTCGGGGTGCTGAACACGAATTCGAAGTCCGTTTTTCGATAAAACGCTTCCTTCATGGTTATTTTCGCGATTTTTCATCAAAATTGCTCAAAAATTATCTCTGTTTAATCCCTTTCAAACCTACTCTCTAAGGGGTTTTTCGGGGTGCTGAACACGAATTCGAAGTCCGTTTTTCGATAAAACGCTTCCTTCATGGTTATTTTCGCGATTTTTCATCAAAATTGCTCAAAAATTATCTCTGTTTAATCCCTTTCAAACCTACTCTCTAAGGGGTTTTTCGGGGTGCTGAACACGATTCGAAGTCCGTTTTTCGATAAAACGCTTCCTTCATGGTTATTTTCGCGATTTTTCATCAAAATTGCTCAAAAATTATCTCTGTTTAATCCCTTTCAAACCTACTCTCTAAGGGGTTTTTCGGGGTGCTGAACACGAATTCGAAGTCCGTTTTTCGATAAAACGCTTCCTTCATGGTTATTTTCGCGATTTTTCATCAAAATTGCTCAAAAATTATCTCTGTTTAATCCCTTTCAAACCTACTCTCTAAGGGGTTTTTCGGGGTGCTGAACACGAATTCGAAGTCCGTTTTTCGATAAAACGCTTCCTTCATGGTTATTTTCGCGATTTTTCATCAAAATTGCTCAAAAATTATCTCTGTTTAATCCCTTTCAAACCTACTCTCTAAGGGGTTTTTCGGGGTGCTGAACACGAATTCGAAGTCCGTTTTTCGATAAAACGCTTCCTTCATGGTTATTTTCGCGATTTTTCATCAAAATTGCTCAAAAATTATCTCTGTTTAATCCCTTTCAAACCTACTCTCTAAGGGGTTTTTCGGGGTGCTGAACACGAATTCGAAGTCCGTTTTTCGATAAAACGCTTCCTTCATGGTTATTTTCGCGATTTTTCATCAAAATTGCTCAAAAATTATCTCTGTTTAATCCCTTTCAAACCTACTCTCTAAGGGGTTTTTCGGGGTGCTGAACACGAATTCGAAGTCCGTTTTTCGATAAAACGCTTCCTTCATGGTTATTTTCGCGATTTTTCATCAAAATTGCTCAAAAATTATCTCTGTTTAATCCCTTTCAAACCTACTCTCTAAGGGGTTTTTCGGGGTGCTGAACACGAATTCGAAGTCCGTTTTTCGATAAAACGCTTCCTTCATGGTTATTTTCGCGATTTTTCATCAAAATTGCTCAAAAATTATCTCTGTTTAATCCCTTTCAAACCTACTCTCTAAGGGGTTTTTCGGGGTGCTGAACACGAATTCGAAGTCCGTTTTTCGATAAAACGCTTCCTTCATGGTTATTTTCGCGATTTTTCATCAAAATTGCTCAAAAATTATCTCTGTTTAATCCCTTTCAAACCTACTCTCTAAGGGGTTTTTCGGGGTGCTGAACACGAATTCGAAGTCCGTTTTTCGATAAAACGCTTCCTTCATGGTTATTTTCGCGATTTTTCATCAAAATTGCTCAAAAATTATCTCTGTTTAATCCCTTTCAAACCTACTCTCTAAGGGGTTTTTCGGGGTGCTGAACACGAATTCGAAGTCCGTTTTTCGATAAAACGCTTCCTTCATGGTTATTTTCGCGATTTTTCATCAAAATTGCTCAAAAATTATCTCTGTTTAATCCCTTTCAAACCTACTCTCTAAGGGGTTTTTCGGGGTGCTGAACACGAATTCGAAGTCCGTTTTTCGATAAAACGCTTCCTTCATGGTTATTTTCGCGATTTTTCATCAAAATTGCTCAAAAATTATCTCTGTTTAATCCCTTTCAAACCTACTCTCTAAGGGGTTTTTCGGGGTGCTGAACACGAATTCGAAGTCCGTTTTTCGATAAAACGCTTCCTTCATGGTTATTTTCGCGATTTTTCATCAAAATTGCTCAAAAATTATCTCTGTTTAATCCCTTTCAAACCTACTCTCTAAGGGGTTTTTCGGGGTGCTGAACACGAATTCGAAGT
Source organism: Creontiades dilutus (assembly GCA_031894815.1). Taxonomy (NCBI): domain Eukaryota; kingdom Metazoa; phylum Arthropoda; class Insecta; order Hemiptera; family Miridae; genus Creontiades; species Creontiades dilutus. The sequence continues at coordinate 2,852 of JAVIWC010008334.1, forward strand.
CCGTTTTTCGATAAAACGCTTCCTTCATGGTTATTTTCGCGATTTTTCATCAAAATTGCTCAAAAATTATCTCTGTTTAATCCCTTTCAAACCTACTCTCTAAGGGGTTTTTCGGGGTGCTGAACACGAATTCGAAGTCCGTTTTTCGATAAAACGCTTCCTTCATGGTTATTTTCGCGATTTTTCATCAAAATTGCTCAAAAATTATCTCTGTTTAATCCCTTTCAAACCTACTCTCTAAGGGGTTTTTCGGGGTGCTGAACACGAATCTGAAGTCCGTTTTTCGATAAAACGCTTCCTTCATGGTTATTTTCGCGATTTTTCATCAAAATTGCTCAAAAATTATCTCTGTTTAATCCCTTTCAAACCTACTCTCTAAGGGGTTTTTCGGTGCTGAACACGAATTGAAGTCCGTTTTTCGATAAAACGCTTCCTTCATGGTTATTTTCGCGATTTTTCATCAAAATTGCTCAAAAATTATCTCTGTTTAATCCCTTTCAAACCTACTCTCTAAGGGTTTTTCGGGGTGCTGAACACGAATCTGAAGTCCGTTTTTCGATAAAACGCTTCCTTCATGGTTATTTTCGCGATTTTTCATCAAAATTGCTCAAAAATTATCTCTGTTTAATCCCTTTCAAACCTACTCTCTAAGGGGTTTTTCGGGGTGCTGAACACGAATCTGAAGTCCGTTTTTCGATAAAACGCTTCCTTCATGGTTATTTTCGCGATTTTTCATCAAAATTGCTCAAAAATTATCTCTGTTTAATCCCTTTCAAACCTACTCTCTAAGGGGTTTTTCGGGGTGCTGAACACGAATCTGAAGTCCGTTTTTCGATAAAACGCTTCCTTCATGGTTATTTTCGCGATTTTTCATCAAAATTGCTCAAAAATTATCTCTGTTTAATCCCTTTCAAACCTACTCTCTAAGGGGTTTTTCGGGGTGCTGAACACGAATTGAAGTCCGTTTTTCGATAAAACGCTTCCTTCATGGTTATTTTCGCGATTTTTCATCAAAATTGCTCAAAAATTATCTCTGTTTAATCCCTTTCAAACCTACTCTCTAAGGGGTTTTTCGGGGTGCTGAACACGAATCTGAAGTCCGTTTTTCGATAAAACGCTTCCTTCATGGTTATTTTCGCGATTTTTCATCAAAATTGCTCAAAAATTATCTCTGTTTAATCCCTTTCAAACCTACTCTCTAAGGGGTTTTTCGGGGTGCTGAACACGAATCTGAAGTCCGTTTTTCGATAAAACGCTTCCTTCATGGTTATTTTCGCGATTTTTCATCAAAATTGCTCAAAAATTATCTCTGTTTAATCCCTTTCAAACCTACTCTCTAAGGGGTTTTTCGGGGTGCTGAACACGAATCTGAAGTCCGTTTTTCGATAAAACGCTTCCTTCATGGTTATTTTCGCGATTTTTCATCAAAATTGCTCAAAAATTATCTCTGTTTAATCCCTTTCAAACCTACTCTCTAAGGGGTTTTTCGGGGTGCTGAACACGAAGTCCGTTTTTCGATAAAAGTCCGTTTTTTCGATAAAACGCTTCCTTCATGGTTATTTTCGATAAAACGCTTCCTTCATGGTTATTTTCGCGATTTTTCATCAAAATTGCTCAAAAATTATCTCTGTTTAATCCCTTTCAAACCTACTCTCTAAGGGGTTTTTCGGGGTGCTGAACACGAATCTGAAGTCCGTTTTTCGATAAAACGCTTCCTTCATGGTTATTTTCGCGATTTTTCATCAAAATTGCTCAAAAATTATCTCTGTTTAATCCCTTTCAAACCTACTCTCTAAGGGGTTTTTCGGGGTGCTGAACACGAATCTGAAGTCCGTTTTTCGATAAAACGCTTCCTTCATGGTTATTTTCGCGATTTATCAAAATTGCTCAAAAATTATCTCTGTTTAATCCTTTCAAACCTACTCTCTAAGGGGTTTTTCGGGGTGCTGAACACGAATCTGAAGTCCGTTTTTCGATAAAACGCTTCCTTCATGGTTATTTTCGCGATTTTTCATCAAAATTGCTCAAAAATTATCTCTGTTTAATCCTTTCAAACCTACTCTCTAAGGGGTTTTTCGGGGTGCTGAACACGAATCTGAAGTCCGTTTTTCGATAAAACGCTTCCTTCATGGTTATTTTCGCGATTTTTCATCAAAATTGCTCAAAAATTAACTCTGTTTAATCCTTTCAAACCTACTCTCTAAGGGGTTTTTCGGGGTGCTGAACACGAATCTGAAGTCCGTTTTTCGATAAAACGCTTCCTTCATGGTTATTTTCGCGATTTTTCATCAAAATTGCTCAAAAATTAACTCTGTTTAATCCTTTCAAACCTACTCTCTAAGGGGTTTTTCGGGGTGCTGAACACGAATCTGGTCCGTTTTTCGATAAAACGCTTCCTTCATGGTTATTTTCGCGATTTTTCATCAAAATTGCTCAAAAATAAACTCTGTTTAATCCCTTTCAAACCTACTCTCTAAGGGGTTTTTCGGGGTGCTGAACACGAATCTGAAGTCCGTTTTTCGATAAAACGCTTCCTTCATGGTTATTTTCGCGATTTTTCATCAAAATTGCTCAAAAATTAACTCTGTTTAATCCCTTTCAAACCTACTCTCTAAGGGGTTTTTCGGGGTGCTGAACACGAATCTGAAGTCCGTTTTTCGATAAAACGCTTCCTTCATGGTTATTTTCGCGATTTTTCATCAAAATTGCTCAAAAATTAACTCTGTTTAATCGCTTTCAAACCTACTCTCTAAGGGGTTTTTCGGGGTGCTGAACACGAATCTGAAGTCCGTTTTTCGATAAAACGCTTCCTTCATGGTTATTTTCGCGATTTTTCATCAAAATTGCTCAAAAATTAACTCTGTTTAATCCCTTTCAAACCTACTCTCTAAGGGGTTTTTCGGGGTGCTGAACACGAATCTGAAGTCCGTTTTTCGATAAAACGCTTCCTTCATGGTTATTTTCGCGATTTTTCATCAAAATTGCTCAAAAATTATCTCTGTTTAATCCCTTTCAAACCTACTCTCTAAGGGGTTTTTCGGGGTGCTGAACACGAATCTGAAGTCCGTTTTTCGATAAAACGCTTCCTTCATGGTTATTTTCGCGATTTTTCATCAAAATTGCTCAAAAATTAACTCTGTTTAATCGCTTTCAAACCTACTCTCTAAGGGGTTTTTCGGGGTGCTGAACACGAATCTGAAGTCCGTTTTTCGATAAAACGCTTCCTTCATGGTTATTTTCGCGTTTTTTCATCAAAATTGCTCAAAAATTAACTCTGTTTAATCCCTTTCAAACCTACTCTCTAAGGGGTTTTTCGGGGTGCTGAACACGAATCTGAAGTCCGTTTTTCGATAAAACGCTTCCTTCATGGTTATTCGCGTTTTTTCATCAAAATTGCTCAAAAATTAACTCTGTTTAATCGCTTTCAAACCTACTCTCTAAGGGGTTTTTCGGGGTGCTGAACACGAATCTGAAGTCCGTTTTTCGATAAAACGCTTCCTTCATGGTTATTTTCGCGATTTTTCATCAAAATTGCTCAAAAATTATCTCTGTTTAATCCCTTTCAAACCTACTCTCTAAGGGGTTTTTCGGGGTGCTGAACACGAATCTGAAGTCCGTTTTTCGATAAAACGCTTCCTTCATGGTTATTTTCGCGTTTTTTCATCAAAATTGCTCAAAAATTAACTCTGTTTAATCGCTTTCAAACCTACTCTCTAAGGGGTTTTTCGGGGTGCTGAACACGAATCTGAAGTCCGTTTTTCGATAAAACGCTTCCTTCATGGTTATTTTCGCGTTTTTTCATCAAAATTGCTCAAAAATTAACTCTGTTTAATCGCTTTCAAACCTACTCTCTAAGGGGTTTTTCGGGGTGCTGAACACGAATCTGAAGTCCGTTTTTCGATAAAACGCTTCCTTCATGGTTATTTTCGCGTTTTTTCATCAAAATTGCTCAAAAATTAACTCTGTTTAATCGCTTTCAAACCTACTCTCTAAGGGGTTTTTCGGGGTGCTGAACACGAATCTGAAGTCCGTTTTTCGATAAAACGCTTCCTTCATGGTTATTTTCGCGTTTTTTCATCAAAATTGCTCAAAAATTAACTCTGTTTAATCGCTTTCAAACCTACTCTCTAAGGGGTTTTTCGGGGTGCTGAACACGAATCTGAAGTCCGTTTTTCGATAAAACGCTTCCTTCATGGTTATTTTCGCGATTTTTCATCAAAATTGCTCAAAAATTAACTCTGTTTAATCGCTTTCAAACCTACTCTCTAAGGGGTTTTTCGGGGTGCTGAACACGAATCTGAAGTCCGTTTTTCGATAAAACGCTTCCTTCATGGTTATTTTCGCGATTTTTCATCAAAATTGCTCAAAAATAAACTCTGTTTAATCGCTTTCAAACCTACTCTCTAAGGGGTTTTTCGGGGTGCTGAACACGAATCTGAAGTCCGTTTTTCGATAAAACGCTTCCTTCATGGTTATTTTCGCGTTTTTTCATCAAAATTGCTCAAAAATTAACTCTGTTTAATCGCTTTCAAACCTACTCTCTAAGGGGTTTTTCGGGGTGCTGAACACGAATCTGAAGTCCGTTTTTCGATAAAACGCTTCCTTCATGGTTATTTTCGCGTTTTTTCATCAAAATTGCTCAAAAATTAACTCTGTTTAATCGCTTTCAAACCTACTCTCTAAGGGGTTTTTCGGGGTGCTGAACACGAATCTGAAGTCCGTTTTTCGATAAAACGCTTCCTTCATGGTTATTTTCGCGATTTTTCATCAAAATTGCTCAAAAATTAACTCTGTTTAATCCCTTTCAAACCTACTCTCTAAGGGGTTTTTCGGGGTGCTGAACACGAATCTGAAGTCCGTTTTTCGATAAAACGCTTCCTTCATGGTTATTTTCGCGATTTTTCATCAAAATTGCTCAAAAATTAACTCTGTTTAATCCCTTTCAAACCTACTCTCTAAGGGGTTTTTCGGGGTGCTGAACACGAATCTGAAGTCCGTTTTTCGATAAAACGCTTCCTTCATGGTTATTTTCGCGTTTTTTCATCAAAATTGCTCAAAAATTAACTCTGTTTAATCCCTTTCAAACCTACTCTCTAAGGGGTTTTTCGGGGTGCTGAACACGAATCTGAAGTCCGTTTTTCGATAAAACGCTTCCTTCATGGTTATTTTCGCGTTTTTTCATCAAAATTGCTCAAAAATTAACTCTGTTTAATCGCTTTCAAACCTACTCTCTAAGGGGTTTTTCGGGGTGCTGAACACGAATCTGAAGTCCGTTTTTCGATAAAACGCTTCCTTCATGGTTATTTTCGCGATTTTTCATCAAAATTGCTCAAAAATTAACTCTGTTTAATCCCTTTCAAACCTACTCTCTAAGGGGTTTTCGGGGTGCTGAACACGAATCTGAAGTCCGTTTTTCGATAAAACGCTTCCTTCATGGTTATTTTCGCGATTTTTCATCAAAATTGCTCAAAAATTAACTCTGTTTAATCCCTTTCAAACCTACTCTCTAAGGGGTTTTTCGGGGTGCTGAACACGAATCTGAAGTCCGTTTTTCGATAAAACGCTTCCTTCATGGTTATTTTCGCGATTTTTCATCAAAATTGCTCAAAAATTATCTCTGTTTAATCGCTTTCAAACCTACTCTCTAAGGGGTTTTTCGGGGTGCTGAACACGAATCTGAAGTCCGTTTTTCGATAAAACGCTTCCTTCATGGTTATTTTCGCGATTTTTCATCAAAATTGCTCAAAAATAAACTCTGTTTAATCGCTTTCAAACCTACTCTCTAAGGGGTTTTTCGGGGTGCTGAACACGAATCTGAAGTCCGTTTTTCGATAAAACGCTTCCTTCATGGTTATTTTCGCGTTTTTTCATCAAAATTGCTCAAAAATTAACTCTGTTTAATCGCTTTCAAACCTACTCTCTAAGGGGTTTTTCGGGGTGCTGAACACGAATCTGAAGTCCGTTTTTCGATAAAACGCTTCCTTCATGGTTATTTTCGCGATTTTTCATCAAAATTGCTCAAAAATTACTCTGTTTAATCGCTTTCAAACCTACTCTCTAAGGGGTTTTTCGGGGTGCTGAACACGAATCTGAAGTCCGTTTTTCGATAAAACGCTTCCTTCATGGTTATTTTCGCGTTTTTTCATCAAAATTGCTCAAAAATAAACTCTGTTTAATCGCTTTCAAACCTACTCTCTAAGGGGTTTTTCGGGGTGCTGAACACGAATCTGAAGTCCGTTTTTCGATAAAACGCTTCCTTCATGGTTATTTTCGCGTTTTTTCATCAAAATTGCTCAAAAATTAACTCTGTTTAATCCCTTTCAAACCTACTCTCTAAGGGGTTTTTCGGGGTGCTGAACACGAATCTGAAGTCCGTTTTTCGATAAAACGCTTCCTTCATGGTTATTTTCGCGTTTTTTCATCAAAATTGCTCAAAAATTAACTCTGTTTAATCGCTTTCAAACCTACTCTCTAAGGGGTTTTTCGGGGTGCTGAACACGAATCTGAAGTCCGTTTTTCGATAAAACGCTTCCTTCATGGTTATTTTCGCGATTTTTCATCAAAATTGCTCAAAAATTAACTCTGTTTAATCCCTTTCAAACCTACTCTCTAAGGGGTTTTTCGGGGTGCTGAACACGAATCTGAAGTCCGTTTTTCGATAAAACGCTTCCTTCATGGTTATTTTCGCGATTTTTCATCAAAATTGCTCAAAAATTAACTCTGTTTAATCGCTTTCAAACCTACTCTCTAAGGGGTTTTTCGGGGTGCTGAACACGAATCTGAAGTCCGTTTTTCGATAAAACGCTTCCTTCATGGTTATTTTCGCGATTTTTCATCAAAATTGCTCAAAAATTAACTCTGTTTAATCGCTTTCAAACCTACTCTCTAAGGGGTTTTTCGGGGTGCTGAACACGAATCTGAAGTCCGTTTTTCGATAAAACGCTTCCTTCATGGTTATTTTCGCGATTTTTCATCAAAATTGCTCAAAAATTAACTCTGTTTAATCCCTTTCAAACCTACTCTCTAAGGGGTTTTTCGGGGTGCTGAACACGAATCTGAAGTCCGTTTTTCGATAAAACGCTTCCTTCATGGTTATTTTCGCGATTTTTCATCAAAATTGCTCAAAAATTAACTCTGTTTAATCCTTTCAAACCTACTCTCTAAGGGGTTTTTCGGGGTGCTGAACACGAATCTGAAGTCCGTTTTTCGATAAAACGCTTCCTTCATGGTTATTTTCGCGATTTTTCATCAAAATTGCTCAAAAATTATCTCTGTTTAATCCCTTTCAAACCTACTCTCTAAGGGGTTTTTCGGGGTGCTGAACACGAATCTGAAGTCCGTTTTTCGATAAAACGCTTCCTTCATGGTTATTTTCGCGATTTTTCATCAAAATTGCTCAAAAATTATCTCTGTTTAATCCCTTTCAAACCTACTCTCTAAGGGGTTTTTCGGGGTGCTGAACACGAATCTGAAGTCCGTTTTTCGATAAAACGCTTCCTTCATGGTTATTTTCGCGATTTTTCATCAAAATTGCTCAAAAATTAACTCTGTTTAATCCCTTTCAAACCTACTCTCTAAGGGGTTTTTCGGGGTGCTGAACACGAATCTGAAGTCCGTTTTTCGATAAAACGCTTCCTTCATGGTTATTTTCGCGATTTTTCATCAAAATTGCTCAAAAATTAACTCTGTTTAATCGCTTTCAAACCTACTCTCTAAGGGGTTTTTCGGGGTGCTGAACACGAATCTGAAGTCCGTTTTTCGATAAAACGCTTCCTTCATGGTTATTTTCGCGATTTTTCATCAAAATTGCTCAAAAATTATCTCTGTTTAATCCCTTTCAAACCTACTCTCTAAGGGGTTTTTCGGGGTGCTGAACACGAATCTGAAGTCCGTTTTTCGATAAAACGCTTCCTTCATGGTTATTTTCGCGATTTTTCATCAAAATTGCTCAAAAATTAACTCTGTTTAATCCCTTTCAAACCTACTCTCTAAGGGGTTTTTCGGGGTGCTGAACACGAATCTGAAGTCCGTTTTTCGATAAAACGCTTCCTTCATGGTTATTTTCGCGATTTTTCATCAAAATTGCTCAAAAATTAACTCTGTTTAATCCCTTTCAAACCTACTCTCTAAGGGGTTTTTCGGGGTGCTGAACACGAATCTGAAGTCCTTTTTTCGATAAAACGCTTCCTTCATGGTTATTTTCGCGTTTTTTCATCAAAATTGCTCAAAAATTAACTCTGCTTTAATCGCTTTCAAACTCACTTAAGGGGTTTTTTCGGGGTGCTGAACACGAATCTGAAGTCCTTTTTCGATAAAACGCTCTTCATGGTTATTTTCGCGTTTTTTCATCAAAATTGCTCAAAAATTACTCTGTTTAATCGCTTTCAAACCTACTCTCTAAGGGGTTTTTCGGGGTGCTGAACACGAATCTGAAGTCCTTTTTTTCGATAAAACGCTTCCTTCATGGTTATTTTCGCGTTTTTTCATCAAAATGTGCTCAAAAATAAACTCTGTTTAATCGCTTTCAAACCTACTCTCTAAGGGGTTTTTCGGGGTGCTGAACACGAATCTGAAGTCCTTTTCCCGATAAAACGCTTCCTTCATTGTTATTTTCGCGTTTTTTCATCAAAATGTCCTAAAAATCAACTCTGTTTAATCGCTTTCAAACCTACTCTCTAAGGGGGTTTTCGGGGTGCTGAACACGATTCTGAAGTCCTTTTTCGATAAAACGCTTCATTCATGGTTATTTTCGCGTTTTTTCATCAAAATTGCTCAAAAATCAACTCTGTTTAATCGCTTTAAACCTACTCTCTAAGGGGTTTTTCGGGGTGCTGAACACGAATCTGAAGTCCGTTTTTCGATAAAACGCTTCCTTCATGGTTATTTTCGCGTTTTTTCATCAAAATTGCTCAAAAATTAACTCTGTTTAATCGCTTTCAAACCTACTCTTAAGGGTTTTTCGGGGTGCTGAACACGAATCTGAAGTCCGTTTTTCGATAAAACGCTTCCTTCATGGTTATTTTCGCGATTTTTCATCAAAATTGCTCAAAAATTATCTCTGTTTAATCCCTTTCAAACCTACTCTCTAAGGGGTTTTTCGG
>JAVIWC010008335.1:0-12133 GCA_031894815.1 Creontiades dilutus
ATAAAACGCTTCCTGCATGGTTATTTTCGCGTTTTTTCATCAAAATTGCTCAAAAATAAACTCTGTTTAATCGCTTTCAAACCTACTCTCTAAGGGGTTTTTCGGGGTGCTGAACACGAATCTGAAGTCCTTTTTTCGATAAAACGCTTCCTTCATGGTTATTTTCGCGTTTTTTCATCAAAATTGCTCAAAAATAAACTCTGTTTAATCGCTTTCAAACCTACTCTCTAAGGGGTTTTTCGGGGTGCTGAACACGAATCTGAAGTCCTTTTTTCGATAAAACGCTTCCTTCATGGTTATTTTCGCGTTTTTTCATCAAAATTGCTCAAAAATAAACTCTGTTTAATCGCTTTCAAACCTACTCTCTAAGGGGTTTTTCGGGGTGCTGAACACGAATCTGAAGTCCTTTTTTCGATAAAACGCTTCCTTCATGGTTATTTTCGCGTTTTTTCATCAAAATTGCTCAAAAATAAACTCTGTTTAATCGCTTTCAAACCTACTCTCTAAGGGGTTTTTCGGGGTGCTGAACACGAATCTGAAGTCCTTTTTTCGATAAAACGCTTCCTTCATGGTTATTTTCGCGTTTTTTCATCAAAATTGCTCAAAAATAAACTCTGTTTAATCGCTTTCAAACCTACTCTCTAAGGGGTTTTTCGGGGTGCTGAACACGAATCTGAAGTCCTTTTTTCGATAAAACGCTTCCTTCATGGTTATTTTCGCGTTTTTTCATCAAAATTGCTCAAAAATAAACTCTGTTTAATCGCTTTCAAACCTACTCTCTAAGGGGTTTTTCGGGGTGCTGAACACGAATCTGAAGTCCTTTTTTCGATAAAACGCTTCCTTCATGGTTATTTTCGCGTTTTTTCATCAAAATTGCTCAAAAATAAACTCTGTTTAATCGCTTTCAAACCTACTCTCTAAGGGGTTTTTCGGGGTGCTGAACACGAATCTGAAGTCCTTTTTTCGATAAAACGCTTCCTTCATGGTTATTTTCGCGTTTTTTCATCAAAATTGCTCAAAAATAAACTCTGTTTAATCGCTTTCAAACCTACTCTCTAAGGGGTTTTTCGGGGTGCTGAACACGAATCTGAAGTCCTTTTTTCGATAAAACGCTTCCTGCATGGTTATTTTCGCGTTTTTTCATCAAAATTGCTCAAAAATAAACTCTGTTTAATCGCTTTCAAACCTACTCTCTAAGGGGTTTTTCGGGGTGCTGAACACGAATCTGAAGTCCTTTTTTCGATAAAACGCTTCCTTCATGGTTATTTTCGCGTTTTTTCATCAAAATTGCTCAAAAATAAACTCTGTTTAATCGCTTTCAAACCTACTCTCTAAGGGGTTTTTCGGGGTGCTGAACACGAATCTGAAGTCCTTTTTTCGATAAAACGCTTCCTTCATGGTTATTTTCGCGTTTTTTCATCAAAATTGCTCAAAAATAAACTCTGTTTAATCGCTTTCAAACCTACTCTCTAAGGGGTTTTTCGGGGTGCTGAACACGAATCTGAAGTCCTTTTTTCGATAAAACGCTTCCTTCATGGTTATTTTCGCGTTTTTTCATCAAAATTGCTCAAAAATAAACTCTGTTTAATCGCTTTCAAACCTACTCTCTAAGGGGTTTTTCGGGGTGCTGAACACGAATCTGAAGTCCTTTTTTCGATAAAACGCTTCCTTCATGGTTATTTTCGCGTTTTTTCATCAAAATTGCTCAAAAATAAACTCTGTTTAATCGCTTTCAAACCTACTCTCTAAGGGGTTTTTCGGGGTGCTGAACACGAATCTGAAGTCCTTTTTTCGATAAAACGCTTCCTTCATGGTTATTTTCGCGTTTTTTCATCAAAATTGCTCAAAAATAAACTCTGTTTAATCGCTTTCAAACCTACTCTCTAAGGGGTTTTTCGGGGTGCTGAACACGAATCTGAAGTCCTTTTTTCGATAAAACGCTTCCTTCATGGTTATTTTCGCGTTTTTTCATCAAAATTGCTCAAAAATAAACTCTGTTTAATCGCTTTCAAACCTACTCTCTAAGGGGTTTTTCGGGGTGCTGAACACGAATCTGAAGTCCTTTTTTCGATAAAACGCTTCCTTCATGGTTATTTTCGCGTTTTTTCATCAAAATTGCTCAAAAATAAACTCTGTTTAATCGCTTTCAAAAATACTCTCTAAGGGGTTTTTCGGGGTGCTGAACACGAATCTGAAGTCCTTTTTTCGATAAAACGCTTCCTTCATGGTTATTTTCGCGTTTTTTCATCAAAATTGCTCAAAAATAAACTCTGTTTAATCGCTTTCAAAAATACTCTCTAAGGGGTTTTTCGGGGTGCTGAACACGAATCTGAAGTCCTTTTTTCGATAAAACGCTTCCTTCATGGTTATTTTCGCGTTTTTTCATCAAAATTGCTCAAAAATAAACTCTGTTTAATCGCTTTCAAACCTACTCTCTAAGGGGTTTTTCGGGGTGCTGAACACGAATCTGAAGTCCTTTTTTCGATAAAACGCTTCCTTCATGGTTATTTTCGCGTTTTTTCATCAAAATTGCTCAAAAATAAACTCTGTTTAATCGCTTTCAAACCTACTCTCTAAGGGGTTTTTCGGGGTGCTGAACACGAATCTGAAGTCCTTTTTTCGATAAAACGCTTCCTTCATGGTTATTTTCGCGTTTTTTCATCAAAATTGCTCAAAAATAAACTCTGTTTAATCGCTTTCAAACCTACTCTCTAAGGGGTTTTTCGGGGTGCTGAACACGAATCTGAAGTCCTTTTTTCGATAAAACGCTTCCTTCATGGTTATTTTCGCGTTTTTTCATCAAAATTGCTCAAAAATAAACTCTGTTTAATCGCTTTCAAACCTACTCTCTAAGGGGTTTTTCGGGGTGCTGAACACGAATCTGAAGTCCTTTTTTCGATAAAACGCTTCCTTCATGGTTATTTTCGCGTTTTTTCATCAAAATTGCTCAAAAATAAACTCTGTTTAATCGCTTTCAAACCTACTCTCTAAGGGGTTTTTCGGGGTGCTGAACACGAATCTGAAGTCCTTTTTTCGATAAAACGCTTCCTTCATGGTTATTTTCGCGTTTTTTCATCAAAATTGCTCAAAAATAAACTCTGTTTAATCGCTTTCAAACCTACTCTCTAAGGGGTTTTTCGGGGTGCTGAACACGAATCTGAAGTCCTTTTTTCGATAAAACGCTTCCTTCATGGTTATTTTCGCGTTTTTTCATCAAAATTGCTCAAAAATAAACTCTGTTTAATCGCTTTCAAACCTACTCTCTAAGGGGTTTTTCGGGGTGCTGAACACGAATCTGAAGTCCTTTTTTCGATAAAACGCTTCCTTCATGGTTATTTTCGCGTTTTTTCATCAAAATTGCTCAAAAATAAACTCTGTTTAATCGCTTTCAAACCTACTCTCTAAGGGGTTTTTCGGGGTGCTGAACACGAATCTGAAGTCCTTTTTTCGATAAAACGCTTCCTTCATGGTTATTTTCGCGTTTTTTCATCAAAATTGCTCAAAAATAAACTCTGTTTAATCGCTTTCAAACCTACTCTCTAAGGGGTTTTTCGGGGTGCTGAACACGAATCTGAAGTCCTTTTTTCGATAAAACGCTTCCTTCATGGTTATTTTCGCGTTTTTTCATCAAAATTGCTCAAAAATAAACTCTGTTTAATCGCTTTCAAACCTACTCTCTAAGGGGTTTTTCGGGGTGCTGAACACGAATCTGAAGTCCTTTTTTCGATAAAACGCTTCCTTCATGGTTATTTTCGCGTTTTTTCATCAAAATTGCTCAAAAATAAACTCTGTTTAATCGCTTTCAAACCTACTCTCTAAGGGGTTTTTCGGGGTGCTGAACACGAATCTGAAGTCCTTTTTTCGATAAAACGCTTCCTTCATGGTTATTTTCGCGTTTTTTCATCAAAATTGCTCAAAAATAAACTCTGTTTAATCGCTTTCAAACCTACTCTCTAAGGGGTTTTTCGGGGTGCTGAACACGAATCTGAAGTCCTTTTTTCGATAAAACGCTTCCTTCATGGTTATTTTCGCGTTTTTTCATCAAAATTGCTCAAAAATAAACTCTGTTTAATCGCTTTCAAACCTACTCTCTAAGGGGTTTTTCGGGGTGCTGAACACGAATCTGAAGTCCTTTTTTCGATAAAACGCTTCCTTCATGGTTATTTTCGCGTTTTTTCATCAAAATTGCTCAAAAATAAAATCTGTTTAATCGCTTTCAAACCTACTCTCTAAGGGGTTTTTCGGGGTGCTGAACACGAATCTGAAGTCCTTTTTTCGATAAAACGCTTCCTTCATGGTTATTTTCGCGTTTTTTCATCAAAATTGCTCAAAAATAAACTCTGTTTAATCGCTTTCAAACCTACTCTCTAAGGGGTTTTTCGGGGTGCTGAACACGAATCTGAAGTCCTTTTTTCGATAAAACGCTTCCTTCGTGGTTATTTTCGCGTTTTTTCATCAAAATTGCTCAAAAATAAACTCTGTTTAATCGCTTTCAAACCTACTCTCTAAGGGGTTTTTCGGGGTGCTGAACACGAATCTGAAGTCCTTTTTTCGATAAAACGCTTCCTTCATGGTTATTTTCGCGTTTTTTCATCAAAATTGCTCAAAAATAAACTCTGTTTAATCGCTTTCAAACCTACTCTCTAAGGGGTTTTTCGGGGTGCTGAACACGAATCTGAAGTCCTTTTTTCGATAAAACGCTTCCTTCGTGGTTATTTTCGCGTTTTTTCATCAAAATTGCTCAAAAATAAACTCTGTTTAATCGCTTTCAAACCTACTCTCTAAGGGGTTTTTCGGGGTGCTGAACACGAATCTGAAGTCCTTTTTTCGATAAAACGCTTCCTGCATGGTTATTTTCGCGTTTTTTCATCAAAATTGCTCAAAAATAAACTCTGTTTAATCGCTTTCAAACCTACTCTCTAAGGGGTTTTTCGGGGTGCTGAACACGAAGCTGAAGTCCTTTTTTCGATAAAACGCTTCCTTCATGGTTATTTTCGCGTTTTTTCATCAAAATTGCTCAAAAATAAACTCTGTTTAATCGCTTTCAAACCTACTCTCTAAGGGGTTTTTCGGGGTGCTGAACACGAATCTGAAGTCCTTTTTTCGATAAAACGCTTCCTTCGTGGTTATTTTCGCGTTTTTTCATCAAAATTGCTCAAAAATAAACTCTGTTTAATCGCTTTCAAACCTACTCTCTAAGGGGTTTTTCGGGGTGCTGAACACGAATCTGAAGTCCTTTTTTCGATAAAACGCTTCCTTCGTGGTTATTTTCGCGTTTTTTCATCAAAATTGCTCAAAAATAAACTCTGTTTAATCGCTTTCAAAAATACTCTCTATACATGAAGCAGGTGGAGTGGGTATCTCCCTCCACCTTGCTACTGGAGAGCATGCCGCTACATGCAGCACACCTCCCCCCAGATTTTGAAAGCAAAATTTGACTTTTTTTTTTTTTTTTTTTATTTTTTATTTTTTTATTTTTTATTTTATATAGATTTTTATTTTATATAGATGCGACATGTTGACTGAAGGAAGGCGATGATAACCGCATCGGGGAAAACGTGGTTTCCGAAAGTGGGGAAGTAGCAGGTCCGGGCTTGCAGCGGTCTATAGAGACCGGGATCGAAGTACCCTGGGAGTTACGGTATACAATGGTCTTCCCGTCGTTGCTAAGCACGGAGAATGGGCCGATATAAGGTGGTTGAAGTTTGCCCTTAGGGGTTTCCACCCTAATATAAACAGTCGTAAACCGCTTTTCGAACCGACGATAAGAATCATGAGATAGCAGGGGCGTGACGTCAGGTGAGGGCAGTGAAAAAAGGTCCGAAGGCAGCCGAGGCGTAACTCCGAAAAGGCGTTGAGCCGGGGACAAGTTGTCGAATGAGGGTCTATTTCGAATCCCTAGCATGAGGGATGGAATATCTCGAGCCCAATTCGTGGAAGTCGAAGTGGTGAGAATAGCTTCTTTAAGGACGCGATTAAATCGTTCGACGAGGCCGTTGCTTTGCGGGTGGTATGTGTTTGTACGAAGGTGGGTTATACCCATAGAAGAGCAGAATTTTTCGAAGGTCGAGGAAGTGAACTGCGTGCCATTATCAGTCGTCAGAAATTCCGGCGGGCCAAATTTAGAGACCCAAGAATTATAGAAAGCATGAATAACTGAGTCGGAAGTGATTGAACGGAGTGGGACACAATCAGGCCACCCGGTAGCTCTATCTATCATGACGAGGCAGAATTTGTATCCGTTTGAAGCCGGCAGTGAGCCAAAAATGTCCAAATGGACATGTTGGAGCGGAGAGGAGTCGGAAAATTTTCCGAGTGGAGCTCGAATGTGACGAGTAATTTTCGCGCGACCGCACGCTGAACAGTTCCGAGTCATAATTCGGACTGATGACGTCATATTAGGCCAGAAGTATCGAGCTTTTAAGAGTGCAGTTGTAGCCTTGATGCCTGGGTGAGAAAACCCGTGGATGTAAGAAAATATCGCAGGCCGCAAGGGAGAAGGTATGTAAGGTCGAGGAACCGCATCCGAAGTGTCGCAGAATATTTCGAACCCATGTATAAGGCGGGGCTGAAGATACATTTTCTCTATGTGGGGGTCTTCTAGTTGGGCGGTGCGAAGTTCGGCCATTGAAAAAGGTAAGGCTGAAACGGAATCGCAGGTAGAAGGAAGGCGTGACAGAAAGTCAGCCATTGTGTTTTCCACGCCTTTTTTATACCTGATGTCGGAAGTAAATTCAGAGATGAATCGTAATTGGCGAAGGCGCATAGGCGGTGCGGTTTTGGGCGTGGAAGTGAGGGCTGTACAAAGCGGTTGATGGTCCGTAAATACGCGGAGAGAGCGACCTTCCAGAATTGGTCGAAAGTGAATAATCGCGGAATAAATTGCGAGTAATTCTCTGTCGAATGTGCTGTAATTTCGTTGAGCCGGTGTGAGCGCTTTTGAAAAAAAATCCAAGAGGACGAAGTGTGCCGTGATCTTGATAATTCAAAGCAGCGCCAATGGCATAGTCCGAAGAGTCCGTAAAGAGGACGAGAGGCTGCGTTGGGTGGGGATGAGCGATAGTGATGGCGTCGGAAATTAATTTTTTTGCTTGTTCGAAGGCCTGAATTGAGGAAGGTGACCATTCAATGAGACGAGTATCCTTCTTCTTTACATCCGAAGGTATGAGGCTGACGAGAGGTAAGAGAACTTCAGCAGCATGAGGCAGGGCCCGACGGTAAAAGTTTATTAGGCCGAGGAAGGTGCGAAGATCGTGTACTGTCTGAGGCCGAGGGAACGTTTGAATTAACGACGTTTTTTCTGGTAAGGCCGAAATGCCGTCCTTGCTGACGAGGTAGCCGAGGAATTTAACAGAAGGCTGGGCTAATGTGCACTTTGAAATATTAATGTGCAGGCCGAAGGAAGAAAGTCGTTTAAAAATGACTTGAAGATGGTGATAATGTTCGTCTTCATTTTTTGAGGCAATTAGAAGGTCATCCAGGTAGCAGAATACGAAATTGAGGTCGCGGAGTACGTAATCCATGTATCTTTGCCATGTTTGAGGTGCATTGCGGAGGCCATAATTCATTCTCTTAAACTGAAAGGTGCCGAAAGGAGTAAGAATGGCTGTCTTAGGCACGTCGTTTGAGTGAATGTGACAGTGAAAGAAGGCGCGTTGAAGATCAAGCGTTGAGAATATCGTTGAGCCGTATAGATTCTGAGTGAAATCATGCAAATGAGGCGATCAGGGACCGTCTGTTGATTCAAAATCCTGTAGTCGCCGACTGGGCGGATATCACCATTCGGTTTTGGGACTACATGAAGAGGGCTGGACCATGGAGAATCGGACGGTTCGATGATGCCTGAACGAAGCATTTCTTGAAAATGCTGTTTAACCTTTTGAAAAATGCCCGGCGCGAGACGACGGAGTTTTGCATGGCAAGGAGGGCCTTTAGTAGAGATGTGATGGACAATAGGGCTATCGAGAGGCGTTGAAGAAGGTACGTAGTCGGAAAGCAGACGTGAGAAGCGTGAAGCTGTAGACGTGACGGATGTACAGACTGATTCTTCAGCGGAAGCGAGATTGAGCGTTCCTCTCAAAAATCGTTGCTCTGCAGAATCGATGAGCCGTTTGTTAGTCAAGTCGACTAGGAGCCCGTAGTGCTTCAGGAAATCAGCCCCTAAAATTGCTGAGCGAACGTCTGCGACTACAAAAGGCCAAGTGTAAGGCTGTAGGCCGGGAAGGTGTACAGCAGCGTCGATTTGACCGTAGGTGCATATTTTTGAGCCGTTAGCTGCAGTTAATGCAGAGACAGATTCACGCTGTCGACGTAGGAGAGAGTTGGGAAGGATAGAAAGGTCACTTCCGGTGTCTACGAGGAAGTCCAAGTTGGACCGTTTGCAGCGGATGAACAGCCGTTCACGACGAGATGAGCGCACAGCCGTTACCGCTGATGGGGCTGTGCGAAGTCGTTTTTTGGAGTCTGTTTCCATGCGCAGGGATGCTTGCAGTTTCTTGCGTTTTTTCCCCAACGTGAGTGGTAGAAACAGAGGCGATTTTGTTTACTCGTAGAGGTAGGTTTGCGAAAGGTGCGTGTTCGCGGTGCTCGAATCACCTCAATTTCTCGTTCGTCGGTTTGGTGAACAGCAGCAGTAGCCGAAGGAGCTGGGCAGAAAGGGAGAAGACGATCAGCGAGTAAAGCGAGTTTCGATACGTCGGTGTCCTTACTCGAGGCTACGACGAGACGAATAGTGTCTGGAAGAGCTTTTAAAAATACCGCTCGAAGTAGAGAGCCAGGTGTATCATCCGGAAGAATTCTGCGAATTTTGCGCATGAAGGCTGACGGAAGAAGTTCATCTAACGCAGGCGAGCTGAGAAGAGAAGCAACAGCAGAGGCGTCCGTTGGCTCATAAGCCGATTTAAGTCGTGAACAGAAGAGCTGGTATGCATTCGCTGAAGAAGGCTCAATATCAGCGACTAGCTCTGCATGTTTCGTGTCGAGTGAAAGGAAGCCACGGCGAAATTTTTCAGCTTCCGTTGTAAGTTTCTCGTAGACACATGCTGCGTCCAGTTGTTTCAACCAGATGGTCGTAAGTGAAGGCTCAAACGTAGGTAGTTTCGACGGAGGCACGGAAGAAGAAGATGGTGAAGTCATCGTGCCGACAAGTCGTGTTCTGAGACGGGTCTGCGTCGTGAATGAGAAGAAGAAGACGAATTAAAGTTGAATTTCGACGAGGCGTGGTCGTAGAGACGGCGGATTACCGTAATAGGTTAAAAACCGTTCTGGCTTTCGCGCCGTGGGCAGAATTTGCCTCTTTCAACCGTGCTAAATGACGGCTCGACGACCAGGCGACGATCGGGAGACTCCCTCTAATAGGCGGTTAACCGTTCGAGGTGTCTCAACCGTGGTGAAAGACGCGAAGTTCGGAGCGGAGCGCAGCGAGGAAATGATTCGTAGGAGCCGGTGGGCCGAATGATTGTCTGGCGGCGAGAACAATCGGATTTTAATAGCCCGTAGCGTGGGGTGACGAGTGGAAGATGGGCGCCGCGGAGAGAGGGAAGCGCCATGCGAGGGGTCGCTAGGCAACGGAAGGCGTCCCGAGGGAAGGGGCTCTGAAGCTGTACGGTTAAAGAGCCGTGTTCCGAGAAGCGAGCCGGCAGGCGGTGAATCTTCAAGGCGGACGTCGGTGGTCACCAGTGTGGTGATTCGAGGTGTAGCAAAGGACAACTTCAAGTAGTATTGTTAACTGCATGTATTTGATGGCCTCTTGGGCTCTTTTATACCCAATACATGAAGCAGGTGGAGTGGGTATCTCCCTCCACCTTGCTACTGGAGAGCATGCCGCTACATGCAGCACAGGGGTTTTTCGGGGTGCTGAACACGAATCTGAAGTCCTTTTTTCGATAAAACGCTTCCTTCATGGTTATTTTCGCGTTTTTTCATCAAAATTGCTCAAAAATAAACTCTGTTTAATCGCTTTCAAACCTACTCTCTAAGGGGTTTTTTGGGGTGCTGAACACGAATCTGAAGTCCTTTTTTCGATAAAACGCTTCCTTCGTGGTTATTTTCGCGTTTTTTCATCAAAATTGCTCAAAAATAAACTCTGTTTAATCGCTTTCAAACCTACTCTCTAAGGGGTTTTTCGGGGTGCTGAACACGAAGCTGAAGTCCTTTTTTCGATAAAACGCTTCCTTCATGGTTATTTTCGCGTTTTTTCATCAAAATTGCTCAGAAATAAACTCTGTTTAATCGCTTTCAAACCTACTCTCTAAGGGGTTTTTCGGGGTGCTGAACACGAATCTGAAGTCCTTTTTTCGATAAAACGCTTCCTTCATGGTTATTTTCGCGTTTTTTCATCAAAATTGCTCAAAAATTAACTCTGTTTAATCGCTTTCAAACCTACTCTCTAAGGGGTTTTTCGGGGTGCTGAACACGAATCTGAAGTCCTTTTTTCGATAAAACGCTTCCTTCATGGTTATTTTCGCGTTTTTTCATCAAAATTGCTCAAAAATAAACTCTGTTTAATCGCTTTCAAACCTACTCTCTAAGGGGTTTTTCGGGGTGCTGAACACGAATCTGAAGTCCTTTTTTCGATAAAACGCTTCCTTCGTGGTTATTTTCGCGTTTTTTCATCAAAATTGCTCAAAAATAAACTCTGTTTAATCGCTTTCAAACCTACTCTCTAAGGGGTTTTTCGGGGTGCTGAACACGAATCTGAAGTCCTTTTTTCGATAAAACGCTTCCTTCCTGGTTATTTTCGCGTTTTTTCATCAAAATTGCTCAAAAATAAAATCTGTTTAATCGGTGCTGAACACGAATCTGAAGTCCTTTTTTCGATAAAACGCTTCCTTCATGGTTATTTTCGCGTTTTTTCATCAAAATTGCTCAAAAATAAACTCTGTTTAATCGCTTTCAAACCTACTCTCTAAGGGGTTTTTCGGGGTGCTGAACACGAATCTGAAGTCCTTTTTTCGATAAAACGCTTCCTTCATGGTTATTTTCGCGTTTTTTCATCAAAATTGCTCAAAAATAAACTCTGTTTAATCGCTTTCAAACCTACTCTCTAAGGGGTTTTTCGGGGTGCTGAACACGAATCTGAAGTCCTTTTTTCGATAAAACGCTTCCTTCATGGTTATTTTCGCGTTTTTTCATCAAAATTGCTCAAAAATAAACTCTGTTTAATCGCTTTCAAACCTACTCTCTAAGGGGTTTTTCGGGGTGCTGAACACGAATCTGAAGTCCTTTTTTCGATAAAACGCTTCCTTCATGGTTATTTTCGCGTTTTTTCATCAAAATTGCTCAAAAAATAAACTCTGTTTAATCGCTTTCAAACCTACTCTCTAAGGGGTTTTTCGGGGTGCTGAACACGAATCTGAAGTCCTTTTTCGATAAAACGCTTCCTTCATGGTTATTTTCGCGTTTTTTCATCAAAATTGCTCAAAAATAAACTCTGTTTAATCGCTTTCAAACCTACTCTCTAAGGGGTTTTTCGGGGTGCTGAACACGAATCTGAAGTCCTTTTTTCGATAAAACGCTTCCTTCATGGTTATTTTCGCGTTTTTTCATCAAAATTGCTCAAAAATAAACTCTGTTTAATCGCTTTCAAACCTACTCTCTAAGGGGTTTTTCGGGGTGCTGAACACGAATCTGAAGTCCTTTTTTCGATAAAACGCTTCCTTCATGGTTATTTTCGCGTTTTTTCATCAAAATTGCTCAAAAATAAACTCTGTTTAATCGCTTTCAAACCTACTCTAAGGGGTTTTTCGGGGGTGCTGAACACGAATCTGAAGTCCTTTTTTCGATAAAACGCTTCCTTCATGGTTATTTTCGCGTTTTTTCATCAAAATTGCTCAAAAATAAACTCTGTTTAATCGCTTTCAAACCTACTCTCTAAGGGGTTTTTCGGGGTGCTGAACACGAATCTGAAGTCCTTTTTTCGATAAAACGCTTCCTTCATGGTTATTTTCGCGTTTTTTCATCAAAATTGCTCAAAAATAAACTCTGTTTAATCGCTTTCAAACCTACTCTCTAAGGGGTTTTTCGGGGTGCTGAACACGAATCTGAAGTCCTTTTTTCGATAAAACGCTTCCTTCATGGTTATTTTCGCGTTTTTTCATCAAAATTGCTCAAAAATAAACTTTGTTTAATCGCT
>JAVIWC010008336.1:0-12252 GCA_031894815.1 Creontiades dilutus
GTGGTCTATGCATAGCTCCTGAAATTCAATAATCGCTCTATCACCTGTAAAACACGCACACTCCGAAGCTTAGTAAGATTCAAATCATGAACGCAAGCCAATTGAATAATAAACCCCAGTAATAATATTGAATAATAAACCCCAGTAATAATATTGAATAATATTTACCTATATATTATCAGAATGCTTCAACCCGTGTATCACTACAAGTATTCACATCGGCTATCACTCCAGTATCCACATTCACTACAACTCGACGCTATCGTCCGGACATCACTGGTTTACAAACAAACAATAATAAACGAAAAAACGCAAATGTTGTCACCATAGATCGGGCCATACATCGGGAATGGTTTGACCTACTGAAGGGGGGGAATGGTATGTTCTTCAAATAGGAGGCCGATTCCTAGTTTTGGTCAGGGATTTTACAAAACTTTTACAACCCTTAAAGGGCACTTTAAATTGAGTGAGTCATACTACCAGTCATAGAATCGATGGCATCTCCAGAACTTGAAGAAAGTAAATTGAAACATCAAATTTGTTAAATTTTGAATTAAATGACTGCGTGAGCATCACTACTCAGGTACTCTTGGACCTGAGGGTTGAAAGTTCCAATCAATGATCCAGATACCAGTTTTGACTCAAAAGAATCAAGACTGCTGATGGAATCATGGCTCAGATGATGATTCAAAGCAACTTGTGGAAGATCCACAAATCGCAAGCTTCTCTTCAGTCGCAAGGCTTCTACGTCAACTCTCCATGACTGCGGCCCAAATATTCCACAGTTTAGGTCTTCAAAAAGCAATTTAAGCTCAGATCCTATAGCGCTACCAAAGTTCTTCATTCGATCTTTCCATAAACATTATTCAAGGATCGCCACCGCTAATGCTTGTATATTGCCTGGATATTGCGACGAAATTCCTTTTCTTCTACCAAAATTTCCATATGAAGCTTGATGTTATTGTAATATGTAGAATTTCGCGAGTCGAGTTAGATATGCGGCGCGACGGGATGAGGCGGATAGAAAGAGGTCGCAAGCTCTGTATGACCGGATGCGGTTGACACAGCAGTTTTCCCTGGGCACGAATCTGCTTCACAGCCAAGATATTCGAACGAATGCAATCCACATTAAATATAATATTATACCTGTTCTATGTAGATAAAGATAGACGGGTGCTTCGAGTGCCGCCAAACTGTAATATACGTTCTTCCATGATTACCTGTACTTACGGCCGTATTCAACAAAGTTATTAATCAAGTTTACTCATTAAACCGGAGATCTCAGCTGTTTTTACAACAACGTTCTGTTCCACCAACTCCGGTTCAGGTATAACAACGATCAAAACCAACAAGATCTGAATGGTTAGCATCCTAAACAACGATTAATACCAGTTATTTTCGCCATATTCATGTGCATTCCAAAACTTTGTTTTGCAGCGTTATGCTCATTGTGGAATTGCTGCTAATTGTGTATTTTAATTTATTTGATTTTGCACTGCTATTGTTCACCTACGTATTGGGCTATTTGGCTAATTTGCACTAAGAAATGAGATTGACAAACTATAATATATAATTTTGATAGGGCATTGGAGGATGAGCTTGATGAAAACGATGCAGATTTTACTGTTCAGACTTCAAGCTCGACAATATTTATACCGTGACATGGAAAAAACGCTGCAAATTCTTTCACTGGGGTTTATTATGCAATTGGCTTGCGTTCATGATTCGAATTTCTATTAAGCTTTGGAGTGTCCCTGTTTCACAGGTGATAGAGCGATTATTGAATTTCAGGAGATATGCATAGGGCACGTAAATCTGTTCTCAACCAAAATACCTATTTGGATTGATCAGTTGATCAAATTTGTGTGCCTCCTGAAATTCAATAATCGCTCTATCGCTCTATCACGCACACTCCAAAGCTTAGTAGAAATTCAAATCATGAACGCAAGCCAATTGAATAATAAACCCCAATGAAAGAATTTGCAGCGTTTTTTTTTTTTAATCGTTATCAGAAATCTTCAACCCGTGTATCGGCTATAAACCCTTTTAGGAGTTCACTCCAGTATCCACGTTCACTACATCGCTAGGTTACTGCAATCCAAACAAAAACAATAATAAACCAAAATAACGCGAATAAGTCTTACCCCTTTATAACTCTGACATCCTATGTGTAGATTGTGCGTTAAATGTTCAGTTTCATGTACTTACAGAGTCTACTCCAGTAATGTGATTAGTGGGAGTTCTGGAAGAGAAGAATTAGTCTGAATTAAGTCCTTTGAATAATTCTTACCCCTTGATAAGTCTGAAGTTTAAAGTGAAGATTATGAGTCGAAAGTTAAGTTTCATGTTATTACGGAGTACTGAGTGTACTCCAGTTCTGTGATTAGTGATTTTTCTGGAACAGAGAAATCGTTCCTAAATAAGTCCTTTGAATAGTCCTTGATTAGTCTGAAATTAAAAGTGCAGATTGTGGGTTGAATGTCAAGTTTCATATACTTATAGAGTACCAAGTCAACTCCAGTAATGTGATTAGTGGGAGTTCTAGAAGAGAGAATTAGTCTGAAATAAGTCCTTTGAATAATTCTAACCTCTTGATGAGTCTGAAATTAAAATTGCAGTTTGTGGGTTGAAAGTTACGTTTGATGTGCTCATGCTGATATTAGTACTGTGGTTAATGGAGAAAGTAAAAGAAAGGAACTATTCTGTAATGAGACTGAAATTCCAAGTGCTGATTAAGTTTTGAAATTTTCGTTGCATATGGTTATGGAGTACTACGTACACTCCAGTACTGTGATTAGTGGGGGGTCTGAAAGAGCGGAATCAGTCTGAAATAAGTCTTTTGAATAAGTCTAACCCCTTGATTAGTCTGAAATTTAGATTGAAGATCGTGGGTTGAAAGTTACGTTTTTTGTAGTCACAGAGTACCAAGTACTGTGATAAGTGGGGGTCCTTAAATTGGTGCATAATTTCGTAGTAAGCCCTACAAGTATGTTTAACCGCTTGATGAGTCTGCAGTTTGAGGTGCTCATTCTGGTGATAACGTTACGTTCCATATTGTTAAGGTTACGTTGTATTGTAGGCGAGTTCATCGCGGAGGTTCTTGTACAGAACGCAGGAGATCTGACCCATATCCGTTATTGATTCGTCTCAAGTTAACCAGCGTCGCTGAGTACCAATGGGAAGATGCCGCCCATTATGTTGCTCGTGATGAGCCCCTCCTGAACTGCCAAACATTATGAAATCATTATGGGAGTTCTCCGACGCTAAGCCGGATCGCGACCCCCAGTCGGAAATGAGATGTTTGAGCGATATCCTGTTTATACAGTGACAGATTAAAATTAATAAATCATTCTTGTAATAATGAGTATCACTGAATTGTTGCAATAACCAAAGTCTCACGTATTGTACAATATTATTAGTGTTGGTTCATGTTTATATCCCGGTACAACCTCCATATTTCAATAACAGATGTGCTTTTTATGACGTCCCTCTAAAACACATGAAACCTGAACAAAACGCTGCAAATTCTTTCACTGGGGTTTATTATTCAATTCGTCAAAATGTCAAAAAAGTGTATAAGGCGAATTTCGACGACACAGCCCAGCCTACAATTCCTAACTGATTTTCGTGATTATTTTTTCGTTCAATCTCATTTTTATTCTAATTGAGCTGCAAGCCTCGGAAATTTCTAATTTCAAGACGGAAAATGGTAATTGGAGGCGGTAATGCCATAAAAACCTTTTTCGCGAACGATTTTGGTTTATTGTTCAATAATAAACCATTGTAATCGCTCTTGAAACAAAATTCTAACCCCCCCTGAAAATTTCATGGTTTACTTTTCAAAGGGTGTAGAATCCGAATCTGCAATACAAAATTCCGTCCGTCCGCCGTACGCACGATTTCTCCCAAACGGCTGAAGCAAAAAAGCTGAAATTTTCAGGAAAAATCCATGTTGGTCCGACGACGCCCCAATTCTTGAGCCAGCCCTCTCACTCAATTTAAAGTGCCCTTTAAGTGTTGTCAAAGTTTTGTAAAATCCCTAAAAACCTCAAAAAAAGTCAAGGCGGCCTAAATTTGGACTCTTTTGGAAGAACTTTTCACGAGGAATCTAATGAGCCCCTCCCCAGGTCCGTAGGTCAAACATTCCCGATCTATGGCCCGATATATGGTGCCAACATTCGCGTTATTTTGGTTTATTACTGTTTTTGTTTTGATAGAAGTAACCTAGTGATCTAGTGAAGCAGTGATGTAGTAATATGGATACTGGAGTGAACTCCTGAAAGGCTTTGTAGCCGATACACGGGTTGAAGCATTCTGATATGCATGGAACGCTGCAAATTCCTTTACTGGGGTTTATTATTCAATTGGCTAGAAGTTCATGATTTGAATTTATACTAAGCTTTGGAGTGTGCGTGTTTCACAAGTGATAGAGCGATTATTGAAATTCAGGAGGCACACAAATGTGATCAACTGATCAATCCAAATGGGTATTTTGGTTGAGAATAGATTTACGTGCTACATGCATATCTCCTGAAATTTAATAATCGCTCTATTACTTGTGAAACTCCACACTCCACATCATAGTAGAAATTCAAATCATGAATGCAAGCCAAATGAATAAAATTGAATAATAAACCCCAGTGAAAGAATTAGCAGCATTTCATACATATCAGAATGCTTCACCCCGTGTATCGGCTATAAACCCTTATAGGAGTCCCCGATCATGCCATACATCGGGAAAGGTTTGAGCTACAGACCCCAACAAGAAGGCACAACTGTTGCCACCTTTACAGATGGTACGGCTATCCTCTCTGTTGGAGATGATATAGAAGACGTCTACCACTGAGGTTTCTAAGTGGAACAAGATTGCGAAGAATGAAGCTGAACGAATCAAAATCAGTCCACATCAACTTCACTAACCGAAAAATCCCAATCTTGGATCTTGAGATCAATTCAAATAAAATACCGCATACTGAAGCAGTTAAACACTTGGGTTTGACACTTGACTCCAAATTAAACTGGAATAAACACATAGAAGAGAAGAAAGAAGAACTTAAAATCAAGTACAGAAGGATGTATTGGCTAATGGGAAGGAATTCTCATCTCTCTTCACAACAAACTGCTTATATATAAGCAGATCCTTCGCCCTATTTGGACCTATGGAATACAGATCTGGGGCTGTGTCAAGAGATCGAATATTAAGAAAATCCGAACCTTTCAGAATAAAATACTGAGAAGTATAGTTGGAGCCCCTTGGTACATGCGAAACGATGATATTCATCGAGATTTGAGGATGGAGACAGTCTATGAAATTATTGCAAAATACGCAAGGAAGCATGAACATCGCCTCCACAAACATGAGAACCCGGAGATGCTCTACGTTTTGGACAACGAAGGTGAAATCCGACGTCTTAAGCGAAACAAACCACTGGATTTAGTTGTGCTGTGTGAATAGAAGTGCAATCGAACTCAGTGCTACATAATCCCGCTACATAATAAAGGGAGTGTACCTATATTGACGTGTAAAATTGCTAGATGAAATGTATTTGATTTCTCAGTTGCAATTAATAAACACGAAAAAAAACTTTTGTGAACAATTTTCGAGACGATTTTTGTTTAAGCTTGCATAGACCACGTAAAGCAAGCTTGCATTCATGATTTGAATTTCTACTATGATGTGGAGTGTGCGTGTTTCACAGGTGATGGAGTGATTATTGAATTTCAGGAGATATGCATAGAGCACGTAAATCGGTTCTCAATCAAAAAACGCTGCAAATTCTTTCATTGGGGTTTATTATTCAATTGGCTTGCGTTCATGGTTTGAATTTCTACTATGCTTTGGAGTGTGCGTGTTTCTCAGGTGATAGAGCGATTACTGAACAGCGTTTTTGATGGTTATGAATGACTTCTGAACCTGTCAATGACTCCATTTTTGACAAAAGTTTACTGAATTCACGTCTACAAGTTTACGAATTGTCAATAATTTTCCAATTCGTTCGTCGTTAACTTTCCTAGAACAGTTTCATAAGCTTCTTCGTCGCTTGTAATGGTGTTCCACACTTTCTGGAGATATTTTGCTTCAAAGTTGGCCACTACTTCATTGAACTTACTGGTGTCTGCCGGATTTTTGGATTATCATTTCCTATAATAACCCCCCCCCCCCCCCCCCCGTATTTAGTATTTGGTATTTGTCTGTTAAAATTGGTCATTTCTTATTTATTCCACACTGTAATACCCGATGGGGTTGTAAAAATGAACAATTTTTTATTTTATTTAAAACATAATTCCAAGGAGAGGCCATTTTTGTTAATTCTGCATAAACACTGTTTATTAAACCTCCGTAACAAGATAACATTCATTTATAAATGTTTTTAAATGAGCAAGCATTTTTCTTCCTATACCTTCCGATTACAATAAGAGCTATGTGCCAATATTATTATCCTTTGCAGAGTTCTGTTTGATGACGGATGATAAATTATCCGAATCCTTGACAACACGTTTTATCCATTCTCACAATTCTTAAATAATCGAAGAAGAATTCGCGTAAGGAATTCATCCCTTAGAGGAGTTGAAGATGTTCCAGGTTATCAATACCAACAGTAATATTTACATCTTTCATATAGATAAGTAAATGTAAATAATCCGAGGACGGATTGTAGTTATGATGAATATATTAAGAAAATATATCGCAGGTAAATTCAATTGGCAACTTACCGGCTGCCAGTTCAGGTGGGCCAAGCCTATTGTTAGGTAGGATCGATATCGGAACGTGTTCTCTCGGGCACATCAAATGAGTTAACATGAACGCGTTGCGTTTAATTTATTTATTGCCTTCGAAATTCGTACGTGTACATATTGGAACAGCATATGCGCCCAATGTCAATTTAATTATCTCAAAATAAATACAAATAATTGTTCAAGTCGGAAGGTTTGAGGGCGGAATTAATAAGGCTTCTTCCGATTTGGTGCTCTGTTTATTAGGTGGTTTTAGTTTCGCCTCTCGGTAGTTGTTCTCATCAGGTATAGGAACTTATAGGTTAGGTGATTCTTCCTGTTCACATAACCGGGTTAGGTACCTGGGGAACAAGAAAAACAGAGTATTTTAGATAAAATGTAGTCTCTCACAAAATTCACTTTTTTTAACGTAAATTTTACTGAAATTTCCCAAAATTGAACCGAAATTGAAAGACTTGAGCGGCGTTCCCATGTAGGTTGGAGGCTCAAGAGGGGAAAAAATATACCTCACTCCCTACAAAAGTTTTGGTTTACTATTCAATAATATACCATTGTAATCTCTCTTGAAAAAAAAAAAATGCTAACCCCCGCTGAAAATTTCTTGGTTTACGTTTCAAAGGGTGTAGAATCCGAATCTGCAATACAAAATATTTCCGTCCGGACGCCGTACGCACGATTTCTCACAAACGGCTGGCGCACAAAAGCTGAAATTTTCAGGAAAAATCCATGTTGGTCCGACGACGCCCCAATTCTTGAGCCAGCTTAATTTAAAGTGACCTTGAGGGGTTGTCAAAGTTTTGTAAAATCCCTAAAAACCTAAAAAAAAAGTCAAGGCGGCCTAAATTTGTACTCTTTTTAAAGAACACTCCACGAGGAATCGAATGAGCTTCTCCCCAGGTCCGTAGGTCAAACCATTCTCGATCTATGGCCCGATTTATGGCGCCAACATTCGCGTTATTTTGGTATATTATTGTTTTTGTTTTGATATCAGTAACCTAGTGATGTAGTTATGTAGTGATGGAGTAATGTGGATACTGGAGTGAACTCCTAAAAAGCTTTGTAGCCGATAGACGGGTTGAAGCATTCTGATAATTTTCAAGAAAAATCAGAAAATCTGAAATTTTCAGGAAAACGCTGCAAATTCTTTCACTGGGGTTTATTATTCAATCGGCTTGCGTTCATGATTTGAATTTCTACTAAGCTTTGGAGTGTGCGTGTTTCACAGGTGATAGAGCGATTATTGAATTTCAGGAGGCACACTAATATGATCAACTGATCAATCCAAATAGGTATTTTGGTTGAGAACAGATTTACTTTGTGAATAAACCCCACTGAAAGAATTTGCAGCGTTTTTTATGGTTATCAGAATGCTTCAACCCGTGTATTGGCTACAAAGCCTTTTAGGAGTTCACTCCAGTATCCACATTACTACATCACTAGGTTACTGATATCAAAACAAAAAAAAATAATAAACCAAAATAATGCAAATGTTGGCACCATAAATCGGGCCATAGATCGGAAATGGTTTGACCTACGGACCTGGGGAGGGGCTCATTTGATTCCTCGTGGAGTGTTCTTCAAAAAGAGTAGAAATTTAGGCCGCTTCGACTTTTTTTGAGGTTTTTAGGGATTTCACAAAACTTTTACAGCCCTCAAAGGGCACTTTAAATTGAGTGAAACACGCGTCACGCGTTGGCGTTGACGGACCAACATGAATTTTTCTTGAAAATTTCAGATTGTTTGCTCTTTTTTGCGAGCCTTTGAAACGTAAACCATGAAATTTTCAGGGACGGTTAGAAATTTTTTTTTTCAAGATCGATTACAATGGTTTATTATTGAATAATAAACCA
This sequence comes from Creontiades dilutus, assembly GCA_031894815.1. Classification (NCBI taxonomy): domain Eukaryota; kingdom Metazoa; phylum Arthropoda; class Insecta; order Hemiptera; family Miridae; genus Creontiades; species Creontiades dilutus. The sequence continues at coordinate 8,586 of JAVIWC010008336.1, forward strand.
AAAGGAGCTGGGCGACACTTTTGGACTTTTGACACATATTCTGAAAGAGGAGGATGGACGAATCTTAATTTTCCCAGATTCTAGAATGTTTACCGTGTTTCATCCTTCATATTTCAATAACGAATGCGCTTTCTATGACGTCCCTATGAAACAAATGAAACCTGAACAAAACGCTGCAAATTCTTTCACTGGGGTTTATTATTCTATTTGCTTGCGTTCATGATTTGAATTTCTACTAAGCTTTGGAGTGTGCGTGTTTCACAGGTGATAGAGCGATTATTGAATTTCAGGAGATATGCGTAGAGCACGTAAATCTGTTTTCAACCAAAATACCTATTTGGATTGATCAGTTGATCATATTTGTGTACCTCCTGAAATTCAATAATCACTCTATCACCTGTGAAAAAAATCATCTAGTAGAAATTCAAATCATGAACGCAAGCCAATTGAATAATAAACCCCAGTGAAAGAATTTGAAGCGTTTTTTTTTTCAAAATGTCGTATCAGCAGAGCAGTTCAAGATTATGTGTGCTCACTTGGGCAATACGTTCCGAGAAAACCACAGTGATTGATTAAAAACAAGAAAATTTATCAAGTTTCAAATTTTTTTTTTTAGAGAAGTCGATACCCAAATGTGACCGAATTGTTGAAATGACCCAGTTCTATTACTGATGATGATTTAACCGTAGAAATCGATTTAAATGTTATAACTCTTTGATTTTGAACTTTTCGTCCAAAAACCCCTGTGTTTTTCGTGAAATGGGTTTCTACGATTTCGTCGTGAGTGATTTAGTGCGTGCTGGACACTCTCTTCCTCCAGGTGCAGCATCTTAACAGATAACAAAACCCCTACCCTGGGGTAATAAATATCCGTAGCAGGTCATGTGTTCTGCACTTCGTAAAATCCATGATTAGCCTTAAAGTCGGTGCTAACAATATCGAGCGCTATGTTCAGTTGATAAAATACATTGAAAGAGGAAAAACATTTTGGATAGAACCGCTTGGGATGGGAATTTCCTGGGTCGTTCAATACAATATTTGATAATACTAATTCCGTATTCTGTATACCGTATTCTGTATACGGTACAGAATTATGATGTTTAGATGGATTGGTGATGATATTGTTGGAGTAATCATGGTTATTTAGTTTTTAATCTCGTCTGATTGGGGACTTCAAATTTTGGCTCTAGCATTGTGAGAGCTTTGGTGTGCAGCAACTAGATGTCTGAAGATGTCTGGAATACGTATGATGGGGTTCGCTTGTTTCAAACCTCTAGCTAAAGGTATGGATGATAACATTGATTTATAACGTGATTAGAGCCATAGAATGACGACGATTATATAGAGATGTGATATTGTTGGATTAATCATTGTTCAATCTTGTCTGATTGAGGAGGGGAATTTTCTAGGTTTCTCAATACAAAATTTGACCATATATTGTTTAATAACATGATTATAATGATGTCTTGTCTACCTTTGTCTGTCTGGTAGATGGACTTTTGGATTATTAGTTCTATTGTTGGTTTGAGGTGTTTTATGTCTGAACTTATGGGGGTGAAACGGTTATTCAATGTTCAATCTTGTCTTGTGTGTTCAACTTTGGTGTATGGAAACGGGATGATTTATGTCTGAAATACGTCCGAAGGCTAGTTTCAAATCTCTAGGATATTTACTGGATCGAGATATGATTGAAATCGAAAGACCTTTGTAAAGTTACTTCAACTTTAAGTGTGATGTAGCGTTTCATGTCTGAAATATGTAAGGATTCCAGTTTCGTTCCTATTGGTTTAGGTGACGATGCTCAACATGATTAGGATCGATCTTATGGTGATACAGAATTCTGACCTTTCTGGTTGGTACAACATTTGGATAGTAAGTTCTAGTGTTGCTGTGAGGTGTTGTCTGTTGGAATGTACGGTGGTAAAACGGTTGTTAGTTTAGTTTCATGTCTCTACGTTTGTTATTTATGGTGATATTGATTCACAACATAATTAGGATGATATTATGATGATGATACTTAGATAGAAAGATGATAATATTGCAGGATTAATCAAGGTTATTCAGTGTTTAATCTTGTCGGATTGGGCACTTTTGAATTGTTTGCCCCAAGTTTGGTGACCATCGACAAGTTTTATGTCTGAAATACGAATGATTCCGTTGGCTCGTTTCGTATCTCTAGGATTGCTATAGATTTACAACATAATTAAAATCATAGAATGGCGATGCTTAGATAGAGAGATGGTGTTATCGTTGTTCCAATCATGGTTACTCACGTTTGATGGGGGATATTTGAAATGTTTGCCCCAACTTTAGTATACAGAAACGAAATGTTTTGTGTCTGAAATACGTATGATGTGAAATCTCTAGGGTATTCATTTCATCCAAGCATGATAGAAATCGGAAGACCTTTGTGAAGTTGGTTTTAGTTTGAGTGTGAGAAAGTGTTTCATGTGTGAAATATGTGAGGCTCCTAGTTTCCTACCTCTAGGTTTAGGTTTCGATGATGATGGCATTAATTTACAACATAATTACAATCCTATAACGACGGTGCTTAGATAGACAGGTGATGATATTGTTGGATTAATCATGGTTAACCAGGTCCTCTCGTCTGATTGGGGATTTTTTGAAACGTTTGCCTCAACTTTGGTGCGCCGCAACGTTGTTTTATGTCTGAAATAACTATGGGGCTTGACACTGCCCTTGTTTGACAAGGCTTATTTAAATTTCTAGGATATTTACAGGATCGAAGCATGATTGAAATCGGAAGTCCTTTGTAAAGTTGGTTCTAGTTTAAAAGAGGGCAAGTGTTTCATGTCTGAAATATGTGAAGCTTCCAGTTTCGAACTTACGGGTATAGGTATCGATGCATAATGTGATTAAACTTTGACTTGTGATGTTGATGGAAATTCAAACCATTCTGGTTGTTGAATATCTGTAAAATTAGCTCTAATTTGGGTGTGGGAAGGCATTTTATATCTGGAAATGGTATTTGTGGTGTAGCCTGATAGGTTATCGATCATCCGAGGTAGATAGAACCTAGAGAAAGGAAAAGAGCGACAGAGAGTTTGGAGAAGGGCTTCTTTTGTGGTACCTAGGGCTGCTCAATCGATACCATACTCGCCCGGGACCCGCCTCCGCGAACGACGCAAGAGAGCGGTGATGCAACGGAAGGTGTTCTTGAGGAGGAGTCTGAAGTTACTTGAGGATGAAGCCGCCTTGGATTAGTGGGTTTTAAAGTTGGATTAGTAGGTTTTGAAGTTGGATTGGTGTGTTTCAATCATTAATCCTCATCGTTGGGATTTTCTTGGTTGTTCGAAGGAGTAGGGAGGACGTCCTCGGCTCCCACGAGGTTATCAGGAGCTGGCACCTCGAGCACCGTCCCGGAGCGCCCGGGCCTCCTGTTCTAACAGGCGGCCCTCCGACGTCAGTGCGCCTGTCGAGCGGGTCGTGATTCTACAGACCGACCCGGGAGAAGGTGGATGCTATCCCTTTTAAAGATATCCAACCGTGTATAAAACCCCGTTTAATGGGACTGTAGCATCCACCCGGCTCCGGGGTCTGTCGGCAGGGCGCGCCCCCACTTCCTCGTCCTCTTCGCCATCCTCGGCAGTACCGTGTGAGAAGTTCTTCGGCGCTGCCGCGGGCCCCGCTGCGGCCTCTTCCAACG
>JAVIWC010008337.1:0-12155 GCA_031894815.1 Creontiades dilutus
CAGAAAATTTTTTAAGTTTTGTGAAAAAACCAAAAAACCGGGGAACGTTTTAGAAAAAAGGGTTAATTTTTAGAAAAAAAAGGAAAAATTTTAAAAGGGCTTTAAAAAAAAAATTTTGGAATTTTGTAAAAACCGAAAAAACTTAAAAAGTTTTATGAAAAAAGGATTTACTTTTTAAAACCCCCAAAAACCCCCCAAAAGGGTTTAATTGGAAAAAAAGGAAATTTTTTAATTTTTTTTTAAAAAAGGGAAAAAACCTAAGGAAGGGTTTTTGGGGAAAAAGGATTGAATTTGTTAACCCGAAAAAACCCTTAAGAAGTTTAAAGAAAAAAGAATAATTTTTAGCAAGAAAAAACCCGAAAATAAATGAAAGGTTTTTTTTGAAAAAATTGAATTTGTTAACCCGAAAAAAACCCCCAAAAGGAGGTTTAAAGGGAAAAAAAGAATAATTTTAAAATTTTTTGAAAAACCCCCCCCCCCCCCCCCCCCCCCCCCCCCCCGGTTTGAAAGGGGATTAAACAGAGTTAATTTTTGAGCAATTTTGATGAAAAACGCGAAAATAACCATGAAAGAAGCGTTTTATCGAAAAACGGACTTCGAATTCGTGTTCAGCACCCCGAAAAACCCCTTAGAGAGTAAGTTTGAAAGCGATTAAACAGAGTTAATTTTTGAGCAATTTTGATGAAAAAACGCGAAAATAACCATGAAGGAAGCGTTTTATCGAAAAACGGACTTCAGATTCGTGTTCAGCACCCCGAAAAACCCCTTAGAGAGTAGGTTTGAAAGCGATTAAACAGAGTTTAATTTTTGAGCAATTTTGATGAAAAACGCGAAAATAACCATGAAGGAAGCGTTTTATCGAAAAACGGACTTCAGATTCGTGTTCAGCACCCCGAAAAACCCCTTAGAGAGTAGGTTTGAAAGCGATTAAACAGAGTTAATTTTTGAGCAATTTTGATGAAAAATCGCGAAAATAACCATGAAGGAAGCGTTTTATCGAAAAACGGACTTCAGATTCGTGTTCAGCACCCCGAAAAACCCCTTAGAGAGTAGGTTTGAAAGCGATTAAACAGAGTTAATTTTTGAGCAATTTTGATGAAAAAACGCGAAAATAACCATGAAGGAAGCGTTTTATCGAAAAACGGACTTCAGATTCGTGTTCAGCACCCCGAAAAACCCCTTAGAGAGTAGGTTTGAAAGCGATTAAACAGAGTTAATTTTTGAGCAATTTTGATGAAAAAACGCGAAAATAACCATGAAGGAAGCGTTTTATCGAAAAAGGACTTCAGATTCGTGTTCAGCACCCCGAAAAACCCCTTAGAGAGTAGGTTTGAAAGCGATTAAACAGAGTTAATTTTTGAGCAATTTTGATGAAAAAACGCGAAAATAACCATGAAGGAAGCGTTTTATCGAAAAAGGACTTCAGATTCGTGTTCAGCACCCCGAAAAACCCCTTAGAGAGTAGGTTTGAAAGCGATTAAACAGAGTTAATTTTTGAGCAATTTTGATGAAAAACGCGAAAATAACCATGAAGGAAGCGTTTTATCGAAAAAAGGACTTCAGATTCGTGTTCAGCACCCCGAAAAAACCCCTTAGAGAGTAGGTTTGAAAGCGATTAAACAGAGTTAATTTTTGAGCAATTTTGATGAAAAAACGCGAAAATAACCATGAAGGAAGCGTTTTATCGAAAAAAGGACTTCAGATTCGTGTTCAGCACCCCGAAAAACCCCTTAGAGAGTAGGTTTGAAAGCGATTAAACAGAGTTAATTTTTGAGCAATTTTGATGAAAAACGCGAAAATAACCATGAAGGAAGCGTTTTATCGAAAAACGGACTTCAGATTCGTGTTCAGCACCCCGAAAAACCCCTTAGAGAGTAGGTTTGAAAGCGATTAAACAGAGTTAATTTTTGAGCAATTTTGATGAAAAAACGCGAAAATAACCATGAAGGAAGCGTTTTATCGAAAAACGGACTTCAGATTCGTGTTCAGCACCCCGAAAACCCCTTAGAGAGTAGGTTTGAAAGCGATTAAACAGAGTTAATTTTTGAGCAATTTTGATGAAAAAACGCGAAAATAACCATGAAGGAAGCGTTTTATCGAAAAACGGACTTCAGATTCGTGTTCAGCACCCCGAAAAACCCCTTAGAGAGTAGGTTTGAAAGCGATTAAACAGAGTTTAATTTTTGAGCAATTTTGATGAAAAACGCGAAAATAACCATGAAGGAAGCGTTTTATCGAAAAACGGACTTCAGATTCGTGTTCAGCACCCCGAAAAACCCCTTAGAGAGTAGGTTTGAAAGCGATTAAACAGAGTTAATTTTTGAGCAATTTTGATGAAAAAACGCGAAAATAACCATGAAGGAAGCGTTTTATCGAAAAACGGACTTCAGATTCGTGTTCAGCACCCCGAAAAACCCCTTAGAGAGTAGGTTTGAAAGCGATTAAACAGAGTTTATTTTTGAGCAATTTTGATGAAAAAACGCGAAAATAACCATGAAGGAAGCGTTTTATCGAAAAAAGGACTTCAGATTCGTGTTCAGCACCCCGAAAAACCCCTTAGAGAGTAGGTTTGAAAGCGATTAAACAGAGTTTATTTTTGAGCAATTTTGATGAAAAAACGCGAAAATAACCATGAAGGAAGCGTTTTATCGAAAAAAGGACTTCAGATTCGTGTTCAGCACCCCGAAAAACCCCTTAGAGAGTAGGTTTGAAAGCGATTAAACAGAGTTAATTTTTGAGCAATTTTGATGAAAAATCGCGAAAATAACCATGAAGGAAGCGTTTTATCGAAAAAACGGACTTCAGATTCGTGTTCAGCACCCCGAAAAACCCCTTAGAGTAGGTTTGAAAGCGATTAAACAGAGTTTAATTTTTGAGCAATTTTGATGAAAAAACGCGAAAATAACCATGAAGGAAGCGTTTTATCGAAAAACGGACTTCAGATTCGTGTTCAGCACCCCGAAAAACCCCTTAGAGAGTAGGTTTGAAAGCGATTAAACAGAGATAATTTTTGAGCAATTTTGATGAAAAACGCGAAAATAACCATGAAGGAAGCGTTTTATCGAAAAACGGACTTCAGATTCGTGTTCAGCACCCCGAAAAACCCCTTAGAGAGTAGGTTTGAAAGCGATTAAACAGAGTTAATTTTTGAGCAATTTTGATGAAAAAACGCGAAAATAACCATGAAGGAAGCGTTTTATCGAAAAACGGACTTCAGATTCGTGTTCAGCACCCCGAAAAACCCCTTAGAGAGTAGGTTTGAAAGCGATTAAACAGAGTTAATTTTTGAGCAATTTTGATGAAAAAACGCGAAAATAACCATGAAGGAAGCGTTTTATCGAAAAAAGGACTTCAGATTCGTGTTCAGCACCCCGAAAAACCCCTTAGAGAGTAGGTTTGAAAGCGATTAAACAGAGTTAATTTTTGAGCAATTTTGATGAAAAAACGCGAAAATAACCATGAAGGAAGCGTTTTATCGAAAAAAGGACTTCAGATTCGTGTTCAGCACCCCGAAAAACCCCTTAGAGAGTAGGTTTGAAAGCGATTAAACAGAGTTAATTTTTGAGCAATTTTGATGAAAAAACGCGAAAATAACCATGAAGGAAGCGTTTTATCGAAAAAAGGACTTCAGATTCGTGTTCAGCACCCCGAAAAACCCCTTAGAGAGTAGGTTTGAAAGCGATTAAACAGAGTTAATTTTTGAGCAATTTTGATGAAAAAACGCGAAAATAACCATGAAGGAAGCGTTTTATCGAAAAAAGGACTTCAGATTCGTGTTCAGCACCCCGAAAAACCCCTTAGAGAGTAGGTTTGAAAGCGATTAAACAGAGTTAATTTTTGAGCAATTTTGATGAAAAAACGCGAAAATAACCATGAAGGAAGCGTTTTATCGAAAAAAGGACTTCAGATTCGTGTTCAGCACCCCGAAAAACCCCTTAGAGAGTAGGTTTGAAATCGATTAAACAGAGTTAATTTTTGAGCAATTTTGATGAAAAAACGCGAAAATAACCATGAAGGAAGCGTTTTATCGAAAAACGGACTTCAGATTCGTGTTCAGCACCCCGAAAACCCCTTAGAGAGTAGGTTTGAAATCGATTAAACAGAGCCATGAAGGAAGCGTTTTATCGAAAAACGGACTTCAGATTCGTGTTCAGCACCCCGAAAAACCCCTTAGAGAGTAGGTTTGAAAGGGATTAAACAGAGATAATTTTTGAGCAATTTTGATGAAAAATCGCGAAAATAACCATGAAGGAAGCGTTTTATCGAAAAACGGACTTCAGATTCGTGTTCAGCACCCCGAAAAACCCCTTAGAGAGTAGGTTTGAAAGGGATTAAACAGAGATAATTTTTGAGCAATTTTGATGAAAAATCGCGAAAATAACCATGAAGGAAGCGTTTTATCGAAAAACGGACTTCAGATTCGTGTTCAGCACCCCGAAAAACCCCTTAGAGAGTAGGTTTGAAAGCGATTAAACAGAGATAATTTTTGAGCAATTTTGATGAAAAATCGCGAAAATAACCATGAAGGAAGCGTTTTATCGAAAAACGGACTTCAGATTCGTGTTCAGCACCCCGAAAAACCCCTTAGAGAGTAGGTTTGAAAGCGATTAAACAGAGATAATTTTTGAGCAATTTTGATGAAAAATCGCGAAAATAACCATGAAGGAAGCGTTTTATCGAAAAACGGACTTCAGATTCGTGTTCAGCACCCCGAAAAACCCCTTAGAGAGTAGGTTTGAAAGCGATTAAACAGAGATAATTTTTGAGCAATTTTGATGAAAAATCGCGAAAATAACCATGAAGGAAGCGTTTTATCGAAAAACGGACTTCAGATTCGTGTTCAGCACCCCGAAAAACCCCTTAGAGAGTAGGTTTGAAAGCGATTAAACAGAGATAATTTTTGAGCAATTTTGATGAAAAATCGCGAAAATAACCATGAAGGAAGCGTTTTATCGAAAAACGGACTTCAGATTCGTGTTCAGCACCCCGAAAAACCCCTTAGAGAGTAGGTTTGAAAGGGATTAAACAGAGATAATTTTTGAGCAATTTTGATGAAAAATCGCGAAAATAACCATGAAGGAAGCGTTTTATCGAAAAACGGACTTCAGATTCGTGTTCAGCACCCCGAAAAACCCCTTAGAGAGTAGGTTTGAAAGGGATTAGATAATTTTTGAGCAATTTTGATGAAAAATCGCGAAAATAACCATGAAGGAAGCGTTTTATCGAAAAACGGACTTCAGATTCGTGTTCAGCACCCCGAAAAACCCCTTAGAGAGTAGGTTTGAAAGGGATTAAACAGAGATAATTTTTGAGCAATTTTGATGAAAAATCGCGAAAATAACCATGAAGGAAGCGTTTTATCGAAAAACGGACTTCAGATTCGTGTTCAGCACCCCGAAAAACCCCTTAGAGAGTAGGTTTGAAAGGGATTAAACAGAGATAATTTTTGAGCAATTTTGATGAAAAATCGCGAAAATAACCATGAAGGAAGCGTTTTATCGAAAAACGGACTTCAGATTCGTGTTCAGCACCCCGAAAAACCCCTTAGAGAGTAGGTTTGAAAGCGATTAAACAGAGATAATTTTTGAGCAATTTTGATGAAAAATCGCGAAAATAACCATGAAGGAAGCGTTTTATCGAAAAACGGACTTCAGATTCGTGTTCAGCACCCCGAAAAACCCCTTAGAGAGTAGGTTTGAAAGCGATTAAACAGAGATAATTTTTGAGCAATTTTGATGAAAAATCGCGAAAATAACCATGAAGGAAGCGTTTTATCGAAAAACGGACTTCAGATTCGTGTTCAGCACCCCGAAAAACCCCTTAGAGAGTAGGTTTGAAAGCGATTAAACAGAGATAATTTTTGAGCAATTTTGATGAAAAATCGCGAAAATAACCATGAAGGAAGCGTTTTATCGAAAAACGGACTTCAGATTCGTGTTCAGCACCCCGAAAAACCCCTTAGAGAGTAGGTTTGAAAGCGATTAAACAGAGATAATTTTTGAGCAATTTTGATGAAAAATCGCGAAAATAACCATGAAGGAAGCGTTTTATCGAAAAACGGACTTCAGATTCGTGTTCAGCACCCCGAAAAACCCCTTAGAGAGTAGGTTTGAAAGCGATTAAACAGAGATAATTTTTGAGCAATTTTGATGAAAAATCGCGAAAATAACCATGAAGGAAGCGTTTTATCGAAAAACGGACTTCAGATTCGTGTTCAGCACCCCGAAAAACCCCTTAGAGAGTAGGTTTGAAAGGGATTAAACAGAGATAATTTTTGAGCAATTTTGATGAAAAATCGCGAAAATAACCATGAAGGAAGCGTTTTATCGAAAAACGGACTTCAGATTCGTGTTCAGCACCCCGAAAAACCCCTTAGAGAGTAGGTTTGAAAGGGATTAAACAGAGATAATTTTTGAGCAATTTTGATGAAAAATCGCGAAAATAACCATGAAGGAAGCGTTTTATCGAAAAACGGACTTCAGATTCGTGTTCAGCACCCCGAAAAACCCCTTAGAGAGTAGGTTTGAAAGCGATTAAACAGAGATAATTTTTGAGCAATTTTGATGAAAAATCGCGAAAATAACCATGAAGGAAGCGTTTTATCGAAAAACGGACTTCAGATTCGTGTTCAGCACCCCGAAAAACCCCTTAGAGAGTAGGTTTGAAAGGATTAAACAGAGATAATTTTTGAGCAATTTTGATGAAAAATCGCGAAAATAACCATGAAGGAAGCGTTTTATCGAAAAACGGACTTCAGATTCGTGTTCAGCACCCCGAAAAACCCCTTAGAGAGTAGGTTTGAAAGCGATTAAACAGAGATAATTTTTGAGCAATTTTGATGAAAAATCGCGAAAATAACCATGAAGGAAGCGTTTTATCGAAAAACGGACTTCAGATTCGTGTTCAGCACCCCGAAAAACCCCTTAGAGAGTAGGTTTGAAAGCGATTAAACAGAGATAATTTTTGAGCAATTTTGATGAAAAACGCGAAAATAACCATGAAGGAAGCGTTTTATCGAAAAACGGACTTCAGATTCGTGTTCAGCACCCCGAAAAACCCCTTAGAGAGTAGGTTTGAAAGCGATTAAACAGAGTTAATTTTTGAGCAATTTTGATGAAAAATCGCGAAAATAACCATGAAGGAAGCGTTTTATCGAAAAACGGACTTCAGATTCGTGTTCAGCACCCCGAAAAACCCCTTAGAGAGTAGGTTTGAAAGCGATTAAACAGAGATAATTTTTGAGCAATTTTGATGAAAAATCGCGAAAATAACCATGAAGGAAGCGTTTTATCGAAAAACGGACTTCAGATTCGTGTTCAGCACCCCGAAAAACCCCTTAGAGAGTAGGTTTGAAAGCGATTAAACAGAGTTAATTTTTGAGCAATTTTGATGAAAAATCGCGAAAATAACCATGAAGGAAGCGTTTTATCGAAAAACGGACTTCAGATTCGTGTTCAGCACCCCGAAAAACCCCTTAGAGAGTAGGTTTGAAAGCGATTAAACAGAGTTAATTTTTGAGCAATTTTGATGAAAAATCGCGAAAATAACCATGAAGGAAGCGTTTTATCGAAAAACGGACTTCAGATTCGTGTTCAGCACCCCGAAAAACCCCTTAGAGAGTAGGTTTGAAAGCGATTAAACAGAGTTAATTTTTGAGCAATTTTGATGAAAAAACGCGAAAATAACCATGAAGGAAGCGTTTTATCGAAAAACGGACTTCAGATTCGTGTTCAGCACCCCGAAAAACCCCTTAGAGAGTAGGTTTGAAAGCGATTAAACAGAGTTAATTTTTGAGCAATTTTGATGAAAAAACGCGAAAATAACCATGAAGGAAGCGTTTTATCGAAAAACGGACTTCAGATTCGTGTTCAGCACCCCGAAAAACCCCTTAGAGAGTAGGTTTGAAAGCGATTAAACAGAGTTAATTTTTGAGCAATTTTGATGAAAAAACGCGAAAATAACCATGAAGGAAGCGTTTTATCGAAAAACGGACTTCAGATTCGTGTTCAGCACCCCGAAAAACCCCTTAGAGAGTAGGTTTGAAAGCGATTAAACAGAGTTAATTTTTGAGCAATTTTGATGAAAAAACGCGAAAATAACCATGAAGGAAGCGTTTTATCGAAAAACGGACTTCAGATTCGTGTTCAGCACCCCGAAAAACCCCTTAGAGAGTAGGTTTGAAAGCGATTAAACAGAGTTAATTTTTGAGCAATTTTGATGAAAAAACGCGAAAATAACCATGAAGGAAGCGTTTTATCGAAAAACGGACTTCAGATTCGTGTTCAGCACCCCGAAAAACCCCTTAGAGAGTAGGTTTGAAAGCGATTAAACAGAGTTAATTTTTGAGCAATTTTGATGAAAAAACGCGAAAATAACCATGAAGGAAGCGTTTTATCGAAAAACGGACTTCAGATTCGTGTTCAGCACCCCGAAAAACCCCTTAGAGAGTAGGTTTGAAAGCGATTAAACAGAGTTAATTTTTGAGCAATTTTGATGAAAAAACGCGAAAATAACCATGAAGGAAGCGTTTTATCGAAAAACGGACTTCAGATTCGTGTTCAGCACCCCGAAAAACCCCTTAGAGAGTAGGTTTGAAAGCGATTAAACAGAGTTAATTTTTGAGCAATTTTGATGAAAAAACGCGAAAATAACCATGAAGGAAGCGTTTTATCGAAAAACGGACTTCAGATTCGTGTTCAGCACCCCGAAAAACCCCTTAGAGAGTAGGTTTGAAAGCGATTAAACAGAGTTAATTTTTGAGCAATTTTGATGAAAAAACGCGAAAATAACCATGAAGGAAGCGTTTTATCGAAAAACGGACTTCAGATTCGTGTTCAGCACCCCGAAAAACCCCTTAGAGAGTAGGTTTGAAAGCGATTAAACAGAGTTAATTTTTGAGCAATTTTGATGAAAAAACGCGAAAATAACCATGAAGGAAGCGTTTTATCGAAAAACGGACTTCAGATTCGTGTTCAGCACCCCGAAAAACCCCTTAGAGAGTAGGTTTGAAAGCGATTAAACAGAGTTAATTTTTGAGCAATTTTGATGAAAAAACGCGAAAATAACCATGAAGGAAGCGTTTTATCGAAAAACGGACTTCAGATTCGTGTTCAGCACCCCGAAAAACCCCTTAGAGAGTAGGTTTGAAAGCGATTAAACAGAGTTAATTTTTGAGCAATTTTGATGAAAAAACGCGAAAATAACCATGAAGGAAGCGTTTTATCGAAAAAAGGACTTCAGATTCGTGTTCAGCACCCCGAAAAACCCCTTAGAGAGTAGGTTTGAAAGCGATTAAACAGAGTTAATTTTTGAGCAATTTTGATGAAAAAACGCGAAAATAACCATGAAGGAAGCGTTTTATCGAAAAAAGGACTTCAGATTCGTGTTCAGCACCCCGAAAAACCCCTTAGAGAGTAGGTTTGAAAGCGATTAAACAGAGTTAATTTTTGAGCAATTTTGATGAAAAAACGCGAAAATAACCATGAAGGAAGCGTTTTATCGAAAAAGGACTTCAGATTCGTGTTCAGCACCCCGAAAAACCCCTTAGAGAGTAGGTTTGAAAGCGATTAAACAGAGTTAATTTTTGAGCAATTTTGATGAAAAAACGCGAAAATAACCATGAAGGAAGCGTTTTATCGAAAAAGGACTTCAGATTCGTGTTCAGCACCCCGAAAAACCCCTTAGAGAGTAGGTTTGAAAGCGATTAAACAGAGTTAATTTTTGAGCAATTTTGATGAAAAAACGCGAAAATAACCATGAAGGAAGCGTTTTATCGAAAAAAGGACTTCAGATTCGTGTTCAGCACCCCGAAAAACCCCTTAGAGAGTAGGTTTGAAAGCGATTAAACAGAGTTAATTTTTGAGCAATTTTGATGAAAAAACGCGAAAATAACCATGAAGGAAGCGTTTTATCGAAAAAGGACTTCAGATTCGTGTTCAGCACCCCGAAAAACCCCTTAGAGAGTAGGTTTGAAAGCGATTAAACAGAGTTAATTTTTGAGCAATTTTGATGAAAAAACGCGAAAATAACCATGAAGGAAGCGTTTTATCGAAAAACGGACTTCAGATTCGTGTTCAGCACCCCGAAAAACCCCTTAGAGAGTAGGTTTGAAAGCGATTAAACAGAGTTAATTTTTGAGCAATTTTGATGAAAAAACGCGAAAATAACCATGAAGGAAGCGTTTTATCGAAAAAGGACTTCAGATTCGTGTTCAGCACCCCGAAAAACCCCTTAGAGAGTAGGTTTGAAAGCGATTAAACAGAGTTAATTTTTGAGCAATTTTGATGAAAAAACGCGAAAATAACCATGAAGGAAGCGTTTTATCGAAAAACGGACTTCAGATTCGTGTTCAGCACCCCGAAAAACCCCTTAGAGAGTAGGTTTGAAAGCGATTAAACAGAGTTAATTTTTGAGCAATTTTGATGAAAAAACGCGAAAATAACCATGAAGGAAGCGTTTTATCGAAAAACGGACTTCAGATTCGTGTTCAGCACCCCGAAAAACCCCTTAGAGAGTAGGTTTGAAAGCGATTAAACAGAGTTAATTTTTGAGCAATTTTGATGAAAAAACGCGAAAATAACCATGAAGGAAGCGTTTTATCGAAAAACGGACTTCAGATTCGTGTTCAGCACCCCGAAAAACCCCTTAGAGAGTAGGTTTGAAAGCGATTAAACAGAGTTAATTTTTGAGCAATTTTGATGAAAAAACGCGAAAATAACCATGAAGGAAGCGTTTTATCGAAAAACGGACTTCAGATTCGTGTTCAGCACCCCGAAAAACCCCTTAGAGAGTAGGTTTGAAAGCGATTAAACAGAGTTAATTTTTGAGCAATTTTGATGAAAAAACGCGAAAATAACCATGAAGGAAGCGTTTTATCGAAAAACGGACTTCAGATTCGTGTTCAGCACCCCGAAAAACCCCTTAGAGAGTAGGTTTGAAAGCGATTAAACAGAGTTAATTTTTGAGCAATTTTGATGAAAAAACGCGAAAATAACCATGAAGGAAGCGTTTTATCGAAAAAGGACTTCAGATTCGTGTTCAGCACCCCGAAAAACCCCTTAGAGAGTAGGTTTGAAAGCGATTAAACAGAGTTAATTTTTGAGCAATTTTGATGAAAAAACGCGAAAATAACCATGAAGGAAGCGTTTTATCGAAAAAAGGACTTCAGATTCGTGTTCAGCACCCCGAAAAACCCCTTAGAGAGTAGGTTTGAAAGCGATTAAACAGAGTTAATTTTTGAGCAATTTTGATGAAAAAACGCGAAAATAACCATGAAGGAAGCGTTTTATCGAAAAACGGACTTCAGATTCGTGTTCAGCACCCCGAAAAACCCCTTAGAGAGTAGGTTTGAAAGCGATTAAACAGAGTTAATTTTTGAGCAATTTTGATGAAAAAACGCGAAAATAACCATGAAGGAAGCGTTTTATCGAAAAACGGACTTCAGATTCGTGTTCAGCACCCCGAAAAACCCCTTAGAGAGTAGGTTTGAAAGCGATTAATTGAGCAATTTGATGAAAAAACGCGAAAATAACCATGAAGGAAGCGTTTTATCGAAAAAAGGACTTCAGATTCGTGTTCAGCACCCCGAAAAACCCCTTAGAGAGTAGGTTTGAAAGCGATTAAACAGAGTTAATTTTTGAGCAATTTTGATGAAAAAACGCGAAAATAACCATGAAGGAAGCGTTTTATCGAAAAAAGGACTTCAGATTCGTGTTCAGCACCCCGAAAAACCCCTTAGAGAGTAGGTTTGAAAGCGATTAAACAGAGTTAATTTTTGAGCAATTTTGATGGAAAAACGCGAAAATAACCATGAAGGAAGCGTTTTATCGAAAAAAGGACTTCAGATTCGTGTTCAGCACCCCGAAAAACCCCTTAGAGAGTAGGTTTGAAAGCGATTAAACAGAGTTTATTTTTGAGCAATTTTGATGAAAAAACGCGAAAATAACCATGAAGGAAGCGTTTTATCGAAAAAAGGACTTCAGATTCGTGTTCAGCACCCCGAAACCCCGAAAAACCCCTTAGAGAGTAGGTTTGAAAGCGATTAAACAGAGTTTATTTTTGAGCAATTTTGATGAAAAAACGCGAAAATAACCATGAAGGAAGCGTTTTATCGAAAAAAGGACTTCAGATTCGTGTTCAGCACCGAAAAACCCCTT
>JAVIWC010008340.1:0-120133 GCA_031894815.1 Creontiades dilutus
ATACATGTACACACTAAAATAATATTAACAAAGCAACGTTGGCGGAATATTTACCCATGTTTAAATCTGTGAGGTGCTCGACCAAAGCGCATCTGGGATCGTAGGGCCGGTGGTTTTTCTCAGCCAAAACCCTAGTGATGTAGCCGCAGGTCATCGCTTTGGAAAATACCAAAATCTTTGTTAAAATCCAATACAAAACGAATTCAGCCATTAAAACGTCAATACTTTGAAAGATCGATATGTTTTGTAGTAAAATCTGCAGATGGATGAGCATATATGAAGAAGTTATTCCAGGGAGAAAACTTACTTTCGTCGACAAGGAGGGATTTCACGCTGCCGTCGTCGTTGAAGACTTTGATGAAAATCTTTTTGACGGAGGCCTCTTTAATTTTTTGCATGGCCAGCCGGATTTTTTCCGCTTTGCTCGCCGCGGCACTGGTGATGCTTTGGGGAGGAGTGTCGGCCTGAGGAACAGAATTACAAGACAATGAGTTTAATTGTGAAAACACATTAGCCGTGATAACAGCAAAAATTTGCTATCAAATTGAGAATGTTTCCAATATCTTGACAAGGGATTTCGGCAAACTGTTGGGTGAACTAAGCACACAACTAAGATTAGAAGAACCAAACAAACATACGACTACATAGTGTCAAAAATTGTGTATACACCTTCCTGTTGTTTAGTTTGTTTCGGAATTCATTTGTTCAGATGTATCTGAAATAGTTTGGGAACATGAAGAGATTTTCGGTGTTTGGGTCATTACCTCTTGAAAACCACACTTGACTCCTATTCAAGGTCTGCAGGTAACGGTGACCATACTTGCCGCTTTTGGTACTTCATTGTTTGATAATCTCGTTTGTATGTGAACGTATTTAAAGCCTTTAATGGCCTCCAAATTCCCCAAGCTGCTTTGTACCGTGGGGTTTTCCCAAGCCCTGTTTCTGGCAAACGGTCAGTCACCTATAGTCTCCCCCCTAGCCCCCTGGGGTTTCCCGGGGTAGTTGTACCCCGTCCCTGATTGGTTTCTACTATCCCCCTCTCTGCTCCCCACGATTCCCCACTCCAAATTTTCTTCACTTCCCCTCCAAACAAAATTTTCCCGTTTTTTGGTTAACCGAATCCGGAGTCAGTTCTCTCCTTCGTTTTTAGCTTGCTCTTACACCCTTGTTAACACGACTGACTTCATATCATAGTTATCAAAGTGACTTCATTTTCATAACTAAGTAGTGGCAAAGCAGCATATTTTGTGATATTGTTGACTACCCGCGAAACCTCAACTTCGGCAGAAGCGCCCTAAGATTTTATTCTACAACACCTTTATTTATTTTATTGATTCACTATATCGACGAATACGAATTGAATGATATATTTCCATACTCGTTCATTGAGCATGCACGCATTGATTTGAAATATAGCCTCCATCAGTTAACTGCATTACCGTTTATATCTTCTTTGGGTTCACCTTAACAACATTCGTTCCCTCAACTCCATCACATCTACTCAATTTACCATAATGATTCACCCTTAGTCAACAGGGGATACTATTAATATGAACAGAGGCAAACCCCCCTTAACATGGACTGAGATCAATCGAGTGGTGCAAATTCCAGCACAAAAATATGTAACCATAGTAATATAAAAGGAATAAACATGTATTTCATGTATGGTATTAATTTTGATGCTGCCTATATGATAATACATTATTATGCAGGGATGAGCAACTGCATCTACTTGAAAAATCACAATTAATTTTGAATAGAACCCAGCAATGCCAAATTAGCTTCTAGGCAATTGTCCTGGCCGAAAAATGGTAACAGCCTATAAGATTCATTACAGTAGATACTTTTCAGTTTTATAACCCGAACATTACCGACTAATTGATTAAAACCACGACGTTTGACACCGGAAAGTTCTTAAGAATAATGAACATCTTCTAAAAACAATGAGAAACCCAATAAGCCGATGCAGATCAATGACTGATCCACGACCACAGCGTTATCAAATCTGAATTAAACGATATTTACAATTTGGATTCAGCCATCTGGGCTATCTCATTTGTTTTGAGTAGACAGCACGTCTCGCAATCTTCAAGTTGTCCAAATACGCAGTTCAGGGGAATGACATTAGCTTTCTACAGGAACGGTTTTAGTTCAGAGTGAAATTGTTATGTCATTCATCATTATTATTGATTCTTCCTACTGATGAGAATTCATTGAAACGATCAATCCAGGATATTTTAGTTTCGTCTCTTCTAAGATTCAAGCAAAGCGAACATTAAGACCTCTGTAGTCCCAAACTTGTAGTTTCAAATGATTGATAGAACACGGCTCATTACCTAGACAACACACTTAACTAGAAATAGTTACAGAACAATGAGGATCCAACCAAGAACGTATAACACAAATGTAAATGGGTCAAAATGATTGTTTCTGTACTCATAGTACATAGAAGCAACGCAAGGAGGTCGTTTTAAACAATCGTCAAGGTTGGTAAGTTTCATTTTAACCTACGTCATGTGCATATACAGCGAATATACCTCTGATCGAAGATAATGAACTAGATATGGGCTTTTCGGCGGTTGAACTCAAACTATTTGGCGTCTGTAACGAAGAATGAACCGCCAGGGGAGGAGAGAATGCCGTTCGAATTCTAAGTTAATGCCCTTGACGAATTTTTGGTTGCATTGCTGATAAATTTAAACTCATTTTACAATTGTGGGAGGCTTACCAGCTAGCTTTCAGCGATAGTTTTCCCTATTTACAAGAAATGGGATCAGTCAGTTCCCTCAACTTCCCGAGGGATTTCATATTTGGACACCGATTTGAAGATTTATTTGGTCTTGTTGGGATGGGATATTCTATACGAGAGACCGGCAGGGTTCCAAAGAGGTTACCAACTAACATAATCCAAATCCGTTTTACTCAGCGTAAAAGAACTTATTGTTTCTTTGTTAATTTGAAAGCTGCCTTCGACAGTATTCAAAGAAATGATCAAATATACAAACTTCAAACTCTGGGTGTTTCCACGAAGATGGTGGAATGCAACCTAAACAACTACTAAAACTACGAGCTTCTGCTGACGATCTTGATGATCCAAAGCATATCACGTTTTATTTCTCGTTATTCGATTATTATTGCTACCGTATTAAGTTCATGTATAAGCTATGAAGAGTTATTAATTAACATGTTATTCATTCATTAATATACAGCGAATATAGCTTAAAAGATTTGTCAAGGGCTATAGACGATATAAAGAAAAGTGACGAGATGGTTGTTTTAAAAATGCTTATTCAACTGTTTCGACTAATGTTCTAACTCTGCTTTGTTTATGAGATTTGAAAATATTGGTTGGTGAAGAGAAATTAGGGGCAGTATCTTTGGAATTGAGTAACGGAACTTCGGAAATACTACTATACCGCGTTTGAAGTATTCGAAGTAACCTTTGCTTATGGGTTCGTCAAGGGTAGGAGGATGGTCATTGAAACTTACGAAGGTGACATGGTGACCGCCTGACGCGCTGCTCTCGGAAGACAGAAGAGAAACGGAGTCCGAGAAAGCGGAGTCGTTGTCCGGCGAGTGGGTCCGGGCGCCTCCGGAGCTCGTCGTTCCGGACGTGGAGGAAGCCTGGCTCAAACGGGACGACGCCAGGTGGTGGTTGGTGCTGGGGAGTGTGTGTCGCTCACGCCCGTTCATGTCTAACGCAAAAGAGACTGCGAACAGAAAAGAAACGTTGGTCAACGTTGATACATGAAAGCAAATCACGCCATTTGATTAATGACGGGAATAAATCATAGGAACCTAATGTTCACTACTAATTCAACATTAGGTAGAAAGTTTCCATGCAGGAACACAATTCTGGAGTGAATCCCTTGATGACCTGGGGAATCACATTTTCACTTAGCTGAATTAGGAGTTCCCTTAATGACAAAGCTACAGAACTATGCCACAAATTGGTACTAACTGATTTATGATCTCCAATTTGATTCTGTCTATACAGAATATATTTTTAACTTATCTGATACAAAGGCTTTATTGTTTTGAAGGGCCTTTTTTTTGCAATTTTAGACTAAGCTGATTGGTAAACATTTGATTTACACGATTCGAGAATTCTGATTTAAAGCTGTTCTCTTGAGAGTCAATTGGTCTGAGAGCTGTTTTGATTTGGAGTCATGAAGATGAGGGAAGGAACCATAAAATGGAACACCTGAATGGAATTGTGGACTCGCTCGCACATCTTTCTTCAAATGGAATGGCCATTCCCATTCTCATACCCGGCATTGTTTCATCAAAGTTCATATTTCAGTTTATACTAGCCAAACAATCGAATGAAACCATACTCCCTGAAGCTACCTATGGCAACCACATACACCCCTGAACTCCAACTCCATACAGTTATAATTTAGTCAATAATGACCTTGCAACTGAAAGACAGTTTTCGTATAATGAAAATATTTTATTAAATTATTAGCCATTCTGGTCCAACACTTTTTGCCATCTTTCTGGCAGTAACATAATTCCCCTCTCATACAAGTTTTGGTCCTTGATGGCAAAAAACTGGTTCAGGTGTTTTTTGACATCTTCATTTGAGGTAAAGGTTTTGCCACCCAAAAAATTTTGCGGGCTGAACAAATAGTAGTCGACATGGAGAATATGGTGGATGTTGCCCTACGTCCCATTCAAATGTAAAAGTTTTTGGGTGGCAAAACCTTTACATCAAATGAAGATGTCAAAAACCACCTGAACCAGTTTTTTGCCCAAGGATGGCAAAATGAATGGCCAATATATAATTTAATAAACCATTTATTCATCATAATTTTCAGTCCGAAAGTCTCCGAACAACCCAATATAATGTAGTCTACAATGTACTTGCAATTGAAAAATCCATGTATTGGAAGACAAAAATAAATGCATTACAGTATCTTGTAATTTTACTTGCTTTCTATAAGGCAGTACGTCATTAAAAACAACAAATTCCATAAAAGTGAAATTATCCTTAATATTTCCCAGTTCCATGGCTGCTTTGACATCAACTAATGCCTTTCTGGAAATTCAAGATTGAATCAATTTCAGAGGTGGTATAAAAACTGAATACTCTCCCAAGAATAAATCCTTAGCTTCCACACTTTTGAATTCAAAGTCTTAACCCTTAGAATTTTGACAAATCGAGTAGTCATTCTCAGAAGTTTGGCATAGTCTACAGTTATTCTTCCATGGCATTTCAAAGAGACAAATAATGGCTACGTCATATTGGGGTCCAGCGAGGGAAGATGGGTGCTGTGACGTAGTAATATTTGAAACATTGAACTTGAAATTTTACGTAAGGAATTGCTGCAATCATAGATATTTCCTACGATTCTTTCCTTCTCAATTAAAAAACATCATATGCTTCCTCTCATGACATCATATGATCTAAAGATTGCTCTGATGTAAGTACGTAAGGGATTGAAAATTTGTTTTGCTATACCAACACAATATGCTACATCACTTTACCAAATATTCTATCTGCTGTGGCAATTTCTGGAGGTAATCCCAGAAAGCCACTTTTTAGTTTTGGATTCTGTTTCTAGAGCTGGTATTTAAACTTTTCACTTTAGTTGATAATTTCATCCAAGTAATTTCGTCAATTTCTTTTAAAATTAGACTACTTTTTGAATTCCATTTAGAAAAGGCTAAACTTACCGGTTTTCTGTGGGGGATTGGTTGTCCTAATTGCTTCTTCGTATTCGCTTTCGAGGGCGCAGAGTTCACCCAAAATCGCGTCCAAGTCTACATCCTGCGTATCTATAATTGAAAAAATACATACAGACCATTAACATTTTGCAAGAGGTTCAACATTGCTATGAACTATGTGAGATTATATGTCAACCAATTGATTTTAGGTTAAATATTGTGCAGGTGTAGTAAAACTTATAAGGAATGAGTGTTTGCGATGTCTATTGATCATCATATCAACTCAAATAGGTACTTCTGGATAGAAGAATAAATTCAATAAATTCTCAAGTGAGTGAGGAAGTGAAAAATCCTACGTCAGGGAATGTGATGTTTACAATCTTTTAGATCGAGGGGGATTTAATTAATTATAGTTTCGTATTATTTCGGGTCCTACCGACTGCGCCAACTGTTATGTCCGCAAAATATTGATATCTCTAACTGAGTTCGAATCCGTGACCTCACTACACTCTAAGGGATTGAGCTATGAGATCTATTTAGTCAAACCTTTTCGTCTGTGGGTCTTTGAATATAAAATTCCACGTTATTGGCCAGAATGCAAGAACTATTGTAACACCCAGCAACGAATTGGAAGGAAGTCTTGGTGAAATTCAGATTAGTTTGGCAAAATCAATTTGAATTGTTGACATATTATAAAATTGAAAATTTTGGCAAAGTAATTTGAACCTTTGCCACAAATAAATTTTAATAGTTTTGGCATCTCAATTTAAACTTTTGGCGACTCAATTTCAACTTTCGGCACACCAATTCGAGCTTTTGGCATATCAATTTATACTTTTCACAACCCCAACTATTCCAACATTCCACCCCATTATTCTAGTAGACATGCATTTTTCAAGCCACATCTCAAATGGTATCGACCAAAATTAAAATTAGTACGTAAATAACGAATATAACAATTAATGAGTCCATAGCTACAGTACCTATAGCTATTCCATATGTATCTAATTGTACCTGGTAAAAAATAATTTTACATAATTTTATTTGACGAATGAAAATAAGAAAATACAAACAGCGTGAAGGTTTGTATATGATTTCTAGGAGTCAAGTAACTTGGTTATCTGTTGAAAATTGAAATTACAATTCTTTTGTCCGGTCTGGACTTTTAAATACCCGTATTTTATCTAGATACATTGTTTATTCAGTTTAGAGTCGATCTCAGCACTCGTTTTGGTTTATTATTCAATAATAATCCATTATAATCGCTCTTGAAAAAAAATTCTAACCCCCCCTGAAAATTTCATGGTTTACGTTTCAAAGGGTGTAGAATCCGAATCTGCAATAAAAATTTTTCCGTCCGTCCGCCGTACGCACGATTTCTCCCAAACGGCTGAAGCAAAAAAGCTGAAATTTTCAGGAAAAATCCATGTTGGTCACAAAGCCCCAATTCTTGAGCCAGCTCTCTCACTTAATTTAACGTGCCCTTTAAGGGTTGTCAAAGTTTTGTAAAATCCCTTAAAACCTCAAAAAAAGTCAAGGCGGCCTAAATTTGTACTCTTTTTGAAGAACACTCCACGAGGAATCGAATGAGCCCCTCCCCAGGTCCGTAGGTCAAACCACCGATGTATGGCCCGATTTATGGTGCCAACATTCTCGTTATTTTGGTTTATTATTGTTTTTGTGTTGATATCAGTAACCTAGTGACGTAGTGATATAGTAATGTGGATACTGGAGTGAACTCCTGAAAGGCTTTGTAGCCGATACACGGGTTGAAGCATTCTGATAATTTTCAGGAAAAATCAGAAAATCTGAAATGTTCAGCTGCAAATTGCTTCACTGGGGTTTTCTATTCCATTGGCTTGAGTTCATGATTTGAATTTCCACTAAGCTTTGGAGTGTGCGTGTTTCACAGGTGATAGAGCGATTATTGAATTTCAGGAGATATGCATAGGGCACGTAAATCTGTTCTCAACCAAAACACCTATTTGGATTGTTCAGTTCATCATATTTGTGTGCCTCCTGAAATTCAATAATCGCTCTATCACTTGTGAAACACGCACACTCCCAAGCTTAGTAGAAATTCAAATCATGAACGCATTGAATAATGAACCCCAGTGAAAGAATTTGCAGCGTTTTTTTTTTTTTTTTTTTTTTTTTTCAAGAAACATGAAGTTGGCTACCTTGAGACGCCATTATTCTGAGAGGAAAGGCTAAACATGAACCTCTTCCACATGTGACAGTGTCAGATTGAGGTTATTTCATGTCACAGAGGTGGTCATAGTAAGTTTCTTACATATGTACACATTCAATTCGAATACAGCCAACAAGGTTGAAATTGAACAGCTAAACTATTTTCTATATCAGATGCACAATAATTCAAGATTGGTGAAATCCAACATCGCTAAGAAACCGATATTCTGAATGGAATCACACAAAACCACTGTACATGTTATACAATATTGGAAATTGGATTAGTATATCAAGAAAACCATTGCTACCAACTTCAAAATACTTTCTATTGGGAACTAGGGTGATCATAACATGAATGAGAATCTACTGATGTTACCTAACAATGGACATACGCCTAACGTAACGCCACAATGGGTAGGTCTGGATTACCTACTCGTAACACCAACTTGAGATTATCTTTTAGAACTAATACAAAAACAATTGATTCTCTCTATTTCCAATGAAAGTAATAGAAATTGACCAACGATTGAACTTAATATTTCAAGAGCGTGGACTGAAACACAAACGAGGGCTCTACTTTTCCATTAGTGGAATCATTTTCAAGTCCAATTCATTCAATAAGCACAAAACTAACAACAAATTTGCACAGTTTTCAGACTATGGGCGATCACATTGTCCATTTGTGACTTTTAGATCTGGCATTTTCCTCTTTGAAGGTAATCCAACTTGTCCAGTTTTCCTTAAGTACATAATTAATAGCTTTTCGCTGTACCGAAATGCATTTATCAATAGTTTTGCAGCAGAAGTGTAAGATAAGAATCCAAACAATCTTGTGCTGCTTCCTCGAACAAACATTTCAACTTTCATGGAGTGAAAACACCCCAATTTTACGAACTGAAGGAAATAAGGAGAGGTACCTTTAGCAGAATTTGACATTAGGAATTGGTTTTCCTAATCGTCACTAGCTCGAAATGAAACACCTACTGTGAGAGACAATCATGCAGCTACGAGGAATCACGGACAAAAAATCCTCGCGTTTAGCCCACCCCGGACAAAAAATCCCCGTGTGAAAAATGACAGAAATATCCTATCGTCTAGTTTGCTATTCTGGATGCTCGTTACGCTCGCAAAAAAAAAAATATCCTATATCAATCCTTTTAGTAAAGTATAGATCAGTTGGAAAAATAGATGCGTTACCTATTCTGTGATTCGGCCCTAGTTTTCCGAAGTTGGGGATTTTTTGTCCGATTACCGCTACGAGAGATCGTAAACTAAATACATCTAGGAGAAAGACGAATCAAATCAAGAAAGAGAAGGTTGCTAGCTAGCAAGTCAAACCTAAGGAGAAATACCGATAACAACGAAATACGCTGGTCACAATTGTGCAGGAATGATGGTCACACTTCCAGTGGTAAATTCACTATAGTATTATAACCACTGGCAATATGAACACCATTTCTGCACAGTTTTAGCTGATCTGTTCAAAGACGAACCTCAGAAGGTTCAAGCTCAAACAATAGCTCAATTTTAGTAAATATAACATGTTTAAATGTGCAAGTACCTATTTCAACTTGGGTAGATAATGGAAATGCAATAATGACCGAGTTATGGAAGATGGGGGGTCAAACTGGATGCATCTGCAACGATTTTATGCACAAGGGCGCTACAGCAAAAATGACCTTTCTTCGAGGGTTCGTTCCGATCGAAGCTCGAGGTAAGTTAGCGAACAAACTCGATCGATAGAATCGCAGAAATAGAAACGAAAACGGAGAGAAAACTTTCGTAAAAAACTCCAACACCGCGGTACGAACGAGATTTATTGATTGGTAACCCTAAAAACACAATCTCGAGACGACTGAGTCACACTGGAAACCATTACGATGTTAAGTTCTCAATAAAATCGAGTCGTGGAATGGACCAATTCGAATCGGATAGAACGTGTGGGAAACAATAGATTGATACTGGAATTATTCAAAAAAATAGCACTAAAGATTACCTCGGGTGGTGTGCCATTGTTTTGAAGTAACCTCAAGATCGAGTGTTGAAGTGATAAACCGGGGATTTTTTCAGTGGTGCGAAACACTATAAACTAACGAGGAACACGCGGACGGGTTAAACGGAATGTTTAATATGAGTTTTTCGCGTTATTTCGGACACTTACGAATAAAACACTTTACGAGGTTGCAACAAGAACGGACAATGTTGCGACAATGCGATTATTTACCTTCCATGTTCGCCATGGAGAATCGGAATGAGTCTATCTTGGGGAACTCGGTCGAGCTCAGAGGCCTCTTGTGGTCCAACGTGGAACTAGGGGAGTTGGCCGGGTCCCCGCCAGATGCCGGGCGCTCCAAGCCCTGTAACAAGAAAAACCACAGTCAAACACCTATAAACCCCGCAAAATTACGCAACAAAGAATCAGAATTATACAGTTACATTACAACATTATAATCTATCATTTAGTTAAACTTTGAATCATTGCAGTTCATACCCCACCGGTCTAAAATACCTACACCGTTTCGTGTTCAAATTCGTTCGTTTATAGCCCTGAACATTCACATTTCAAGTTTAAATAAGTTAATCCAAAATAATAATTACTATTCTCCCAACATTACATATTCTCAATTATATTATTGGCTGCACTGTATGATGGATTGATTGTTACATAACACATTTCTTAACAATCTTGGAACTCAATTAAGATTGTTTTATCCTACCAGGTTAATCGTTTTCATCATAAAACGCGTTGTATATCTTGAGAAACTGAGGGATGCTTTTTTATATTGTTAAATTTTACACGAAGAAATGTGATGTTGTTAGGTAGGTACTTGTGTGTATTTTGGGAATAGAAATTACGGGTTACAAGAAGTCGAGCACTTTAGACGTGAATAACAATTAATGGAAACATGAACTAAAACAAAAACATCTGCCAAGTGGGTGTGGCACATAGCTTCCTCGTATCCATAACATGACTGTATAGATCATTGAAAATTATTATTGACTAAAGAACTTCGTTCAATTAGGCGAAGTAAATATTGAATTAGGGTAAATTTATTGTTATGCAGGAGCATAACTTGAGAAAATAAAGGTAGGCATGTTCAACTATTGAACAAACTATAAAATATACCTAATAAGTCCGAACAATCCCTGACAATTTCATCGAAATCGGTCAAGAACTCCCGGAGCTATGCTTGTGGCAAGGATTTCACGTTTGCGCATGCGCAGAGGCTACTATTGATCCGGGGGTCATGAAACTCATAGGGACCATCTACACATCAAATCGAAAAATCCCTGAAAATTTCATCGAAATTGGTCAAGAACTCCCGGAGTTATGCGCGTAACAAGGATTTCACGTTTGCGCATGCGCAGAGGCTACTATTGATCCGGGGGTCATGAAACCTATGGGGGACCATCTACACCCTAACCCGCACGATCCCTGAAAATTTCATCAAAATCGGACTATAACTTCGTGTAGTTTTGCCCATAACAAGGATTTGATGAGAGACAGACAGACACACAGACACGGAACCAAAATTGTTCAGAAAGGTCTAAAACGCAAAATGCGAGTGGAATTTTTGATTTTGGAGACAAAAAAATTTTCACATTCCGAAAGTGAAAACAATGCTTCCGCTACTTTAGTAGACTCGGAAGCAAAATAATGACATTTACAAGTATAAAATTCATTTACTGTGTTTACTGATATCTGTATGTATTTGATACATCAGATTACCATATTATGACAATACAAACACACCTCATAGAGAAGTTTCTTCTATTACCTACTGGTAAAGGAAATTTCATAAGTTATTCAATGCAAAATCATGTTGGTAAGTAATGCAAGCATTACATTTACGTCCCTATGTCAGTTTTTAAAGGATCATACTTAAAATTCATAAGTCATTCTAAACATGGGCGGATTTACGGGGGTGCCTGGAACCCCCAGATTGTTTACGATTTTTTTTTTTAATTCAGATAATCATTTTTTTAATATACAGTAGCTATAACTATAGATACTTTTCTAAATTCAGAACTACATTTTGCGAAGTTTGTATATGTTGTAAAAAGTAAACCGTGAACGAGACCGCGGACAGCGGGTTTTGGACCATTGGAACGCACGGAGGTCAAATCGATGCCGGTAGATGTTGATAGTAACACATATTGTTTAATTTATTTGGGTGATTAAAAAAGCTATTTCTTGAAAATTTTTTATGAAATAATAATTAACTAGTAAAAGTTTAATGTGCATCAGATAGCTTGAAAACACGTTTTTTAGCTTGTATTTTTCAAAAATTTCCCATGCTGGGGGTTATTCCGTAGGCCCCCCGAGACCCCCGGCACTGGCACCCCCAAAAATGTTGACCTAAATCCGCCCACGATTCTAAACCCAATCAAAACTCGCGAATTTCAAATTAATTAAACAGCTAATAATATAAGCAGATCACTTAAATCACTTGAAATTGAGAATGTCTTACCAAACAACCCACCTGACGTGTTGTATGTTGTACATTGTAAATAGAATTTGTTCTATATTCTGTTGTATTTTCTATATTGAAAGTTTCTAGGGGATCCTGAGAGTCAGTCAGGTTGATAAAAAACTACCATTTCATTAAAATTACTATTACCTTGAAGGTGGTGCTTAGAAGCTAAAAAACGTAGTTTACATATATGCGCCCGGACGTCACTTTTAAGGTATGTTGATTAATTATTTATCTGTAGGTTGTCTCTCTCTTCTAGTCATTACATTAGTACCAAATCTGTTAGTTGTTCTTTTCAATCAAGTCGCATGTATGAAAAATATCCTTTATGTAATTCTTTCCGTATTAGTTATTTTTGTGTATGGTTCTTCCAGCCCTGATGATGTTCTAAAAATAGAACGAAACGTTGGCGATGAAATTGTAGTTTTTCATCAACCTGACTGACTCTCAAGATCCCCTAGAAACTTTCAACTTCTGGCATACCACTTCGAGCTTTTTGCATATCAATTTATACTTTTCACAAATCCCAACTAACCCAACATTCCACCCCATATGATGATCAATGAATGTTTTTTCCTCTCTCTAGGATATATTATATAAAGCTGTCAAGAACTTGAGCACAGTATTTAGAATATGTTCTACAATCAGATTCAGATATGAAATATTATCAAAAGCTGTCAAGGGAACGGAATGACAGTTCGGGGATCCGGTTCTTGGTAGACGGGTGGATGAGGTTATCGGCTCTACCGGGTCAAGGACAGTCATCACGCGCTGTTCGTCTGTTATAAGCGTAGTCCCATTATAAATATACATGAAATTCTCGTAATGGAACATCTGGCGCGAGGCTTCACAAAGTTTTCCAACAAGTGTTGTACCAATACATGTTGTTTCGGAGAGTTGACTGGATTGTCCGCCATCACACCTTACTACCAACCTATTATTGTTCAGTTTTCATCTGAATTTTAACAGATTTCAACAGGGAATTTGCAAATTGGGCTGAATATCTATGAGTTTCATAGCTCACACATGATTCGTAAGCGTACCATACTACAGGTAACAGCAGTATTGATGATGGAGGATGCAGCCCTTGAATTAGGGATGGCCATCGATAGTCGATAGTATCCGATATATCGACGTTTTTCTATCGATGATGCAAGGGACGAGACTGTATTGGATATCGATAGTTAGTTACCAATATTTTTTCCGATATTTCAGCCGATATTTTTTTTACCGATATATCGGCTTTATCTGGTAATATCACATATTATGTTGACTCATAAAATAATATCGATCGTAAGTTCCATTTTTTCCTAGAGAGAAGTTTGTATGTTTCACTACTACCTAGACTTTCTTACCTAGTATTTTCCTATTTAAAATCAGAATTAAAATTCTTTGAAGACCTAGGGACGCAACAAAAACAGACTTCTTCATTTTTATAATTTTGCAAAACACATTTACAAAAAACCTAGGTGTTTACATTCATTTAAGGAAGGACATAAATGCTACAACCCCTCTAAGAGAACTTGGGTAGCTTATCAAACAATATAATTTGTTACAAAACTATTGGTAAAACAAAATTAAAAATAATAATACATTAAACTGAACGTACTTTCGATTTAAACGTATTTTATCTTAAATCAGAAAAGGCGTATATTTTCTAATTTATTGATTAGTATTAATCAACTTTTCTTTGTAAATCAAATTTGAACTTCTGCAAACTCAATTGTGGCATGTGGTCTACTAAGTGCATTAAATAAATACATAAATTTTATTCAACTTTTTAACCAATATTTTTGGAAAACTATCGATATTTTTTGGTCGATACTATCGGTAGTGCCTACTATCGATGATTAACCTACGATATATATCGGCATTGATATTTTAACGCCGATAATATCAAGTATCGATTTATCTCGATATTTTATGTACCGATGGCCATCCCTATCTTGAATACAGCACCATGATGACAGCAGTTTGGGAGCGCTAAGCAGCAAATATTATCAGTATTATTAGCAGCTGCTGTTCAAGCTCGAATGGGAACTCCTTGAACAATTATTACTTCTGTCATTCATTTTTCGTGAAATGTTGATGGAATGCGCTGGCTGTACTGAAGGTGGTCTCCTATCCAGAAATTACTAGTTTATATTGTGTTTTAGCCCTGGGCCCATGCCCAATTCCGTCCATGGGCCAGAAATTGGAAATGTCATAGTACAGTAAAGATGTCAAGGGTGACATCCTTAAAGCAGCTGATACGAATGCTCCAATGAATTTGGTACCTATCTACCAAAATGAAACCGGTACCTAAGCCAATTCTGCTGTCAACGGTTTGGTACCTGATAAGTTTCCTATTTCTCGGTCACAACCGACAGACGGAAGGTGAGATGACATCTGGCCATTGGGCCGGCAGATGGCCATCCCATTTCCATTATACTCGGAAATTCTGGATAATCCCAAGGTCAATAGAACCCTCTTTCGAAACAGGGCTTTACCGCCTCAACTTTCAATGTTAATAGAGGTGTAATATTCATGGCCCATCAGTTTCGATATAGCATAATGAAGTTGCCACCTCGTCCACTCAGAACTGTCACAGGATGGCTTTCTATGATGAAAATCAATTTTGACCAAATTTTTCTACAAAACTAAGCATTTGAAATTACTCTAAAAAACGCTGCAAATTCTTTCACTGGGGTTTATTATTCAATCGGCTTGCGTTCATGATTTGAATTTCTACTAAGCTTTGGAGTGTGCGTGTTTCACAGGATAGGGCGATTATTGAATTTCAAGAGATATACATGGAGCACGTGAATCTGTTCTCGACCAAAATACCTATTTGGATTGATCATTGATCATATTTGTGTGTTGAAATTCAATAATCGCCCTGTCCTGTGAAACACGCACACTCCAAAGCTTAGTAGAAATCAAATCATGAACGCAAGCCGATTGAATAATAAACCCCAGTGAAAGAATTTGCAGAGTTTTTTTATTGAACCTCAATACCCCCCCCCCCCCCCACAATAAAAACATCTATAATTTATCAAGTCCTTTGGCACTCGTATTGCGGTAAAACTTCCCCAAATCCAAATTTAAACGATGTAGCCAAAGGTAGACAGATGTAGAGGGGGCACACAAATATCATCAACTGATCAATCCAAATAGGTGTTTTGGATGAGAACCGATTTACGTCGTCTATGCATATCTCCTGAAATTCAATAATCGCTCTATCACCTGTAAAACACGCACACTTCTCAAGCTTAGTTAGATTCAAATCATGAACGCAAGCCAATTGAATAATAAACCCCAGTGAAAGAATACTTATTTACCCCAGTAATAATATTGAATAATAAACCCCAGTAATAATATTGAATAATATTTACCTATATATTATCAGAATGCTTAAACCCGTGTATCGGCTTCTAACTACACTACAAGTATTCACATCGGCTATCACTCCAGTATCCACATTCACTACAACTCGACGCTATCGGCCGGACATCACTAGGTTACAAACAAACAATAATAAACGAAAAAACGCAAATGTTGGCACCATAAATCGGGCCATACATCGGGAATGGTTTGACCTACGGACGTGGGGAAGGGCTCATTCGATTCCTAATGGTATGTTCTTCAAATAGGAAAATATTTAGGCCGATTCGACTAGTTTTGAGGTTTTCAGGGATTTTACAAAACTTTTACAGCCCTTAAAGGGCACTTTAAATTGAGTGAGGGAGCTGGCTCAAGAATTGGGGCGTCGTCGGACCAAGATGGATTTTTCCTGAAAATTTCAGATTTTTTGCTCCAGCCGTTTCGGAGATATCGTGCGTACGGCGGACGGACGGAAAATTTTTTATTGCGGATTCGGATTCTACACCCTTTGAAACGTAAACCATGAAACTTTCAGGGGGGTTAGAATTTTTTCTTTCCAGAGCGATTACAATGGTTTATTATTGAATAATAAACCAAAATGTTGAATACGAATTCCTCAAAATTTGCTTCATGAAGATTTTTTCGACTGTTCTTGTGAATATCATTTCTGACGATAACTCTCCTCAGAATTAAGGTTTTTTTTTTTTTTTAATCTTAGAATTCGATAAAAATCATTCATTTGATCATAATTCAAGACTGAGACAGTTTTTGATCATTTGCCTGACGTAAAACCATTCTGAACAGCCGATGAATACTAGATGAATATTATCGCCCTCTAAATGCAACCAGAGCAGTTATTTGACGTATAGATGAAATATAGCGACAGTAAAACCCACAAATCGTCGACGATGCCTCAAACAAATCTGTCATCTCGATCGACGTCATTCAATATATCGCTAAAAATTGAGGATGTCGAAACGACTTTGATGCACTTCTTTATAACCCATTGTGTCGATGTTGGGCTGTGACTTTAGATATTTAAACTCAAATGACGTGGTAGTTGTCAAATCACGACAACGGCGACATTACCTACGATTAATGTCAAAAACTCCCACTTTCCTTCCCTTTTTTATTCCACCCTAGCGAGATAAATCTACCGACATCTACGGCATTTTACTCCCCCAGATGGGTAGTTTAACACGGTAGCTCATTTCACTTTATTTTTAGGGTTTCGAAACAAAAACTAATTTTACTCCAGAGGACACCTAAAATAGATTGACCCTTCTCGTTAAAATCGTGGGACGTCTCATTATTCTTTGGAGCCTCTTCCGATGGCGCGACTCCGTGGAAATTGAATATAGAGCACTTTACCTCTGGTGTGATTCTCGGGATCCTCAATAACGTCTAATGAACAGGATTTATTGGCGATAAATACGTAACGATCGATCTGGGGGTTTTCGGTTGGTCGTTAAGCCGTTCAAATGGTTGCAGCTACGATTGTCATCTTTAATTGATCTCGATACAAATCTAATGGTAACTGTAAAAAATCCAGAAACCAGAATGAAACCAGCATAACTGAAAAGAATGGTGGATCATCATCAAATTATACCTAGTCAATATGACTCAAATTTGAAACATTCGTTAGTTGATTTCAGAACAGTGAGTACGTCATTTTTGACATGCACGTCAACCATTCAATTCAAATAAAAATGACTTAACTAAAAAGGAAAAGAAGGGTTTTATTATGTCACGAAATTAATGAATTTCACCATTTTTCAACCAGTTTTGGAGCTTTTACCAACAATCTCACGCTTAAAGTACTCACTGTTTTAGGGTAGAATTTCGATTTGAAACAAATGGGTTTCACCAATGTGTTCAGTGGTAAAACTATTATCAGGTGTTATCAGTAAGCAGTGTTATCAGCGTTTCCATAATGACATGAAGAAGGTATTCGCAATCAAAATGTTAGTGATAACGTTTCTATTTTCATTCGATTACTGCTTGCTTTACTTTACTACTTCTATTCCTTTACTCCTTGTTTTCTGTTTTCGTAAAATAGAGCTGTAAAGAATTTCGGAATGCAAACAAAGGCGGCGAAAAGAACTGGTATTAATAGTTGAAAGTACTAATGTTCCTCTGGCAGCATCTTAACACGTAAAACTTGGAAGGTACAATAAAGGCAGCCATCTAAATATTGACAAAATTCGGGAGTTCGGGTTTTTGATTGGAAAACATGTTAAGATCAACAGTTAACGGAAAAAAAGTTTCACGATTCCTGCCTTGTGGTGGGTAAGTGATAAGTTATCACTGATAACGTTGATAATGTTGAAAACCCGCTTTACCACCGACTCGCAATGATCTATTGTGTGTGTGATAGAAGGAATTTTTCAAGTAAGTCTCGTTTTTTTAAACTAATTTCTTCATAATTCACTAGTGCAGAAGGTAGTCAGATTTCAATAAAGATATAGGAAAGCCTGTTTTGAGTTATTTTGCATCACAAATCCTGTTTTTAAGATCTCTTGTTGCACCCGAAATATGAATAAGGCTGAAATTGCTCGGCATTTATCATATTTTGGGGGAATCAACCAGTGTTAGGGGCTAATTTATAAGTTATCATGGGGCATTTGTCTGTATGTCGACCAGAACTGAGATGTGTCTCTGGTCTTGTTAAGATTTAGAAACTCAAGTTCAAGTTTGATTCTCTTTTTGAAAGATTCAATAAAACTTGTCGAAAGTTGCACTTTCATGACACACATTTCTTCCAGTGAAGAAAATATGTTGATTTACAACACTCCGGTGGGTTAGGGCATGCCAGAACTTTCAAATCGCGAGGCAGCACATATCACATTTTGGGGGAATCAATCCATATCAATCAAATATACCGTATTATTTCAGTGTAATTACGCATAAAATTGGATGGAATTCGTGATTATTAGGGAAACCAAATCTTGAGGGATTGGAGTGAAAGATGAACTTGCAACTGTACTTCTTTCTTAAGGTTGTGGCGCGAATTTGAATGTAATTATGTACACAATTCCTTGACCGTATTAGGAAGGTGATGGGATATCTAACAGCATCTTTTGTTTGGATTGCTTTGTATTCTCAGAGCTTACAGAAGGCAGATAGTAGTAACCCTACACAATCCTCATTCCAACTACCGGAGTTGGAAGAGGGACCGGATGTTGAGAAGCACCCGGAAACGGGCTCCGGATGTCTGCTTCATCTCCAAGTTTACTATCCGCTGGTGCCAGGTGAGGTAAACTGAGACGCCACGGCCCATCGGAGGTAGGTACATCTCTAAGAGTTAGGTAGATACGAACCTTCATCTCAATTATCATATTAACGGCTTTATGTTACTTAACAAATATTCCCTTCATCTTCCCATCAATCTCGCACTCTTCCACAAAATGTCTTTGCAACTGACTTGAATTCAAATCACGTATCTATACAGCTTCCAGTGGAAATCTCGTGAGCCTATCCAAGCTCAATTCATTTCCTCTGGTCCTATGGCCATTTCAAATGAATGCTACTATCGAAATGACTGCAAACGTGGATTTATAGCTAAACTAAATGCTGAAAGTTTTGGAAGACTTTCACATGCCATATTCAGATCATCGACTGTCAACAGTTACTTTGAATTATTCCCATTTATCTTGAATGTTACCTTAGAAAAACGCATAGATAACGAAAATGCGGAGCTTTTACACGGCTTCATTGAATGAAAACACCGAACAAAAAGGAAGAAATGTTGCAGTAAAGATTTGGCCGCTATGACGTAACGCGTTTGTTTTCAATCTATTGATTATAATACAATAGTTGAATATTGTCAGTAGGTAAAAAGTATTTTTACACCCCAAACGCCTACGAACTATGCCTGAAATACAAAAATGTTTACTGGCTCATGAGACTTGCCCATAGAGAGCAAACTTATGCTCTACAAACAGGACCTCAATCCTGGATGGACTACGGGGCTGTGCAGCAAAGAGTAATATTGCAATAATTCAAAAATGTCAAAATAAAGCACTCAGGGACGTAGTTAATGCTCCCTGGTACGTGAGAAATGAGAACCTCCATCGTGATCTTGGATTGGATTTGGTTCAAACCGAAATACACCGATTTGCTGCAGCCCATCAACAGAGGCTACAGGGGCATGTCAACGAAGAGGCCGTCCGTCTTCTCGACGTTGAGCCTTGATGGAAGGTTGAAAACGAAAAAACCACAAGAATTAGAGTTGTGGACCTAGTTATAGTGTAACAGTGTCCAGTGATTATGTAGGGACGCCAAACTTTCAGTATATATACAAAATTGCTCACGTTTGCATGATATGATTATGTTAACATCATGTCAGAATAATATCACTAATTAGTTATATAAAACTAGATTGTGATGTAAAAATAAAGTCTAAGTAACATCAAACGCATTACGTGATATCTACCAAATCCTATTCATACTATGTAAAGGGCTCAAGACGTGTTATATGTGACGATGATGGTCATTTTCGGGTTAGAGAAATGAAGAACTAGATTGCTCCACGAAGAATCTAGATCACAGTGTGCACCTTAGGAATCAAGTACTGGCATACAAGTTTTGTCAACTGTTAAGGGTTTGAAATTTTGATTTCAGTTCTAGTAGGTCATTGTGAACTACAAAGTGAGTGCAAACTATGTGGGTAAGATTGCTCCACTAGAATCTAGATTTGCACCTTAAACAATACATCAAGTCAACTGTTGTTTGAAATTTGAAGGAAGGTCAAGTTCGTCATTATGAACTGGGTTCGATTTGAAACAATACTCAAGCCGTGTTATATGTGAAGAAGGAAGGTCATATGGGGTTAGAGAAAATCAGAACAAGACTACAACTAGAATCTAGATCACAGTGTCCACCTTACGAATCATGTACTCGCATCCAAGTTTTGTAAACTGCAACGCAATAGAGTATTATTTAAAACAATATTGTAGTTCATCTACCTCCAAGCACCATAAGCACCCCAACTTATTTGCATCTTTTATAGCATTCATCAACAGAAAAAAAAACGTTCAGATCCGAGTCTTTGATGTTTATAAGGACATCAAGAGAGGCTATCAAGAAGGCGAAGGTTCCCCTTAGCGAGCCCATAGGGACATGTGCTAGCCAATGCCCCCTACAGCTCCTGCCTTTGTCGTCACCTATAAATAGAACTGTTGGCTTTTTTCACCGCCAACTTCTCATTCCTCCACCTCTACAAGTCCTTGCCCATATTTGACCAAGACGACCTCACGAGGTCCTTTTCTCCGTATCCCTTTTTTTTCCGAAGGGGATTCTTTTTAGCTTCGGTAAACAACGAGCACCTTCCCTTGAAACCCATTTAGTTTTATGCGGATTCGGTAGCACGTAATCGCCTTAATCGCCAAAATTACAAACAACCGCAGTATAGGGCAATGCGAGAAGTTGGAACTAACCAAAATATCAAGGAGCTAAATGTAGGCATGCAAATATTAGCAAGGGGGAGCTCCTCCTCCAACTCTGAGCTTTTGGCAGGAATACAATGGGTCTGCAATACATCGTCTGTAATGCGAAGCCATGTCACATGCCCTGTCCCTTTAAAAATCACGCATTTTAATTAATAGTTGTCGTATTATTATTGCAATTGCTAGTTCAACAATCACCTATTTCAAATGTTCGGCCAACTTAAGTAAATATCAGATCAATTCATGTCTTCAAGTGCTGACCTATATTTCTTTAGCTTGTAACCCTTCTACGCCTTAAGCACCAATGAACTTGAATTTGTACAAAGAATAAATTAAGGTAGAAGGAATTTAAAAAATCAACCGTTCATATGTGAATGTGTTCCTCTCCAATGATATATTGAATACTAAATTGTAAGAATCATGACTGAAACAATTGACTAGAAAATAACGATTCATCTTGATGTAGGATTTTCATTAGGTTTTGAACTCTCGCCCCAGAACATTTGAAATCTGTCAGATGCAATACATTTTTGGCAATTGTTTTGAAGGAAATTCAACCGTAACACTACAAATTATCATGATCTCTTTCATTCTGGCCATTTTTCACTCCTAAATTGAAAACTCTTCAAGCATTTCTTGTGGAGGCTGTGCAGCCAAAAAACAGAAATTCGCAGTTGCATTCTAGATTCTCGGAATTATAATCATGTCATAAACGTGAGTGGAAAGGTAGTTGCGAATTCGTGCATTTAACTGAATCATTAAGACAATTTCAACATGAGTACAGATCCGAGGCTTTTCTGGGAGTCTGAGTAACTTTCCCCTTTTGCCTTTGGAGAGTAGGAAAGTAAATCAAAACAGATATTTCTGTGATCCTCAAAACGAATTCAGCAATTGTCTTGAAGAAAAGTCAACGAAACTATATATAATCGTAGTCAGTTATATTCTGACCATTTTTCACTCAAAAATCAGAAACTCTGCCGATGTTTCTTTTGGGGCTTGTGCATAAATGCAGCTACAAAACGGAAATTCGCAGTTGCATCCTAGATTGTCGGAATTCTAATTATGTCATATACGTGAGTAGAAAGGTGGATGCGAATTTGTGCATTTAACTGATTAATTAAGATAATTTCAACTTGGGTCCAGATCCGGGCCTTTTCTGGGAGACTGAGTAACTTTCCCCTTAGCCTTTGGGGAGTAGGAAAGTAAATCATGAGAGACGCTTATGAATCCTCAAAACGCATACAGGTCAATAATTTTAGCTTCGCTGGCAATGGAAGTCCGTGTTAACAGGTTGTGAATGTATTTATTGTATGAACGTGACTTAGATTGTAGTCGAGAATGGATCTGTGATAATCAGAACAATTTAATAGTTAAGGACTCTAGTATATAGGTAGGATCTATGATAGGCTGGGAAGATGTTGAGTACTCGCCCAGTCTCGGTCCTTTTTCAACAAGATATGGGCTTAACTAAAAATGCTAATGGGAAGACCACAAGTTAAAAGAAGAGGCAGACTAGTACCTAGGTGTCATTAACTCCTGTTTCTAAATAGTACTGCATTAAATAAAAACCATCCCCAGCACACTCATAAAGTGTGGCTAACGCCATAGGGGAAAGGAAGGCCTGCTGTATCAAGAAAGATTGAGGAAAATCCACTATTGCCACATCTGTTGAATCCTGCCACATTGAATTGCCCCAGAAACAATCTAACCCACTCCAATACAGCAGGTGAATCATTTGCAACATCCTAAAACTGAAAAATTACGAGATTCTTTGAAAATTTCCAGACTGTAAACTCGTTCCTTCTCGAATTCACCTAACATCATGGTTGCCTCCACTCCATGACACCACCAAAAAGTTGTACCTTGCAACTAATTGTATACATACTTTCATTACAATAACTATTATGGATCATTTACGTTTGCAGTATCTGAACATTATTAAGTGAACTTGAGTACTTAACAATGTCTAACATCACCACGATTCAAAGACACTTGACAAAGGAAATACAAAGGGAGATAATACAAATTAAGTTCTTATATCAATTTTAAAATGTTCCTTTTGTACCAAACCCTGTTTTTTTGTGGTCCCAATTATTTTACAGCATTATGAGATCAACTTGTATTGATGGAATACAGAGAGAGAGGATCGTGTCGAATTCCTTCTGAATGCCTTTGCCCTCATCTTTGTCCGGTCCTACAATATTAACCGCAACCCCCACCCTCGCTCTCGGCCATAGTCGTTTGAAAGAATTAACTTTAATAACAACAGTTCTCCCAACTCATTAGAACCGGCCTAGAACAACTTCACGCCTCGTTTAGTCCCTCTTTCCTCTGCCTCGTTCTCAATCCCTACCCTGGATCCAATGTCGAATCCTTCAAGACGAAAATATTTTTCGTTTTACTACCGGCACGCAGTTCATTTCAACAGTGCAATTGGTGGGAAATTCGAAATGGGGGTCTCCCTCCGTGAAATTTCGGTCTTAATTCGACCGTATTATGGAGCGAAGCGAATCGAGTAATGACCACTCTTAATTGGATTTGGAGAGATTTGATTTGCAGGTAAGTATTTATCGTCCATAAATGCTGAGTCGCAAATGAATATTGAAACTATGAACTGGAGTAGAGCTTCAATCTAACTGAAACGGTTCGAAATGAACCTGAGCTAGCATCCAAATAAGCAGCCCTATGAAACAAGGAGTAATAGATTAGGCTTTTTCAACCTACAGAACAGAGGTAGGGTCCTAAATACTGTCAGGTACGGAATCAGGATTGGGATGCTCCTGTCATACTGTGAACTAAGGCTGGGATAGCCCCAATCTGGATCAACACCATCATTCGAATATTCCATCAAGCTCTGAACTGAGGCAGGAGCGTACACTGTCTTGTATGCAAATCGGAAATTAGGAGCTGAGATTACACCACAGTCTGAATCCTAGCCAGAGTTTGGAAAACCTTACAAAGCTCTCAATTGAGGCTAGAGCCACAATTGCAATTGAAAAATTCCATGAATCAAAGGCATGGACTATAAACTGGCTAGGCAATAATTTCAGCATCATGAATGGAATGGATGGTGAGCTAACATTTGGAAATCCCTATGAGCTGAAGCTAAACTGGAATCTCAATGTAATCTAGTACTTTAAAAAACCAGCAAAGCTTTGAATTAAGGGTAGTCTAGAGTCACAAAGGTACCTGGTATGGAATCTAAGCAATCTAGACAAAAGCTTCAATATCGAATTTGGAAAATTGAGTTAATATTTTAATAACCATACGAATTTACGAGCTGAGGCTAGATTTGAGTCTCCATCTGAGCTAGCATTTTAAAAACTCTATGAATCAAAAAGAAGAACTATAAAATGGACAGGCAAGAGCTTCAGCGTCATGGATGGAAATTTCAGCCAACATTTGAAAAACCCTACGAGATGAAGTTAAACTGGAATCTCAATCTGATCTCGGACATC
This sequence comes from Creontiades dilutus, assembly GCA_031894815.1. Lineage (NCBI taxonomy): Eukaryota > Metazoa > Arthropoda > Insecta > Hemiptera > Miridae > Creontiades > Creontiades dilutus. The sequence goes on from JAVIWC010008340.1 coordinate 24,604, forward strand.
AAAAACCCTACGGAGCTTTGAGTTAAGGATAGACTATAGTCCCGATGGTATCTCCTATGGAATCTAAGCAATTTAGGAAAGAGCTTCAATATCAGGTATGGAAATTGGAGCTAACATTTTAATGAGCCTACGAACCTACGAGCTGAGGCAAGAGACTTAAGTCTCCGTCTGAGTTAGCATTTTAGAAACTATGAATCAAAGATGTGAACAAACTGGCTAGGCAACAGCTGCAGCATCAAGGATGAAAATTTGAGCTAACATTTGAAAAACCCCACGAGATGAAGCTAATAGTGCTAATACTACTGGAATCTCAATCTAATCTCGGACATCAAAAACCCAACGAAGCTTTGAGTTAAGGATAGACTAGAATCCCGATGGTATTTGGTACGGAATCTAAGCAATTTAGACAAGAGCTTCAATACCAGGGGCGGACATTGGAGCTAACATTTTAATTTTGATAACCCAAAGAACCTACAAATTGAGGCTAAACGCAAGTCTCCATCTGAGCTAGCATTTGGAAAACTTGAAGAGCTAAAGCTAAACTAGAATCTCAATCTGACCTGGCATTTAAAAACCCAACAAAGCATTGAATTAAGAGCAGACTAGATTCCTGATGTTTTCTGGTACGGAAATTTGAGCTAAGATGTAAACAAACCGACAAATCTACGAGATGGGACAAAACTGAAGTCTCTATCTGAGCTATCACATTAAAAACTCTATGAATCAAGACTTGGACTATTGCATGTCTGGGCAAAAGCTTCTGTTCAAGGTACGGAGTTTTGAGCTAACTGATAGGAGTAATATGAGACATTTCACAAAGAGTTTGTGTTCCAATTGTTCTCTGCAGTTACAAACAATGAAGAAAATACAAAAAAGACTGTCTCATTGTTCACAGAAAACGCATACATTCCACAAACAACTAAGTCACACGTCCGAGTGGCATTTGATAACAATATCGAAGAATCCTTCAAAATTGCAATTCGACGCTCAATGCGGTTGAATTCCATCACCAAGGTTGACGAAAAGACGAAAACCTTGAGGTTGTTTCGAAGGTAATTTGTGTCTACATTGTTTGAATCTATCAGCACCTTTGGAAGTAAGAAATTTAATTCAAGCGCAGGGTCACGCTGTATTTTTGATGGTCTCGTTCTACTCTGTGAAATTGAACTGTTTAATCTGTGCTTAGAAAGCTATTCAAGTATTTTCCGTGTATTGATCTTATTGATCCCCTCTGATGAATTGATGTATTGATCCCCCTGATTGATGTTACAAACTTGTTAAACAACACACTTAGTATTCTAATCAGTGCTGTCTCATTCATTCCCAAGACCGCCGATCTTATTTTATATCCCTATAAAAATCTGACATTTATAGTATACAATTATTTTTTTTTCGATAATAAAACCTGTATTCTTCAATTGGCCACGTAAAACATTGCTAAGCAGGCAGGTTTCTGTTAATTGTTGGCAGATAATAAAAAAGTTGTATATTCAAGAATGTCAATTAAAGATCTGAAAAATAATACTTTTATTCAATTATGGCTTAGAAATATAAAATGTTTTTATCTGCATTCTTGCTCTTCGATCAGGTTCAAAACGTGTCAACTTCGTTGGCCGCTTGATGTTGTTGTGTTTGGCAAGGACCTATTTCTTAAAAGCTTTTATTTAACTTGCAATGTATGTATGTATGTAAGGATGTTCGGGTGAAATCTTGCGACCCGACTTTGAAGCAGATACTCTCAACCGATTAAACTGAAATTTTGTATGCTCGTTTAGATTGGATGACAATACGCGATTAGTTGTGTGACGTCATTCTAAATTCAATATGGCGGAAGATCAACCTGCGGAATTGTGATTTTAATGCATTTCCACAATATGGGTATCAAATGAAAGGGCTTGTTAAATATTGGTTTCTTATGAAAGAGCTTGTTGAGAGGAAGTTAAAATTGAGAAAAAATGCATGTTAAAAAAGAAGAAGCTCTTTTCGGAATCCCCCTAGTTTATTATTGATTTGAACCTGTAAAATTGATTTCATTGAAGAGCTAGACTGTTCCAAAATAACTGGCAAACGACCTTGCAACAATGATGCTTTGAATGAGATGAACAGACTCAGAAACCTAGGTAGCGATGAATAAATAAATAAATTAAACAAAAAACCTTTTAAGAAAGCTTTTATTTAAATGCCCTAAAAAGAAGGAAATAAAGTTTTACTTGAAAATTTTAACCGTCTACTTATAGCCTATATACACATTCATTTCATAAAATCATAAAAGCTTGTCACGACGTTTGCGCAAGTAGGTACTAGATACATAGGTATCTGTAAGTATTTACCTAATTAAACTGAAATAAACAAATTAACTTATCGGAATAAGTTGGTCAATGAAATAGGTACCTAGGAACTAGTTGATTTACACAAGCTTAAAGTTGATTACGACAAGCTTCTATGATTTCATGACTTGTGTGCATAGGCTATAAGTTCGCATTTAAAATTCGTAAGTAAAAATGTATTTCCTTCTTTATAGGGCATTTAATAAATTAAAGGTTTTTTGTTTAATTTATTATATTTTATGGTACCGCATTTTATGCTACCGCAGCTGGTAACAAGAAAATTCATGTTATTTCAATTAAAGATCGTTTGTGTTGCTAAATAAGAACTTTCTCTTCAATAGGAACGAAAGCTAAAATAATTATGAATGGAGTTAAAAGTTAATTGGAGGCCTAAACGCATAGTCTGGAAAGTGAACTCGCCCGTTAAATTTGATGAAAGGTGGCCAAAGCTGGAATAGTTTGTTGGCATTGAGTCACAGATAAGGGCCGGTGGCCGAACGAGGAAGAGATAAAAAGATACACCGGCCGAGGTTTATACAAATTGACGCACGCGCGTTGCCCGGTTTATGGAGCGAAACCGTTTAGCTGGAAAATGGTGTTCACGTCGTGGAAAATCAGAAACGTTAGATGTAAAGGCAAAAAGCGAAGGGGCGCTCGTGAGCATAGACGGTTTACTCGACAAAACACGAAGGTGTAAGCGCTGAAGAACTTGAATGATTCATCCAGACGGTTTGAAAGGCGTTCACTATTAAACATCGCATTCCACGCATACCGGAAACGAAGGGAGGTCCAATCAGATTCTGGAGCTGGCCGGGGCCCGGCTATCGTCGTGTAGACATCTCGTCAGTCCCTTCTGGATGTTTTGACAAGTTGTTCAGCCGATAGAGATAGACCCCCACCAACACACCATTACAACGAAAATAGGATCTGAGAAGAGGCATTTATAATTAGGACCTAGATTATAGAAAGACAAATAAATACGAAACACTCCTCAAATTTGATAGATTTGATTAAGACAGAAAGCTAAGGAAATTAATGAATTCCTTCCCACTGACAAACCAGGTGCTTCGGTCAACAAATATGTTGCCAACAACACACATGATAACATCCTGATACACACAGGATGTAATTTATCTGTTTTCAACATTTCCTGTTTATTAGCATACGATTTGCAAAATAATAAGTAATTTTTTAATTATTTGCTGCAATAGAAAATTTCTGATGATTGAAAAAAAAAAACATGATCAACCTTGATATAGTTCAAGTAGAGGAAGCGATCTAGATAGCAGTGGTTATCAAGGTAGCGTCGACACTTCCTAAACTACTCGTTTGTTTGAGAGTGAGCAGATAAACGTTCAGAATTATCAAGAAAATGTAGTCACTTTTTGTTGTTTGCATATACAATTAACTTCACTATTTTTAATGGTAAATGATATAAAACATTGACCGGATAACAATAAAACACATGTATAGCATTTCTACGTCAAATTCAATCATTCCCTCCATTTCATTGGACCTGAAAGACGGGACAGTTTTCAACCAGATAGTTTTCCTCAGAAATATTAGGAGATTTGATAAGACCAAAACTTTGTATAGCCCGAACCTTTATTTTCTGTTATACTGGCAACAAGGCACGTTTTAAAGATATAACAGGGTCAACTAACTCTTTTCACTTCCCGATTCAATCCATGAAATGATAGGTCGTCCCACGAAATAAGATTTACCGAGTCTTAAAGCTTTGAAAATCAACTACATAAAATCATTACTTTCACAATGCCCCTAAGGGATGACGTTTCGAAAAAAGAAGAAGAGAAGAATTCAAGAGTTTATTCTGGGACTATTAATGAGAGGAATGAATATGATATCTTTATAAATATTGGCATCGTCGCCAATTATTTGCGCAAAAGGAGCAATTTCTGAAAACAAAGGTATAGCAGCATTTCCAAAGAAAAGTCTCTTAGTTTCAATGTTTATGTGGTGTTTGAATAAATCTTTTAATGGAAGAAAATTTATAGTTCGAAGGAAAAACAGTTTTATGAAACTCTTGCGAACATCCAGTCTAATCATAAATAACATGGTGAAGGTGGTGGTTCCACAACAGTTGAATAGATGGGAGAATATTGGTGTACTTGGATGATCTGTTTATTGTCCCAACTTTGTTCAACCCCGAGTATGAAACACTAGTACAAATACAACCTGCAGCCTTTCTGAATCCTACGAATCTCCTGCTCAAACTGTGAAGGGAACTGCAAAACTAGGGACGCAACTCAATTTGCAACCAATTCAATGTTCAAAGGTGATTAACGACGATTAAGAGTATCCTTTTTGCCACAAAAAGCTCTGACAGCTACCTTAGTTGTAACTAGTTCCTCCGCCATGTACACACGTTCCCAGCTGCTCTATTTCGAGGGTTTTAGATTCACTAAACATAAAACCAATGAGAGGGAACATATTATGGAGATGTTCATGCATAATTCAGTGCTCACAGTTTTTCCCAGTCTTTGGTCTTTGGTTGTCGATTCCAGTTAGAGCAATCGAGGTATCATCAAATTCAGCGGTTAGGTAACAAATTTTAGAAGTAGAAAAAGGGGAAACTTGTAACAGACCAATCACTGAATCAAACAGACAGATTCTTGAGTCGTTCAAAAAATTAGGTCATGAAGATCTCCTGTTTGTTAATAAAGTGGGAGAGGGGGCCAAGATTGAGACTGTTAAGAAATGAATGTCAACTGCCAATGGCGAAGCGATTCCTGTCTGAGACGATTTTGCTTCCGAGTCTACCAAGGTAGCGGAAGCATTGTTTTCACTTTCGGAATGAGAAAATTTTTCTGTCTCCAAAATCAAAAATTCCACTCGCATTTTGCGTTTTAGACCTTTCTGAACAATTTTGGTTCCGTGTCTGTCTGTTTGTCAGCCAATCCTTGTTACGGGCAAAACTACACGAAGTTGTAGTCCGATTTTGATGAAATTTTCAGGGATTGTGCGGGTCGGGGTGTAGATGGTCCCCTATAGGTTTCATGACCCCCGGATCAATAGTAGCCTCCGTATTATATTTTTTGATGTGTACGGTCCCTCATTCTGGTCGGTTGGTCGTTGTGCTGCGCATGCGCAAACGTGAAACCCTTGCCATTGCGCATAACTCCGGGAGTTCTTGACCAATTTCGCTGAAATTTTCAGGGATTGTTCGGTTTGATGTGTAGCTGGTCCCCTACGAGTTTCATGGCCCCCGGATCAATGGTAGCCTCTGCGCATGCGCAAACGTGAAATCCTTGCCACAAGCATAACTCGGGAGTTCTTGACCGATTTCGATGAAATTTTAAGGGATTGTTCGGTTTGATGTGTAGATGATCCCCTATAAGTTTCATGGCCCCCGGATCAATAGTAGCCTCTGCGCAACCGCAAACGTGAAATCCTTGTTACACGCATAACTCCGGGAGTTCATGACAGATTTCGACGAAATTTTCAGGGATTTTTCTCAAGTTTTTCCTATTTTGTGATGATGATATTCCTACACCAACGTAACATTTACCTGTAAAAAATAACCTAATGACTGTAAATTTGTGTAGTGTTGAAGAGCGAATCATTTTTTTTCTAGGCATTGGTGACATACAGTATGATTGGAGAAAAGGGCTCAAGGAATTACTGGTGGCAGAGGATGAATGCCGAAAACTAGGACTCTTTGAATATGGCGCCTGAAGTGGGCCACTTTTTCAATCTAACTGCAAATTCGCGAGGGATATCGCTCATTGCAAATTAGAAGACATTTTTCTGGTAAACAGCAAGCATAGTTAATAATAGATGGAAGAATGTTGATGGACTTAGATGAATTGTTTGTGGCCCCACCTTTGTTCAACCCTGACTAACAATACAGCACAAACAAACAAACATGCAGTCTTTCAGAATCTGTACGAACCTCCTGCTCAAACTCTGAAGGGATCCGCGAAACCGGGATTCTTTGAAAGATGGCGCCAGAAATACGCCACTTTTTTAATCCGCCTGCAAATTCGCGTGGGAGATCGCTCGATGCAAATTAGTAGACATTTTTCTGGCGAACAGCAAGGCCCAGTTAAGATTCATCACAGCAGATTGCAAGAAGGCGGAGCCGGAGGGGGCTTCTGTTTGTTTCTCCGTCCGGTCGTCAAAACCCCGAGTGGGGAGAGAACCCCTTTGGCGCTTGAGGCAGCGTGAAAGGACTGAGTATTGCGGCTGAAGGGGGGAACCAGCGAGCGGGGGCCCCTTCTTGTTTGATTCTATCGATGGGACGTGATGGATATAATTAAATCAACTCCTCTCTCTCCGTCTTTTCTTTTCGAAGTTTGAAGAAGGATATCCCTGACATTCATCGCTTCCCGCTATGAAGACACGGATGGAGTCTAAATCATGACCGAACCTGGTATTTTCACGACTTTGAGTTATCGAACCCTAAAGAAGTTCATACTGACATTCTTCAAGGAGTTTATCTTTCTAAATAATTCTGTCTTTGTAACGATTGCATGGCTAATAAAAAAAAAATTGAAAATCCATTGAAGTAAGAGAATTTCCATCCTACCAGGCACTCCAGAACTCCATGGTATGTCGTTGTAATATCTCTTTTCCATGCTTCCTTAGTAGGTCAATGGAGTTTCATATTTGAAACACAAAGTGGAATATAATAAAGAAAGTGAGGCCTTTCTGTTAGTTAGCTCTCGGTTCCCTAATTAACAAAAAATCAATATTGGCTGCAAGATCAAAGTTATTGAAAACTGCAGTTTTCGCTATTTTGTCCACATCTTCATTACCAAGAATGTTGCAGCGTATTGATACCCATTGTACCCTGAATTTAAATTTACAAAGACAATTTCCACTCTTTACGTCAGCTCTCGAATCAAATCACCACCATGGTCGAAAGGAAGAATGCTATTGTCAACAGATTTTCGTAGTAGGTTAGGCCAATAAAGTGGGAACTGTTTGTTTTCTAAGTGATTGATGACAAAACTCCCTAATTAACATATGCTAATTGTGGATTAACAGTGTTTATCTCTTAGTTTCCTATCTGTTCGTTTCTATTCAACAGCAACAAGTGTTATGGAAGGAAACAATAAAAATGTACAATTAATGTAAAACGACATTTTTGTCTTATGAAAACACGAATTATATGTACGTAAGTTTATCAATGAGTACCTACTATACCAAAAGAGAGAGGAGAGGGTTACCGTAGCAAGCGATTTTCAACCTTAAGGCGGGGTTTGTAGACGTCAAAGTGGTTTTGGTTCAAAAAGTGTCATTCAATTGTATTTGCACTGATTTCAACAATAAAAAAAGTGAATCACCGAAAACACCTTAGATTGGCGTTTTTGACAGGTAATGTTTCAAAAATTTTGGACCTCTTCACTTCTGGTTGCTAATTGCCGCCACTGGCGATGACCTAGCAAAAATGTCACGCCTCGCCACTGGTTGCAGTCTATCAATCGCATTTGCTAATTCGTGATGTTCTAAACTCAGGACAATTCTTTAGATTACAAAATAATCTTCAAATGTTGGGAATAGAAGTTTCATTTGGATGAACACCAACATTTTCTGATAATTAATTCCATGATATCTTGTAGTTACGGACACTGTACTCAACAGATAACTGGAGTAGAAACCGGTTTTATCACAATCAAAGACCAAATATTGAAGCTGTAGCAGATACGGACTTGAATTAGAACTTGAAGGGATTCTATTTTCAATAAGCATTTTAAACGTTTTCTATTAAATAAGGAACCTTGTAAAATTCAACCTACCATCGTGGTACGGTTTGGTTCATTTCACAACAGCGATAATTTTCGGGCACTTGTGCAGAAAGTAGGATCAGTCCGATGCTAACTACTTTTTCTGACACAAATAGTTTGTAGTGACAGCATCGAAAAGCGCTTCTCATAACAGGAAGATTCGATGACATTTCGAGGTTTCTAACGACATTCTGGCAAACTTTCTAAATTGCTCAAGACCGAATTACTTGCTCATCTCGAATATGACGGTTGGCACCAGCAGTAAAACGTATATGGAGTCGTCTCGAAGAGAAAGGTGACGATTTCAATCTTCACCCGTATTTGCTTTGTTGACTATGGAAATCCTTTTAGCCCGATCCGACAAGTCGACGTACAGAGTTAGAATTCGAGGCAACGAAAGTACTGGCGCCACACCACAAACCGCCCAAGGACCTCTTAGTAAAAGCCGGAGACACGAGGAAAACGCACCATCAAGTCATGACACATGCCTCCTCAACAAATCATTCACCAGGTATACCAACCTATATAATGCTTTATTATTGAACGCGATCCCGACGGGTTTCCCATTATAATGACTGATTTATGCACAGGGAAGTCAACACTGTTTTACCTAATAAACACCATAATAATTTTGATGGCCTACACCAATAATGGCTTTGTCACCTACACTAAATTATGTTATTTTAACGCCTTGCTTCATCATCTTCATATTATGGTAACAATCGATAAAACCAGGTAGTAACTAATTGTGTTTTTATGGTGGTTTTGAAATAAAGACGACATTCAGCCTTTGAAAACAATGTATTGGCTACCAATGCCTCAATGATGACCGATTTTGCGTGGTTTCATTTGTTCATAGACTCCAAAACCTGTAAAATTGTGCACTTCGTTTCTGACATCTAGAATTTTGAGTTGGGAAAGGATTGCCATTTAAAAACATTTGATTTTTTACTTATTTCCGTTCAGGTATGCATATCCGACGAATTCGCATGAATGTAAGTTGTTAAGGCTCGAGCAACTATCAACCCTGATTTTCTCTTGACATATTCGGTGGTAGTAGGTTTTCTGTTTGTTTCTGCAAATATTTGTCAAATACATCATTCCGCTCTGAGACACCTGTTTGCAAACTTCATGGATGATGAAGCTGCAAGTATGCTGGGGTGGGTGATTGATGTAATGACAGGGGTAGATTGAGTGTAGTTCTCCTTGTCCTCAGGAGTTGACCAATCTATGCTGTAGTTGTTCTGTTGACTTTAAAATCTATGGTTTATCTAATAATCATGTTCTGCTTGTACAACTAACTGAAGGAAAACGACGCTTGGGTGGTTGTGAAGAGTGATGTAATAGGTACCTATATTGGAGCATCCTTTGAAAGCGGCTCTCTCGAATGACACGTTTTAGTTTCAAATTGAACGCGAAACTCGAGGACTCGAAGGGTCGTGGAATTACTATGATTTATCTCGGGGGTTGACCTTGTCAACAGATGGCTAAACCTTCCAACGGCGTTGCCCCACGTCAAGCAACACAAGACGCGTTACCACGCTCAATATAATAACACGATATTCGGAAGAAGCGTTGATTTATGGATATTGACGTGAAGGGGAAAAATGGCTGCAAAAGTTGTTTCCACGGTCTGCCGGGCCCCATAACCTGTCAAGAGTTTGAAACTCGGCTGGAGGGGCATCCGTGACCGTTGACTCCATTCGCCGTCGAGTGGGACATGACCCGAGGACCGCCCTGGAGGATTAGAGATGGTAACGGAGCTCTAAGAGAGGTCGGAGGAAAAAAAGGGACCAACAAGGACCGCCACCCTCGCTGGTTCTTTGGACGGGGGCGTTCGCACACAGGAAGTAGCTCACGCTCGGATTTGGCCTTTGTGGACACTGGGATTGTATCGTAACACTAAACACTAGACTTGATTTCCTCTGAGTCAACCTAGTTTGAAGAACAAGGACCACCTTTGCTAAAGAATTGCAAATGCCATTATACTGAAATCGTTTCGAAGTATCCAGACAAGAGGGTGTTAATGAAGTTTGGCAATCAATTAGTCAAACAAATGAACATTAATCTTTGAGGACTTCCGCCTTGATTCAGCATGGGTTGCAGAAAATGAGTGCCTTTTCTGATGAATTGCAGATCTATTATATTGAACTCTTCCAGCTTTCAAACATGAAGTTTTGTAAACAATGGTAAACAACAGCGCTGATTTCCTCCATGAATCAGCATGGGTTGAAGAAAACTAGTGGACTTGCTGGAGACTTTTTGCTGATGTTTCTATTTTTTAAATTTGTTTCAAAGAATTCAGACATCTATGTTGGAATACAACTTCTGTATAATACATCAATATGTCAACATTGTAAAGGATCGTGGAATTGATTTTTAATTTCCTGTAAGAGAAGATGGGGAAAAACGAGTCTGACAAATTCAATATGGACATTTATGCAACCACGAGGTAGCCCCCATAATAGTTATTGTATTTTATTCAGCTCGAAATATAATGTAAATGATCAGTAAATTAGTGTTTCTAATCCAATTCATTCTCAGGGTTTTTAAATTTAATGTGTTTCACGAATGCAGTTACAAAAACCACGAAAGCGCTCCTACGTACCTACAGATGGCTGAATGGTTATAAAACCAGGTGCCCACAACGATAAGATAGTGCAGTTCAAACAGGGCGAAATGGAGGGCGTCAGCTCGAAAAAGCAGATTACGAAGAAGAGTCTGTTGCCGGGTTAGCAATGTGCGCAGAGTTCATTCACACGTTCCTAGACAACTGATAAGGACGATCATCAGCAGTAAGGTCATACAGGGGTTTTTAGTTTAGAAGACACATTGACAACACTCAATCGTGATACAAAGAAGGCAACCATGCAACGAATTTTGGTCCACAGAAGACACGTGGTTCCCCAATCATGTCTGATTTCAACCCTAAAGGATCAAACGTATCCAAAAATAATATTAACTTAGCTGATAAGGATGATCATACTGATCATCATACTGTGGTTTTTGAATTAGAAGACACATTGACAACACCCATTCGTGATTTAAAAGTCATTTGATTAGGGTCAGTCTCGCAGGGAATTTGTATCCATGGAAGAAGGCGGTTAATCGATATGTCTGAAATTCCCAACCATAGAGGATCACACGCGCCCGAATTTGGAACCTTCTTTAACTAAGGCAGCTTTAGTTTATTCTGTTCGGGTCTTTTATAGCACAACAATCGTCAAAGACATCGACATGCGATGGAGCATGTCTGCTTACAGGGATATCTAGGTTTCTTCTGACGTCTGATGATTGCTGGTTATTGACCTGCAAATTGAATGCTCTCAACATAAAAGGAAGTCCACTGTTTGCACACCAAGTCTTATACTCGCATAGTTGTCTGACAATCCGCCTACCATTTGCATCCGTATGAGTTGGGATTATCAACAGACCTGAAGTGTTCCTCTGCTACGGTCAATGGGCCAAATTTGCAATTGCGTTCACCAGAACGATGCAGTCCTTCTGATAGTGGACTTCCTTAATTTATATGTTGCAGGTTATATTATTGTAAATACAAATATCCCAAAACTAAACCCATTTCTGGGGGCCCCATCCAAACCATTTTGAAAATGTTTAACCCTTAATATCCCAAGATCCAAAACTGTCGATAAATTGCAATTTTTTTCAAAATTTTCTTTCAATTATTTTTAAAAATATTTTTCTAACTCATAATTTCGTTAATCAGGATGAATGATAAAATTGTATATGTATCTTGTAGGATGATAATCAGATAATCACAAATCTATATCAAATAAAACGTTAACAGCTAACCATTGGGGTAACCTAAATTCATTTTTCATTGAAAAAGTGTGAGTAATATATTTCTGAAATCCGATTCAGTCACATCTATTACCTATACAGTTCGTTTAGGGTCAAGAGTTTTAATCTGAAGCCATTTATTTAATATTTTAATTTTATTTAATCAAGAAAAATTGAAAAGATTAACGATTTTTAACAAACCACTTTGTTCTCGAATACTATCACCATTTCGATTCATTTCGTGTTTTGCCCTTATTATTATTATTAAAGCACGGAATTTCCTATCATCCTGATGGAAACACTTGATGGAACTATGTCTACATTATCGACAATTATTGTGTTGACCAATAAAATTAAGTTTCAAGATCAATTTTATATGATCTGCACACATGACCCATCAAAAATTTTTAACGATCAAATTTAAGGGTAATATTTATGATAGATTTAACATGTCATGTTTATGGGCTACAAACTTATTCCTACAAATAGCTGGTAGGATGAACAAATATTCGAAATTCAACAGCATTTTCACAGTATTTGCTGATTTTTCAGACCATTTTTGAGCGCAAAAGGTCTTGAAGTTCATAAATCTTTTAAACTTTGAATCTTTTATGATGAATACACATGAAGAATTGTAGAATTTCAATTTCAGAATGTTTCATAAATCCGATTTCTACGTATAAAATGGCATTTCCTATATATTGGAGCTATTTTGATAAGGAATATTATTTTGAAGTTAGCTTAAAAAATCAAATTAAATTAAGCATTGAAATTAAATTAATAAGAATAGCGACTCTTCTAGAACGTATGCTTAGCTTGAATGAACCAAGTTTTGCAGTAGGTAACTCGTATCGTGCAAAACTAATCAGAAAACGTGCATTAGATCACGAATTACTCAAACCATAGGAGCTACATTTAAGATGATATTAGATGTTTTAGGCAATAAGGTGCTATCCCAAACCACTTAGGTACCAATTTAAGTTGGTGTAAATTTTAAAATCTAAGAACACATACACATCCAAAATTTAGTTCATTTCACGAATCGTTTCAGAAATTATTAAAAAGATAGAAACAGCCTCTTCTAAAATGCTCAGCTAAACGAAGTTGAAAACGTGCATTAGATTCATGAATTACTCGAATCATAGGAGATAAATTTAAAATCGTGCTATGTTTGTACATTCGAAAAAGGTCATAAAGATGTTATCCAAACAACTTAGGGACCAATTCAAATGGTGTACATTTGAAAATCTAAAAACATACACTCATCCTAAATTTAGTTGATTTCAGAAATCGATTTAGAATGTATTAGAAACAATTTCTATGAAGAAAATAACCAAAAATTTGATCTCTGACATTTCGAAACTATTACGTCAGAATATTTTTTGTAATTGTGCTGATTACAGCTTTAATCTGCAACATATGTTTTAATTATACTTTCAAGGTACGCTGTAAGCCAGTAGTAGTATGCAAGGTATGCAAGGCTACTATGCTGAAAAAGAAGCAGGAGATTCATGAGTTACCTGAATCATAGGAGCCAACTCCAAGACGGAACCAGCTGATCACCTATTTGGATGCAGGAATAACAATGGCGACGGAACAATGCCAAATTCGAGTCAATTTTAAATTTTAAGGCATAACGCACCACAATTTCGAATTGACCTAAACCGCGAATTTCGACGGTGAAATTTGCAGTAAAACACAACTTTTCTGTTTAGCGAATTCCGAACGTGGACAAAAATCCGAAATTCGGACAGCTGACCGACAATTTTAACCCGGCAGATGAGTTCAAACGACGACCCGGCGCGGAGGACTCGAAAGCACTGGAGCCTGGAAAATGGAAGGATGAGTCAGACGAGCGCAACCTCCCCACTACTGGAGGCGATGACGTCAGGACAGGAGGGGTAGCTCCCGTCACAGATGTCACGGAGGAAGTGAGGAAGTCGAAATGCTCCGTGACGATTCCGGATTGAAGACGAGAATTACTTGTACTGAATACAGAAAGAAAGATCATTGCGAAGGCCCCAATCACAATGGCAATCACAAATTCCCGAGAAATTCCCAAAATTCCAGGAAATTCCCTTCGATTGAAGGTAGAATACAGAAACAAGGATCATTGCGAATGCCCCAAACACAATGACAATCACGAATTCCCAAAGTTTGACCGGAATTCCGCAAATTCCTGGAAATTCCTTCCAAGGAAGGCAAAGGCCAAATTATGAACCAAAACACTCTTAGAAAATGCAAATGTATTGAGTAAAGACTTTGGAGCAAACCCAATGAGTTTGGACAAACTGAAAACAATTCCCAAAGATGCAAAAAAGGCTATGGGTTTGGGCAGAATCCATAGATTGACGGAGTTTTCGGCAAACCAACTGGAAGATTTTTGTAGGTCAAGATTCGGTTTATGGGGGATGTTATACATTGCTAGCAAATGCGAAGGATTCTGGTACGTTCCGGTGCAAAACCAATGAAGTTAAGGAAACCGAGAGAGAAAATGCAAAAAAAGCATTGGATTTCAGTGTTACTCTGTATTCCATAGATTTTTGAAATCAACGGAAGCCTCTTTCTTGCAGATAACGAGAAATAATGTCAATATCTATTGAAATATTGAGTTTTGTAGTGGAAAAATAGGACAACACCCACAAACGATGATGATATCAGGATAGGAAGGGTGGCTCTTACCCTTATAAATGTCAGAGGAGAATTGAGGAAATCGAAATGGGTGTTCCATCATGAATCCAGGTGTTCACGTTACTATAATATGCAGTAATCTATTTTAATTACCTGAATTATGTAATTGTAAAGAATACTGATATAAATTGGAAGCACATGGACCATCGAGGATGATTCACTAATCGAATCTCCAAACACTCTAATCAAAATTGGAGAATTTCAGGAAATTTCTTAGCTTTGAGGTAGATGAGACTAGATGTACCCAAATCATGTTTAATGAGGCAATTACATAATGGACGAATTTCAAGAAAATGAAAAGGGATTGGATGAAGGTTTTAGAGAAAACCCAAATGACTTTGGGCAAACTGAAAAAAATACCAAAGGTACAAAAAGGCATTGGCTTTAGACAGAATTCATAGATTATTGCAACCTCTGACCAAAATCCTTCTTGAAGTCAAGTAAAAATTGTTGATATACGAAATTATGGATAAGTCTTCGAGGCTCTAATGAATTAACTATTATTATTATTATTCTTTAATAAGGAAAGGTTGAACAGCGATGTTATACACAATTTCGTCTTCCAAGAATTGGACGAAATAACACAACTAAAGATGATGACATGATATGAGGAATAGCTTCTACTCTCATAAGTGGTATCAGGAAATGAAGTAATCCAGGAAGGTGCCTCACTATTATAGTTATGGTTAGGAAATTGTCAAAATTTCCCCTCTGAAAACCATAAATTATGGCTCATTTCCCCCCAAACCTACTCTTGAAGCTTACACGAAATAACTGTTGAAATATCGATACTTGTGCCTTCTAAGGATCGGACAAGATGATGTCAACTTATGAGGGATAGCTCCTTCCCTTATGCATGCCAAGAAGGATATGAGACAATTGAGAGATACGTATCTCATTCGATTGCTTCTATGGGAATCATTACAATTGACATCCAACTAGCTGAATTACATGTACCTTGTACACAATACAAATTTGTTCTTCCTATAGATATCTACCTCCTCTTCAGATACACAAAACAAAGTTATGAATAGGAAAGATGTGAATGCGGAAGCAGCAGAATGGGAATGCCTTCTTAACCTGAACTGACTATCCCAACAGAATTGATTTTAGCTGTAGCAAATTTGTCCAATCTCTGTTTGTATTTTGCTGGTTTGGATCTGCACATCTTGAAACGTAAAGTCGCCAGAGCCGAATGTTACTTAATTTTTCCTTTACTTTTAGCTGCAGCAAACTCTTGGCCATCTCTGGTTGCATTTTGCAGATTTGGACTCTCCACATCTTCAAACTTGAAGTGACAAAATCAGTTAACAACGGTTTGGGAAAAGCACAACGTTTCCAGCAAGAAGCAGTTTTTCTGAGGTGGGAAACGAGCATTCCTCTTGAAGTCACGGAACCTTTTACAAGTACAAACCAAGATTGTGTTGAATAGTAGATATGTTCTTTTAATTTGAATATACTGTACATACTTAAACATCGCTCAAACTCAAATTTCATCAGTTTATATGTTGGTACTTCATACCGTACCATAATTAGAATTAGCAATCCCTTATTTGATTGGCAAACTAAATTTCCAGGTATAAAGATTTGGGGCAGCACAGAATTTGTTTTGTTACGTATTTGCATCGAAACAGCTGTCCGAAAACGGTCTCAGACCACTGATCATTTCATCGATGCTATTGTTGGTAAATCTAAACGCTGTGGATCGGTCGAGCAGCAACTTCGGTGTAACCGATAAAGCAGTTAAAACCGTGAAAGTTATCGCCTCGCGAACCTTTGTCGTGCCTCAACTGTAATTCTGACAAACTAATAAAACTCCGCGAACAACAATCAGAAAGTAAATTCCGATCGGTACGAGCTGCAACTATACACAACTTTCGAAAAGCCAAGAGAAAAGGCCAATAAGCGACAAGAAGTGGCAATTGTTCGGATACGTTAAATAATTTTACAGGACAGTGTAAATACGCATGGATCGAATGTTTAGAAGCAAACGACTAGATTTTAGTCCCCCAAAGTCAAAACTGTTCACAAACGGGAACATAGAATTGAAAACGGGTAGATAGACGTTTTTAATAATAAATGTAACCTTATCTTACCATCCAGAAATGACCTGCGACGCGTAACTCACCTGTAACAGAAAGAAATAAAACTCAATTAGAAACCAGAGAAACAAGTTCAAGCCATGCAGTAAGAGTATGAGCGAATTTTCCGAAAATCTCTCGTTCCATTTACGTTAATTTGAGTTCAAATTTGGGTGTACAGTGTGATTATTTGTCAGTGAGAACTATACATTTTATTGCAAAAAAAACATAATAATAATAATAATAATAATAAAATAAAACCAAATAAAAAAGATATTATTCATTATTCTAAATAGTTATTTTATTCAAAGATTTTGGATTGTAAAAGTTTTTTATATTTTTATCAATTTTTCAGAACATTTATTGGTTTATTAACTATTCAATAATAAACCATTGTAATCGCTCTTGAAAAAAAAAAAAAAATTCTAAACCCCCCCCTGAAAATTTTATAGTTTACGTTTCAAAGGGTGTAGAATCCGAATCTGCAATAAAAAATTTTCCGTCCGTCCGCCGTACGTCCCAATTTCTCCCAAACGGCTGAAGATCTGAAATTTTCAGGAAAAATCCATCTTGGTCCGACGACGCCCCAATTCTTGAGCCAGCTCTCTCACTCAATTCAAAGTGCCCTTTAAGGGTTGTAAAAGTTTTGTAATAATCCCTAAAAACCTCAAAAAAAAAAAGTCAAGGCGGCCTAAATTTGTACTCTTTCTGAAGAACACTCCACGAGGAATCGAATGAGCCCCTCCCCAGGTCCGTAGGCCAAACCATTTCCGATCTATAGCCCGATTTATGGTGCCAACATTCGCGTTATTAGGTTTATTATTGTTTCTGTGTTGATATCAGTAACCTAGTGACGTAGTGATGTAGTAATGTGGATACTGGAGTGAACTCCTAGAAGGCTTTGTAGCCGATACACGGGTTGAAGCATTCTGATAATTTTCAGGAAAAATCAGAAAATCTGAAATTTTCAGGAAAACGCTGCAAATTCTTTCACTGGGGTTTATTATTCAATTGGCTTGAGTTCATGATTTGAATTTCTACTAAGCTTTGGAGTGTGCGTGTTTCACAGGCGCTAGAGCGATTATTGAATTTCAGGAGATATGCATAGGGCACTTAAATCGGTTCTCAACCATAATACCTATTTGGATTGTTCAGTTAATCTTATTCAACATCAGTTGATCTTCAGAACATTTAAAGAAATTTAACGATAACCTTATACTTAAATTTGGGTTTTAGTTTTTAAATTACCTAGACAACGTTTTTGAGTAATGTCCAATAAAAAAAAAAAACTATTTTTAGCCATTTATTATGTTTTTTTATTACATTTTTTTAATTTGATCTATTCAATTTGCTCGAATATTCTTGTCCAACGAACTCGTCCTTTCATTGGAATGCTGAATCTTCTTTTTCGCGAGAAAGTAGTTGCTATCTTAACCCTGTCGATAGTATCGTCTCGAATGACACATACATGTAAAATAGAACAGCCTTACATTGCAATCAAAAAACCATTTCAGGAATTGTTAAAACAGATTTCGAAGAAGAAAATTTGTGAAACATCTTGGGATGGGAGCCTTTGCAAAAGCTTTGTACTGACAACAGTAGAAATGGAGTATGTTGCACCAGGGTAAAGAATTGTTTTGAAAGTAGAAGTGCGAGGGATTCTAACTTATTGTTAAGTCGAATATCAGCCAATTTTTTTTTTTTTTTTTTTTGCTGTAGCAAACTTTTGCCCCTCTCTCGTTGTATTTTGCAGATTTGGACTGTGAACATCTTTAAATCTTAGTTGTAAAAATTAGCTGTTATTAATGGCTAACAGCTAAGATTTCAGCTCTTAGTTAAGCCGAATCTCAGCTAATTTCTCTCTTTTAGGATTTGGACGGATTTGGACTCTGTGCACATCGTGACAAAGTCAACTGTTATTCATGCCGGATCTCATCTAGATTTCTTTCAACTTTTAGCTGAAGCAGATTTGGACTCAGTACACTTGAAACTTAAAGTGAAAGCCGAACGTGAGTTAATTTCTCCTTGGCTGTAGCAAATGTTTGCCCACCTCTGGTTGTATTATGCAGATTTGGACTCTATGCACATCTTCAAACTTGAAGTTACAAAATTAGCTAATTTTACCTTGGGTTTTACCTCCACCCATTTACTACTTATAACTTTACTATTTGACTCATTTCAAAATGTCGGTCACATTCATGTCACTGATCAGTATGGCCGTCAAATCTCAACTAAATACAGTTTTGTAAGTGTTTTAAAATTTTCTCCTATGTGCATGTACATGTTCAATGGAAAAGTATGTAAAAGTTGTGCCTACAGGACCCAGGAGATACCAAAGTCCGTATTTCTCACTCCCTACAGCTGTCACTAACCAGAGGTATACAACTTCCATCGTCACTACTCAGCGAAATATTTATTGGGGCTGTTATATCCACTTACACCATGAAAGAACGTACCATCTGCAATGGATATCCGCCTCGAAAAAAAAAGTGGATCAAATTAAGCAGCCTTATCAGCCCATTATTTCAGTGTCACACGGTTTTTCCTCACCCCCTACAATGTTTTGAAAAGTAGCCCCCAACTGGCAGGATAGGGTGTTTATGGAGTTGCTTCTGTTTTGTTGACATCCCTTATTCAAGATGGTCCCAACGCTGGTGGTTGGATTTTGCCAAGACTTTCCCGGTCAGTTCTACCGGGAAAACCATCCCTGGAAGAAGCAGTGTGGGTTTTTTAACTCTCACTCCCTACTCCAGTAACATTCTGACTGTGGCAAGTGAAACTTGATCGCACTTGTTGGCAATTAGTGTAGTTGTTGGAAGTTCGTTGACAACATTTTGGTTCAACAAGTTTCAATTGGTTTGTGGCCTGTGAAGGCGGTGAAAGGCTATAACCTCACTCCCCACTTTCCCCACAATATCCAGCCAATAGCCCCTAAATATGAGAACTGCTTGTAGCAAGTGAGTTTTGGCAAGGAAACCTTAGTATTTAATGTAGCTAAAATTGAGTTGACTTGTGCTGTTCCACTCACCTAAATTGAAAGACTTGAGCGTCGATTCCCATGGAGGTTGGAGGCTCAAGAGGGGAAAAAATAATAGTATATACCTCACTCCCTACAAGTTTTTTTTTTTCAAAATGGCGTATCAGCAGTACGGTTCAAGATTATGTGTGCTCACTTGGGTAATATGCCGAGAGAACCGCAGTGATTGATTAGGAACAAGAAAATTGATCAAGTTTCAACTTTTTTTTTTTTTTTAGAAAAGCTGATACCCATGTGACCGAAATTTTGAAATGACCCATTTGTAATTGTGGACCAGTGACTGGTACAGAAGGGATTTACTAACAGAAGTAATGAACGTTTGTGAGGTATTCGCAGAGCTTTTTTCTTTTGAATGCAAGTCCCGATCTTGGCTAGATGATGCTAACAGAATAGCTACGAAAGTCCAAGAAAGCTTGAAGGGAAGGCTTATAATCTGAAGCAAAGCTCAAGGTTTGAGTTGTGAAGGCTGCATCTCTCTTTCTCCGAAACGTTTTGACGCATCGGGTAATCCGTCACGCTTCACTCTCCTTCTATCCACCGTTTTTGCTCTCACCATTTATGGATGCTACACTCCTCAACTGGTATAATATCCATTGATGAACAGAAGGTGAAAGGACCCTCGAGCGTCCGAACGAGAGTCTCCACCTAGCGGACGTTCGACGAACCGCTCGTTCGTCTCGAGCTAGTTCGCGGCCGCGACGTTTGATGGCGCTTTGATCTTCTCACATGACATTCCAATATTTGTAACGTTGTACACCAATCTAGTAAACCAATCTAGTAGATGATTTTCTATCATCATACAACATCAATACGGCTGTACAGTTATGAAACTATCTTTGATTTCAATCTACATTACTAAAAGGACTGATTTGGGATTTTTTTTTCAATTTTTGAGATGGTAGCATCCAAAACAACAAATTGATTAGTCCAATCAAATAGTATTTCGTAAGGAACATTAAATTTGCTATTTAATTTTATTGTCTTTAATGGTCCATTTCGGTCCTAATTTGAGTAATCTGTGGTTTCCCACCAAAATATCGGACGGCTAAATTCTGGATATCCCAAAAACCACGAAGTTTTCTGACTTTTTTCGTTTTTTTTTCGATATATTTTGGAAAATAATGACCCTATCGATTTTCTAACTATATACGTTTTTAAAGAGCATTAAATTCTCTACAGTTTTCATTATTTACACTTTTGTCGAACCCCAATAACAAACGAGCTACAGTTAATCAAAAATTGACAATTTTTTCAATTTAGGGAAAAATTGCAAAATCCAACAATTAACTCCTATTATCTTCTTTCTAACTCGTCCGTTGTGTTTTAGCAAGCAGTAGACGCGCTCAAATGAGACTTATAGTCAATGAAGATTAATAAATGCAAGAAAAATGCAGCTACTTAATGTGTAAGAATCAAGAGGGGATTTTAACCACTAGTTATCAGGTCTTAGGGATGAGTAAATTGTTATTGTGACGCTTATTCCATAGAATGAACTTTATTTACACTTTTTCAAAAACCTAATAGAGCTCCTGTTGCCTAACTGAGGGATCCTTCAACTAAATGGAAGCCGCTTCCTTATACGGAGGTGAGTCCTCTTGTTAGTTAAGCGGTCTGAACCTCCACTATACTTGCATCTAACAAATGAAAAACCTTCTAAATCAATCCTTTTAGAAATCTGCAGATTGGTCATAACCAATGCTAGTATTAATGATAGGTAACTGAAAAGTGCGTTACCGGGTGAAACAGAAATAGTTTTTACGAATAAAATAAATGTTTTGCAGGAGGTTATCGTTTAAAAACTCCAAAATAACCACACATTTCAAGTTTCAAGAGCAATTATTTTGAAAATTTTCCTCGATTAACTGGCTTTAATGGTTCCCTCCAACCTCTTCAAATGCCAACCCTTGAAAACCAACTAATTTCCCACATTTTGGATTCCCCCACAGTACGAATCAACAATAAATCGTTAAATGTATATTTTTCAGTACAATGTTACTTCGGAAAAGTTAAACAAGTATGAGCTAGAACATTCAGAATGTTTGCCACTTAGAATCTATAAAATGAGCAGAAAAATATGTTTTCTTGGTCGTTTACAAAGGTTTATTGTTGGAAATGATAAACCAAAACATAGATTTATATTTTTTTTAAATAATACTTGCTTATGTCATTGTGAGGTTTGGGGGTCATTTTTAGAGCAGAAATTGCGATTTTGGTTTTGGGTGAATTTCTACGGATCTGAAACCTATATTACAGTCGATTTTTCGACCAAGATTACGGGAAAATTACAAACCACAGAAGTCATTTATGGTTTGTCTGTCAAAACTTCGAGAAACCACGTTTTTGACTAGTTCTTGGCCCAAAGCATCACACTTACTAGCTGGAATTTTCCACATTTTTTTCTCTATTTTTCTTTGTATTCTTTTGTATGATATTGAATGACGTAACTTTGTTTTTTATTATGTTGTATATTGGGCTTGCCCGTAATAAATGAATAAATTAATAAATACGTGTGAGGCGATCGGGCTGGGTGGAAGTTAAGACCAATTAGATCCGAAGAGGAGTCCATGTGGGAAAGAACGGATCTTTCACATCAATTCTAAGCCCTTTTATATTTTAAGCCTATGGCGTTCAGGCATTGGAAGGGGAGTTAAGTGAACATTGATGGTAGGATGCAAAGGCTTATTAATGAAAATATTGAACCTAAAAACAACAAGAAAAACAGCAAAACTACATGGAATAGAAAAAATATTGGTAAGAAAAGATATTGTTGCTATAACATGCAACGTGTCCACACAAAGCGTGCAAATTTCAAATAATTTAATGGGTATAATTAAAATTGGCACGTACGTTAACACTAAAATGGGTATCTACCTACGCATAGGGTTTAGAAGAGATTGTTTGTAAACCTGGTGGTAAGTGTACGTGCTAAGATGAACCGTATTATTATGCCATTGTTAGCAACAAGTGTTGAAGTGCTGACGTTTTTAAGCTGAAGTTTTCATTTTTTCACAGCCCTTTGAAACGTGCCCCTATAATCACGGCATTCTTTCGGTCAGATGAAGCGAATAACAACCTTCTCTCTCAATTTCTCGAGAGAGCCCGCTCCCAAATTAAACGCCCGTTTCGGAATCACGCGTTCGTCGCGTTTACCCCAATTTTTGTCGGTCAAACTTGCGTTCCTCGCCTCCGAAATCCGACCGAGTTTCACCTACGCCGAAATAAAAATTCAAATGAACGTGAGAACAGACCGGAGTTCCAGAGGATGCGGATCATTATCGCGTGTCTCCGGGAATCGCGATTCGCGTGCGACCGAGGCCGAAAATTTAGTTCGTTTTTTCACACAAAAGGACGTCGAGTTTGGCGAAGATAACCATCCGCTTTCATCGGCGTTAGAAATTACGAGTGGGAAGTCAGTCCGTTTACCTTTAGTACATACGAGACACGAGCCACAATTCTAAACGCTAAGAAAACGTAGCGAGACAACAACGTTAATGAACTTTTATTTTAAAACCTCTGCTCGTCATTAGACAGCCCCTTCCATGCAAAAAACTGGTCAATTGATAGTTAGGTATGCTACATTATTATAATTCAACTTGTCACGAAATACAAACGTCCTGTCCAAGGTTCTCCAGACACCACAATTTCCAGCCGTTAACAAACTAGCAACCATAACAACGAAATTTCGGGAACCAAACAAGTGGGTTGCGAAGGAAAGCACCGTTTTTGAAGTAGAAGTTAAGATCGTTTTGCTGATCCAAGACCTAAGCATACGATTGATGTAGAAATATGGTTTAGGAGCTCCCGATTTGATAACAAACCCAACCAACTTCAACAATAAGTCCAAGGGAGGCTATATACCAAATTGCAGCGTGGTACGATCAATATGGTATAAATCAGTTTTAGGAGCCACTCCGCGCATTTCAGACCTAACAATCTCCTAGTATGAGAAGGACACAAACTAAATTTCAGCTTCAAACGATTAATATTGCGAAAATTTGCCTTTGGAGCAACTCACCTGTAATATTAATAGAATAATGTAAATAATAAAATTTTGACTGTGACATGACAATGTTAATCTCGGTTTAAGAGAAATCACATTTCCTGTGACTACAGCGGATTACGTTGTAACCTATTATTTGAGGATCCTTATGGAATTTCAGAAGCAAATTGTTATAGTCTCATAATAAACAGCTTAGCGATATTAAATCAATTTGGGGATGGCGTCGCAGGAGATAAATACGACACAATTTTTTTTAAGGAGTCGAGGGAATGGAAGAGTTACCCCTTCCAAGGTGACTAGACTAAAAAGCATGAGGTTTATGCTCAGGCGAGAAGTTTCAAGAAACAGGAAGGGAAACTATTTATATCCAACTCAAAAGACAACGAAAACTAGATGTTATATTTTCTGGAGGGAGGGTAAAAAATCGTCCATACTGCTCGGGGAACCGCACCCTGTCCTCCTGCGTCTAAATAATTTATTTGGGTGGACACCCATACATGTTGTACACAAAAGCTGAACAAAAAGTGGTTTTTCGAGATTTTTACTAACATGGGCTTTTATTTTCCAAAAAATGTAGGACGCCGAATCGATGAGACCAGTTTGAGCTCATTTAACATAGAAAATCTAATTTTTAAGAGTGAACACGTTGGAAGAAGGTGTAAATTACAGTTTTTTTCATTTTTTCTTGGCTGTTAAGAAAAGTGTCGGTAGGAGGGGGGGGGGGGGGGGCTTAATTGTAAACCTTGGTTAAATACTCTGCAGCGTTTTCCTTTGAATTTGAATTTATACTTGAAAATTTTACTTCTTAGAATAGATTGTTCGATTAAGTTTAGTATTGCAGAGGTAATTTGGTACAATGTGAAGCTAAGTTCTTGCACAGGAATTCTGATTTAGCTGCCAATAGTTTTTAACATTTCATGTCTTTGCTATGGCACACAACCAAATTGTCGTTATGTCACGTTACGTTACGTAACGAAATATGCTCAATGATTATTATGATTCGTAGAAGTGAGGTAGGTAGGTACCTATATGATTATAGCTGAAATTTGGCTATATGATTATTATGATTTGGCTGGTAGCCTCCTTAGGACGTGAACAATAAGGTGCAGAGGGTTTTGATCAACTGAGTGGCTCCTGAAGCTAACTTCTTTCCTATCAACTGTGGAAAGCTGAAATTTGGCTGGTAGCCTCCTTAGGACATGAACAATAAGGTGTACAGGGTATTGATCAGCAGAGTGGCTACTGAAGACCGCTTTCCTATCAACCGTAGGAAGCTGAAATTTGTCTCGTTAGGACATGAACAACAACGCTACTGGAGTAGGTGATGTAGTCTGGCTCGAATACACAGAAGAAAATGTCCCAATGTGTTGCAGACTCGTATGCAAGCATTTATGATTCTTAGAAGTGAGGTAGTTAGGTACCTATATGATTATAGCTGAAATTTGGCTGTATGATTATTATGATTTGGCTGGTAGCCTCCTTAGGACGTGAACAATAAGGTGCAGAGGGTCTTGATCAGCAGAGTGGCTCCTGAAGCTAACTTCTTTCCTATCAACTGTGGAAAGCTGAAATTTGGCTGGTAGCCTCCTTAGGACATGAACAATAAGGTGTACAGGGTCTTGATCAGCAGAGTGGCTCCTGAAGCTAACTTCTTCCCTATCAACCGTAGGAAGCTGAAATTTGGCTGGTAGCCTCCTTAGGACGTGAACAATAAGTTGTACAGGGTCTTGATCAGCTGAGTGGCTACTGAAGCTAACTTCTTTCCTATCAACCGTAGGAAGCTGATGAGTTTAATTTTTGTTTTCTTTATACTGAAAAAAATGTAATTCACAGAGGAAGACAAGATTGCTAGAAGATGGAAGGGAAGAAGGAGGGAGGGGAAAGACATGAAATGTCCTAATGCGTTGCAGACTTGTATGCAAGAATTTTCTGATGATTTTCGCTTACAACCTATAGTTGCTATGGATAAGTAACTTTTTCCAAAGGGGGCCAAAGATGAGTTTTTCTGTAAGTTTCAGCCTGATTGGAGTATACATCAAAGTTTAGGCTTTGATCTCTGATTTAAATTATTTCGTTGTTCCCCGTATTTCTATAACAGTTACAGTGTAACTATGCTGTACATCCTAAGTTCTGCATTAACATAGAATTATAGTGAAAGTATTGCTTCGAGCTTGACTATTTCACATCGGCAGTTGGAAAAAACCGACACTCCACCGACAGATTATTTTCAACTTGTCGGTAACCGGCACTGAAGGGAAAAATTACACATTCAAGGACGCACTCAACTCAATCACCGTGAATATCAATCAGCCTACTGGTTGTCGCAGCTTACTCGCTCCTTAACGTACTTCCACACTCCACCATTAGTTTTATATTCATATTATTTATTTGTCTCGAATATTGAAAAGTAGATTAAAGTATAAACCCACGTTTCTATTCTACTTTTAGTTAGAGAATGATTTAATAATAAGTTAACGCTCTTTCCGACGGTATCCTCAGATGTGCGAATACTCCGAAAACGAAGAAGTTAGGACCATTTTTGGGCGATTAGGTCGAAAACACAA
Organism: Creontiades dilutus; assembly: GCA_031894815.1. NCBI lineage: Eukaryota > Metazoa > Arthropoda > Insecta > Hemiptera > Miridae > Creontiades > Creontiades dilutus. The sequence continues at coordinate 50,855 of JAVIWC010008340.1, forward strand.
GAAAAACTTAACATTGAAATAACTCGATAACAACCCTCTAAAAAACCCTCAAACACTTTTGTCGCAAATTAGTTGTAAAACATGTGGTTGAAGTTTTTCAGATCATAATCTGGTGTTTTTGAAAGGAATACATTTTTGTATATTTTACAAACCTTCTTTTTTAACATCTAGACTAGCTTCTTTTACAATATGACTTCTACATTGGGAATGAGCCAAACTTCAACGCTTATTTCAATAATCTTTTATAGCGCATCATAGTGGGAGGTCTAAATTTTAGAGATCATGACCAAATAAATGCTTCACTTCCAGTCATTCCCTGATGGTGCCTAATCAAAAATGGCGAAACTATCTGGAAGACGTGACTTAAATTCACTTCATGAAGATTACAGAAAATGTTTTCCATAGAAATGGACTTGAACATCTGGTGCGAACCATCATACCAGGTTTCTGTTGATTTTTAAGGGTTGCTAACATTATGGGTGGTCCTTTGGTTAATCATTTTCAATATTGAACGACTATAAACATTCCAAACTCCCCTCAATATTTGAAGATTCACGTTTCCATCAGTTGTGCTAAGTTTTCCTTTCAATCTACAGGACCGAAGTTCTTGGAAAGTACACTAGTCAACCATTATTGGGCGAGAATATTAAAGCATCGAAATGCCGACGAATTTGAAATAAGAATAGCGTTTTTACAAGTGTAATTGACAGAAAAAGTTTCAATGAATCGAATGATACCACCCAGATCCCTATGCGTCCATCAGTTCTTTATCTATAAGCCGTGAACTTCGGAAAAAAAAAAAAAAACGAATGTCAACATGAGTGTGAATGAGCCACAATAGTGCAAATCCCCCAATAACCTATGGTAACCTTCAGGTCCTTTCTTCTTTTCATCCCTGTACCTTCGCCATTTTCGGCTTCTGCAGGGAACAGTTTGTGTTTTTTGCTTATTACCTGAAGGTTGTCTATCAATCTCCTGCCAAACTATTCGTCACAGGCTAACTGCTGTGTCCGGGATGGGCCACGCGGAGGCTGTTTGGGCGGGATATCAGGAGACGATTACGACCTGCTACTGGCCAACCTTTTGCTTCCATGACTTTCCAAGTAAATTTGGAGAAGGCATCAAAATTGGTCTTATTTTTAACGCAGAGCTCCCAAATTTGATCGGTATTGTTAATATCATTTGGCTTAAGTGTGTTCATCAGAGGTGCGCGATAGCTAGTGTATAAGTTGCAGTCGATCATTATATGCTCTGGATTTTCGATACTTCCACATGCGCACAGAGGGGATTCTTTCAGATTGAAGCTGTTCAGTTTGTGTGCGAAGTCGCCGTGTCCGGTCATGAATTGTGCTACAAAGTGGTCCAACTCTATGAACTTTGTAGCTATTCTCTGTACCACATTTGGCCAAAACTTAAACGTGTGACGCCCTTTGGTGGATTGTTCCCATCTCAATTGCCATATGCTCTGTGCCCAAATTTCTAATTGCTCTGCACTGTCAATGGATTCAATTCCCGATGGTTCCCCGATCTTCATTTTCCAAGCTATGGTAACCTATGGTAACCATAACTTCAATGGACTTACCTCAAGAAATGGAAATATTCATAGCTTGTATAGACCCCACCATAAATGCAGTGTCTTCCAATCATTCCCTGATGATGCTAATGGAAAACGGCGGAACTTAGTGAAAATCCCCCCTGTAACTGATGCAGCTGACCATAATTTCAATGGAATTACCTCAGGAAACTGAATTTACCATAAATCGTGCTACCTAATGCAATTCGGATAGTGAAACGTTTTATTTTTGATTTAAAAATCCTTTCTGTAGGTGTCTACGTCAAACATTTTACACAGATAATGGTGCAACACAGGCTCTGCTTAATAATACTAAAAAGTTATGTAAAATAGAAATACTAAACCTTTATAATTTTCCTTTATAATCCTAATAGCAACCATAATACCAATTAACTATTTTCTAAAAATCTAGATGTCATTTTTCGGTATTGTCTGTGAAGACTCTAATTTTATGCGTTTGCATAATCACCATTAGTTTCATTGAATGCTTCTGCCTAGTAATATATGATGCAATAATATTTTCTGAATCTCCACCCATTTCGTTAACCCAGACATCTTACGAGTTTGAGAAAGCTAAGTACCAACTTGGCATACGTTTCCCCGCATCTCACGTAAAGTTCAATTGAAATATTCACGCAACTCGACGTCATTGCGAGAGGCAATTACAAAAATAAACCCCAGAAAAACCGTATTTCATAAAATTCCGTAAGAATGTGGAAACTTTGAATCAATTCGCCCTGAGGAGTGAAGAACGTGTAACGTACGAAGGTACAAGTTTACTGCTCGTTTTATTACCCCACGTAAAGATTACCGGAGAGAAAGGCGTTCGGTTAGTCGGGCCATATCTAAGTTTTGTGCGAGGAACAATAGCCGAAGAAGGTTAAATAAAAAAATAAAAAAAGTTCGTTCACGCGACGAACCGAGTTTTTCCGTTCGTTGAACGCGCAACGTTGCGAATCAGCAAACCTAATGAGGTTATTTCATTAAAGGCAGACGTGAAAAAGATGGAAACAAGGTTTTTTTTTTTGCACCGACTTTCGGTTGAAATGTGACTTTGGCCCAAGGGCGGGTTGCGAAGTCGGATGTTTTCGTCGAAACCAACGTCGAGTTGTTAAGTTCGAACACGTAGTACTCGAGGTTTGACGTTCAGGCGTTTCTTATAGGACATAACATACTCGTATTCTGCAGCGAGCAAAACTTGTACTGTGTAGGAAAATCACACGAGTAATGTATAATGAAATTATCGAATTCTGGGGAAGAATTCCTTTTGAATCAGCAGTACCATCAAATACACAGGTAGATTCTCAGCAGGAGACGAGAGTGGTTACAATTTTCATCATAAGCATTTGTGAAGAAGTTAACGTTTTGTATCGTTCCGTTAGTGTCTCTTACCAACCTCAAATCCCTTTATTACATCACTAACAATTGATCGTCTGAGTTTAAAAAGGTGAACATTCCATTTTGCTCAATTTGTGAAAATCGATTAAAAAACGTTTATTTTTGGCAGTAAGTACCTATTTGTTTTATTAATTGTTTGTATTTTTCTAAAATTTGATTTCTGTAAAAGAACTGAGTTAAGGAGGTGTTTCCATCATGATGTTGAAATCATGGGGGGTTTCACCCCCAAGCAGGTGTTGTAATCTTATCCTTTTTTATTTAATTGAAGAATAACTTTAAATGTTGACCGTTCATCAAAACTGGCAGAATAAAACAAGAGAGCGTCGTCAAAAAAAAAAATCATCATACAAAATCCCTGAATCCCTGAGTTATGGGTCGTCACTGTTCGAAAAGCTGCTTCTTAAACGATTTAGAGCTTCCTAGAAGATAGATTAAATTTGCTCATTTCAACTCACTGGCAATTCGGATTCAGACAACGGAGACTCTAAACAATATGTCACTGGAAACGCTGAACGAACGAATAAGCACAAAATCCTCAGAATGGAGCAGCAAAATCGATCGGTAGGAGCCAACAGTGTGATGTTGCAGCCCTCGTAAAGGTAGGTTAAATTGAATTATAGATGTACAGTTAGTTGAAGTAGGTATAGCACTATCCGTTAAAAAAGTGACGCTTCGCAAACAAAATCAATTGAAAAAGAAGTAGTGAACATTTTGGGAAGGGGCCCTCATGAGGAAAAATTTTGCGGGGGTCCCGAATAATGCCAGGAAAATCAAAGTAAGTTAAAAATTATCGATTCTGGGGAGTTTTTTTTCAGTCAGTACCATCAAATACACAGGTAGATTCTCAGCAGGAAACGAGAGTGGTTACAATTTTCATCATAAGCATTTGTGAAGAAGTTAACGTTTTGTATCGCTCCATTAGTGTCTCTTACCAACCTCAAATACCTCTATTACATCACTAACAATTGATCGGTTGAGTTTAAAAAGGTGAACATTCCATTTCGCTCAATTCGTGAAAATCGAAAAAAAAGTTTATTTTCGGCAGAAAGTAAGTGTTTTATTAATTGTTTGTTATTTTTCTTTTGTTTCTGTAAAAGAACTGAGTTTGAAGGAGGTGTTTCCATCATGATGTTGAAATCATGTAGGGTTTCATTAATTGTAATCTTATCCTTTTCCTATTAGGTAATTAAAGAATAACTTAAATGTTGACCAAAAAACATCAAAACTGGCAAAGAAAGAAGAAAGCGTCGTCACTAATCATCATACAATATCCCTCCTCCCTGTTTATTACGTCGAAACTGTACGAAAAGCTGCTTCTTAAACGACTTAAACCGCTAATGGAAGATAGAAATTTGATCGCAACTCATCAATTCGGATTTAGACAACGGCACTCTACAATAGATCAAGTCCATCGAATTACTAATATAACTGAAAAGGCCCTAGAAGGGAACAAAATCTGGGCCAGTATATTTGAGGGGCTATTGGCTGGATATTGTAAGGAGTGAGGTTATAGCCTTTCACCGCCTTTACAGGCCACAAATCAATTGAAACTGGTTGAACCAAAATGTTGTCAACAACTTCCAACAACTAAACTAATTGTCAACAAGTGCGATCAAGTTTCACTTGTCACAGTCAGAATGTTACTGGAGTAGGGGGTGAGAGTTAAAAAACCTACACTGCTGCCTCCAGGGATGATTTTCCCAGTAGAACTAACTGGGAAGGTCTAGGCAAAATCCAACCACCAGGATTGGGACCATCTTGAATAAGCGATGTCAACAAAACAGAAGCAACTTCATAAACACCCTTTCCTGTCAGTTGGGGGCTACTTTTCAAAACATTGTAGGGAGTGAGGAAAAACCGTGTGACACTGAAACAATGGGCTGATAAGGCTACTTGATTTGATCCAATTTTTTTTCCTGAGGCGGATATCCATTGTAGATGGTATGTTCTTTCATAGTATAAGTGGATATAACAGCCCCAATAAATATTTCGCTGAGTAGTGACGATGGAAGTTGTATACCTCTGGACAGTGACAGCTGTAGGGAGTGAGAAATACTGACTTTGGTATTTTCTCCTGTAGGCACAACTTTTGCATACTTTTCCTTTGCATCCATGAGAACACTTTGTATTTAGTTGAGATTTGACGGCAATACTGATCAGTGACATAAATGTAACAGAAATTTTGAAATGACCCACCTCTTTCGTATCAAATGAATCGATACGATCATTTCCATTGCAACAGATAAAGATGCCAAATTAAACCATTTTTAATGCTTTTGAATACTTGTTTCTAGTCTACTAAGGTGAGGATCTACTTCGATACCTAATCCTTGATTCTAAAATTCATGGAATTTTCATGTTGTCAATTCTTTTTGAACGATAGGTACGGTCAATTGCATCTATCTGATATTTGTAGGGTGCCTACTTATCTAGGTACCTCATTTTCTCAATAGGTTTCATTTGATATGAAAACTGTTTCCTTTGGTCTGGAAAAGGCTTCATTTGTTTCGGAAATGCTACTTCTAAATGTCACTTGCAAGTCATCAACATAGATGTCAGATTGATGGGAAATCAATTCCATCTTCGATTACCGTTCAAACACTATACATTGACGCAAAGTTCAAGATTCAGTGGTAGTTGCAAACACGTTTAGTCGAATTAAGGGAGAATAAAGTTATTTCAAAACTTCACAAAATGCATCCTGCGGACTGATGATGGCTGTCTACCTTCGCTGAGAAGATCCAATTTCTCCTCCACGCCCGCTATCTCTTTAAAAATAGCGTCGAAAGATTTTAGAAAGCGACAACGGGGGGGCGCGTTTCCCGCTAATGAAATAATTCGCGATTCCACTCAAGGAAATTGGCAGGTCTGTATGCACTTATCAAGCTACAGTAAAGAGAGAAAACTCAATACGGCTAGCTTAGTATAATAAATAGGTTCATCTATGTATACCTTGTCCCGAATTAACAAAAACGGTTGGATTCACAAGAGCAAACATGAGGTGCTCCCGGGTACGAATGCGCGAGCATAATTACGTACCAGGGCCAACTGTGGTTCCAACCGCGTCCAGGTGGCATAACAGTGACCCCGTTTATCTTCCGCGACCTTGGTGAAAGTTCCGAAGAAAGAGTCTCAACGTGTACTTTCTACAGAGATTTTTTTTTCTCCCCTTATTTTCAATCTATTTCACCTTTTCGTACCATTGTATTGCGGTTCCATAACGGCTGTTTGCGGTCAAAACTCTGTATTTCCTCGCCACTAGGAGTACAAAAATCCCAAAATGTTTGTACCTTTTTGTACCATTGTAATGTGGTTTCAAAACGGCTGTTTACGGTCAAAACTCCGTATTTCCTCGCCACATGGAGTACAAAAATCCTAAATTTTTTTATACCTTTTTGTACTATTGTAGTGTGGTTCCAAAACGGCTGTTTGCGGTCAAAACTCAGTATTTCCCCGCCACTCAGAGTACGAAAATCCCAAATTTTTGTGTACTGTTTTGTACCGTCGCAGTGTGGCTCCGAAACGGCTGTTTGCGGTCAAAACTCTGTATTTCCTCGCCACTTGAAGTACAGAAATCCCAAATGTTTTTGTACTATCGCATTGTGATTTCAAAACGGCTGTTTGCCGTCAAAACTCTGTATTTCCTCGCCACTTGGAGTACATAAATTCCAAATTGCTTTGTTCCTTTTGTACCATCGCACTGTGGTTCCAAAACGGACGTTTGCCGTCAAACCTCCGAGTTTTTTCGCCACTTAGAGTACAAAACCCCAGATTTTTTTGTACCTTTTTGTACCATCGCACTGTGGTTCCAAAACGGATGATTGCCGTCAGAACTCTGTATTTCCTCGCCACTTGGAGTACATAAATTCCAAATTTGTGTGTACCTTTTCGTACCATCGCACTGTGGTTCCAAAACATCTGTTTGCCGTCAAAACTCTTCATTTCCTCGCCACTTGGAGTACAAAAATCCCAAATTTCAAATACGGAGTCGGCCATACTACATTTTCCATGAAATTCGACTCACGGCTTCTTAACCCTCCCGAAATATTCATGTCTCATTCTAATCGAATTTAAGAAAGCTGGCAAATTTTCGAGCTAAGCATCAAAACTACCTGTTTGAGTTTCATATACTACCGATCGACAACTACCAACCGATCCGCAGAAGCACCACCTCCCAGGCAAAATGTCACTTAACTTCTCATAGATTTTGATGAAATTGCCAGAGATTAAACGGGTTAGCTCCCAAAAATGTTCCAATACTATTCAACAACTTTAAAACGATTGATAGAGGAACCTCGGGCTAACTTAATTTTCATGAAACACTTATTTTTAAAGCTTTTATGGCTAGAATAACTTCAAAATCGGTGGATCCATGCTCAATGAGCATCTTTGTTAATAAACATTTGCGAAATTAAACTTATACAAAACCTAAATCCACAGCAATCTCTAACCCTGCTTCTAGAACTCAATACGATTCTTCACACAAAGTGCTAGAATATCTACGAAATTCACTTCTTTCTTTAACGAATTTAACAAAATGAACTAACTGCAGTACAAGATGGAAAAAATCACGAAAACTTTTCATTGAACTGTATAAATTATGATCAACCGGGAATTTCTAATCCCTTAATCCTGGTCGAATGGATCTTCATTCGCAACGCCCTGGATATTTCTGCCTTTAAAACTAAGATATTTTGGAATCCAGGATTGACGATTAAGAAGTAGGTTGGTATTGTAGCATTCTCGACTATATAGTTGTCATACATATTTTCGGTGGTACATTATCTTACTGGGTACCTTATTAGATTCCATAAAACCTGAAACTTGAAGATATGATTTGAAAGAACAATAGGTCTGCAAGCATAGTGTTTGTTTCCAACCTTGACACAGCTGACTCAAGCTATCTACTTGTCAAGTCACAGTGTCATGTTGTTGGCGCCATGTTGAATACGTGTACCGACTTTTCGATCTCTAGTTCTATTGTATCCGAATGTATCACGATCGTAGATCTACGTGGTTTTGGTGTTATCAAGATTGTGTTACAACCATCATACTGTAGTAGTCACCCTCTAAATTGTTATATTCTCGTTAGTACTACAACAAATTCCTGTCATTTCTGTATGCTACAATTCCTTAACGGTTTTTGCAGCATTAACAATCAATATTCATGGCCCAATTACTAATATCCACTCACAGAATACTAAAGCAAGTTCCATTTTGGAATGTCTCAAGAAATGCATCAAACTCTTCTATTTTCATAAAACCAACATTTTTCAGTTCTAAGCACATTTCATGAACAGCAAAACGAAGAGCAAGACGTTTGAAGTGAATACGACCATATACAAACAACTATCAACATTGTATTTCTGGTTTTTCTATTTTAGTAGGCTGATCTTCGTCGGAAATTTGAAGAAGAAATTTCAGGAGATATGCATAGAGCACGTAAATCTGTTCTCAACCAAAATACCAATTTGGATTGATCAGTTGATCATATTTGAGTGCCTCCTGAAATTCAATAATAGCTCTATCACCTGTGAAACACGCACACTCCAAAGCTTAGTAGAAATTCAAATCATGAACGCAAGCCAATTGAATTATAAACCCCAGTGAAAGAATTCGCAGCGTTTTTTTGCAATAAGGTCATAAACTAAATAGCATTTCTTAGTTCTAACAACCAAAATACAAGTTGGAGGCAGGAATATGTCTGAGCTTCAAAATTATAACACTTGAAACGTATTTTGTGATCTTGAAACAGTTTAAGTTGCTTATCAATAGTTTGAATTGGCGGAGATAGAACTGGATTGTGCATCTATTAACAAATTGGAACTCAAGCAGGCTCTCTGGGATTCTTGATTACTGCCTTCTGATCGTCCGAGTCAACATTGAAAATCTGAATTGTTTAACCACTCGGTGGTCATTAGATCAAAAACAAGTTGGTTAATCCTAGTAGATGTCGGAGAGGCACTAATTCATCCTTTTGAGCTACTATTACATTCAGTGAGCTACTGTATCGTGTAAATGTTTCTTCTAGGTGCCACAAGGAGCTCCATTCTAAAGGTCGACCTGGAAAGAAATTAGCTCCCAGGTAGGAGTTGCCTCCATACTGGCTAATTACTTTTGACGTGTCTCAAAGGCTCTCCATTCAAAACGTCAATTTAAATAGTCAATTAGTAAAGGAAGGAGTCGTTTAGGATCCCAGTCCGTTTTTTCGATACTTTTGTCAGAGTCTAGACACACTAATGCATCGAGTAGTTGAAGTTCTTTCTTCGAGTTCCTACTTGAGAAAATCTAGTTATATTTCACGGTAGTTGAAAGAACCAGAAATAAAGAACGACAAGGAATAGCCACACAAGACACATGTACTCCGAAAGAACTTGCCAAATGCAAGCACTATTGCACGTACCTGCCTTTTTAGGGAATTTTCAGATAAAATTAAGCTTTTGCTAAGGCTGTCAAAATATTGAAATAAATATTTTTGAAAATTGGCTCTATCGAATTCTGTTTTGAAGCAATCTGAGACGATTCCTGGATTTCAACGTATTTTTTATACTTTTGTTCATACGCACCAGTTTATATGGATTCTTGAGTTTCGGTCGGTTGAAAATGAGAAATACTTAAGTTGGCAATGTTTCTTAAAATTTAAAACTTAGGCACAGAATATCATAGTTTAAAGCGATTCTGACATGAATCCGCATACTTGCACTTGCCACCTAGACATGTGCAAGTACTGAAGTACTTCTATAGTTCTTCACTAGTTAGCTCAAAACTAAAGCTCTTTCCATGGTTATAATCATGACTACTGCATCCTACTCATTGAAAGTTGGATGACTGACTGGAATATCATTCATTTCTAGCGATCCTGGCAAGAATCCACGTACTTGAACTTGCCAACTAGACGTATGCAAATACTGTAGTAATTGTGTAGTTTTAGCTCAAAACCAAAGCTCTTTTCATGGTTATAATCACGACTACTGCATCCTACTCATTGAAAGTTGGATGACTGACTGGAATATCATCAATCTGGCGAATCCACTTACTTGAACTTTAGACGTATGCAAATACTGTAGTAATTGCGATCCAAAACCAAAGCTCTTTTCATGGTTATAATCACGACTACTGCATCCTACTCTTGTCGACTGACAAGAATGCCACCTAGACATATTCAAGTACTGAAGTACTTGTGTCTTCACTAGTTACCTCAAATCTAAAGCTCGTTCCACGATTATGATCAATTACTGCATCGTACACATTAAAAATGATATGGCTGACTACAATCTCATCAATTTCCAGCGATCCTGACAAGAATCTGAGAACTTGTACGTGCCACCTAGACATGTGCAAGTCCTGAAGTCCTTGTATTTGTGTAGTTTTTCATTAGTTAGCTTAAAACTACAACTCGTTCCTTCCTTATAATCACAACTACTGCAGCCTACGCGTTAAAACTGATATGGCCGACTACAATCTCATCAATTTCCAGCGATTCTGACGTGAATCCGCTCAGGATACGTTGAGTTGTCGCTAGCCGCGGCCCCGCGCCACCGCCCCAGGAAATGAGGTCAATCGTCAAACGGTACTCAACTTTAAGTGATCCTCTCATTTTTCCTCTCTCATTTCACTGTTATAAAAAGCAAACGCGTGCTCTCCAATACGAAGGCGAAGCAGTTTGTAGGAGTGGGCTAGAAAATTAAACCGGGGCCCACATAAGACGTCGTTGAGAGTGTTCAGGTCTCGGCTGGACTTATCTTATTTAAGGTCGTTATCTTTAAAAACTCGTTTTCTCCCACTTCATCCCACATAACCCCACTCGGCACTTTGAAAATAATAACAGCCGAGGTGTAGTGTTTCTTATCCCCGATATAGTATGATTAGCCATTCTACATTACTCTCGAATCAACCTAAACTTGTCAGCTATTCAATCGTTCAACTTTAGATAGGAACTAATTTTCCTACGTGCGTTTCTTGGGAGATTTCTTTTCTACTAAAAAAACAGAGGACAAATGGGGTGCCTCGTCTAACGCGCCCACCCCAATTACGTCCTCCCAACAGTTTATATGATAATCAATAATAAGGTGATGGAATGGACTAGTTGCCCCTTCCGCAGGCTAAGGCCCTAAGATGATTCTCCAACTACGGACAGTTTTCAGGTCCTGACATTTTAAAAATTTAAGTGTTTCTTTTGCTAGGTTTTTGGATGTTTATCACTTAATTGGCTTCCTTGGATGTCTTTCTGATGCCCAGTCATTCAAGACACCCCATTGTTCTCCACGAAATTCAAATATGATAGAAGTCATACAATGGGGTGACGAATTCGGTTACGACAATGATAATTTTGGAATGTTTTCACCTAAATGCAATGACAATTTGGACTTTCAACAGAGATTCTTCCAATACTACTGGAATTTTTGTGGTTTTTAAAAATGCAACGTGGTACGGCCTTCCAAGAGAATAAGAAGGTAGAAAGAAAATGTTGGGATCAAACATTATATTTGAGCAACTAGGGCCATTAAAATGACAAATAAACATACTAACTTGTTTTCAGATGTCCTAGTTCGATCAGAAAACAAAACCTACCGTTTAGCGCGACTCAAAGGTGGGCCAGCTTGCGAGTCACTGCTACCACCAAAAAAAGAACTCCCTCGAAAATCCCCGTTCTGTTCCCCCTCAGGAACACATTCTTTTTGGGCCATGACAATGACCCTAGACTTAACTGACCTGAATGAAGTACAGTGTTAGTTACATTAAAAACTTGAAGCAGGGGTTGAAAAACCATTGACAGCTGCTCTTCAGATGTAACTGAAGACGAGAGAATTTACATGTAATTTTAAATCTCAGGTATGACAATGGCAAATCAGGGTTTCTCAACCCTAAAAAACATGAAAAATTATATAAGCTTCCGAGGGTTTTATACTGGTCCATCAGTACTCATAAATGTATGGAGATAAGAGGAAAAAATTGAAAGTCAGACGATTTTGAACGGCACAGCGTGCCATTTACACGAATTTTCCCGAAGTTTTATAATCACCCATAAGCCTAGAAAACAGAGAGGAAATCCCTGAAGCTGGAAACCTTTTGAAGAAAATATCTTATTGGTTCGTTGCTGTTGTTATTATTAGCAAAGATTATTAAGAGAGTCGTAATGAATTGTTGTACCTATCAGTATAACACTTGGGTTGTTAATTATTCGTAATTACACCCTGTTCAACAAAAATAATTAAGAAAACAATGCGATTGAAGCTACCAGTCCTATATTTTGCTGATTTTATACTTGAACTACAGATAAAATGAAATATACTCGTTTGCTGATGTTGTAATAAGTAATCGAAGCGCTGAAATGTCATCATCGCAACCATTCGAGATAAGATACCGCCTCGTCTTCAGCACTTGACGCTATCATTTTCGAAACATTCAAGGCTTTCCAATAATCGCCACAACGCTCGTCTGGGGTCGGTAATGCACGACAAAACACTCCATTGTCCAAACAAAAAACCGTCGAAGAGGTATTTTTAAATCGATCAATATCGATAAAAACTTCATTTCTTGTGATCCAGAAAAATGAATCACGATTAAACAGATTATAAATGTCACAGAAAAGCGGAAAATAATCCGCAATCTGTTTTTTAAGAGTCAACTACTTAAATACAACAAAAATTCGGCGCAGTAGGCTCTGCAATATGGATACTGTTCGTATTATTTTCATCTTTGAGTGATCGTTAATTGAGGAGCTTGTTACCAAAAGGTACTAAAGACCTTTTTTTAATACCAGGGTTTTGGGACTGATTTCTTTATAAAAATGCATTCGGATTTTACTATATCCTCTTGAAAAACTTGATAGAAAATTTAGTTTCATTTCAAAAGGTACTATATCCATCATAAAAGAGAACTTTCATCTGTTTGGGTTCAAAAAGTACTACATCCATCAAAGGGTACCACACTGCCCACAATAAAGCATAAAGTCCTACATCCATTATCTTTTAGGATTTTTCAACTTTCAAGCCATTTTTGAAGGGTTTTCAAAGATTTAAACCGTATTTTTTTAGTTTCTTCATATCAGCTTTAATAGAAAGAATGTTTGACACCGTGGTGGAACGTCCGGGTGGCTTCCATAACATTGTCATTATCATAAACTGCCACTCACTGTTTCGATAAAGCTTGGTATTTGGGGCCACATTTTTCGTTAATTTCGATTGAAATTAAGTGCGCAGTGTCAAGAAATTTGTGTGAATTGAAAGAAAAACTGTTCAAAAACTGTGGAGAAAAAGTTAGGGATGGAGGAGGAGGAGGGCGACATCTGCCTACAACTACAACGTTGGGAATTTCGACCATCTCCTTGGAGATTCGTGGGAGTCCCCTATGAAAATACCTTGGCAGGTAGGAAAGACTTGATTTCGAAACTTGGTTTCAAAAAGTACTAAACGGCAGGTTTGACACCAAAATGTACTATATCCCAAATATTGAAATGTCAAAGCTCCACCTAAATTTATTGACGTCTCGAAATAACTTGCTTCTTTTTGCAAACATTTTAATATTAAACGTAGAATGCAATTTAAAATTTTTTTTTTACATGGCTTAAGTTTTCAGCTTGTAATGGTTTTCCATGAATATCACGCTTATCACCACAACGGATGTAGTAGCTTTTGGAAACAAGCTCCTCAATTGTGCAGTTATCTTATGTGTTTACTCGAATTTAATTAAAAGACAAGGCGATAGAAAGATAGGCGATGTTTTTCCTTGTACTACCATGAAAAACCCAAAACGATATCTGAATGTTGCCAGAAAGGGCGGTCCCAGGGGGGGTCAAGGGGGTCATGACCCTCCCCCCAAAATTTTTAATTTTATGGTTTATAATAAGCTTATTTTGCAAACCTACTTTTTTTCCTCTGTTTTCTGTTAATTTTAACCTGGATTAAAAACCGTCAAGTGAAGTGATTAAATATGAATTGAACTAAGTCTTTCGGTAAGGATAAACCGAAAGCTTTGGTTTGATAAAAAAATGTATTACATTTTCTAACAATGACCCCCCCCCCCCCAAATTTAAGCCTAGGACCGCCACTAGTTGCCAGAACTAGTGCCCACAAGGACACTGACGTGAGTTTTTCAAAATAGTTGACAGAAAAACAGTGTAAAGCATTTCAATTTGATCACTGGAGGGAGAAGTGATGTTGTAGATTTGTTAAAAAGCAGAAAACTGTAATAGAAATTACACATTTATACGTAAAAATGCATACAATGCAATCATGTACATTTCTGCATACGAATGAGATGAAATCCGTGGTTCGATTCGAGGTGAGAATTCTAAAGTCTGTCTGTCACTATTGAGTAAATTGTTGCCAATTTGTGAGTAAGTACAGCATTTAGATTTGTCTTAACTTGTTTTACGTACAAGATAACATGGGTGGATAGGTTTTCTGATTTTTATACAAATGATCTACACGTACACGCATATAAGCCATTAAGCCATAAAAAGGTATTTTCCGTAAATTTGAACTGGGACAAAAGAAGTTGTGCATGTAGTAGCTCAAATTTCAATACGAAATTCATTTTTGAACAAGTTTCAAAACGTATGGTCACGTTTCTTGATGATCCACTCGCATACGCACATCATCCATAAAAAGGGATTTACCATAAATTTGAACGTGGACAAAAGTATTTGTGCATTTAATATCTCAAATTTCAACATAAAATTCATTTCTGAACAAGCTTGAAAACTCAAGGTGACGTTTCTTGATGAAGTGTTTCAAGACAAATCACTTGTTCAGTGACGGTTCAATAATTTGGAGTTGAATTAGTTTAAACAATTTCTAAAACTTATATCAATTTGATTTCTAAAAAAAAGTTAGAAAACCAAATTTGCTCTTACGATTATTTAACTAGGCAAAAAGTAGTTGTGCACATAATATCTCAAATTTCAACACAAAATGTATTTCTAAACAAGTTAGAAAACCTATGGTCACGTTTCTTGATGAAGTGTTTCAAGTCAAATCACTGGTTTAGTGATGGATCAATCATTCGGCGTTGAAATAGTTTGAGCGATTTCTAAAAATGTGACTGATTTTCTTTCTGAAAAAGTTAGAAAACGCAATTCCCTCCATGGTCATGTATCTTGATGAAATGTTTCATTATAGATGACCGCTCATGAGTAAACAAGTGATGCTGGTTCAATTGTTAGGTGTTTTGGCAGTGGTATGTTTTTGATGAAGTATTTATTGAGTGGTGTAGATACTTATCATGGATTACAAATATTATTTATAATTTTATAATTATAATATTTTACCGTAGGCAAAGGGAGTTCTCCGACTGTGGAATTCCTGCGTCGCAGCCTCCTAGGTGCAGGCTCATTGCTCCTGAAACTGAAGGACCTCAGAAACTTCCCGATAGCCGGCATTTTCGATCGAGAGGTGGAACGGGGATATCGCCAGACGAAAATTCTACCCCGAATTCACCGAAACCGGGTTCATTTGAAGTTCAACAATCAAAATTTTGCTGTTCCGACGGGGAGAAATTCACCGGGGTAAACACGAAGGCACATGTGGAGAAGGCGGACGCGGACTGGCAGAAGGACGGCAGGCAGGTAGAGAGCAGCAGGTTTTTCTGAAGAGGGGATCGGGGGATAGTGGGGGCGTAGTGGGACTCCGAGGAGCATCCTGAAGGTGGGCAACGCCTCCGGAAAGGGCAGGCCCCGTACATAAACACAATGTGACGTCATTATTGTTGAGAGTTTCGAAATATTGGCACCTCTCGATAGAATTCAAACAGTTTTCATGACAGGAAAACAATAGAAAACGGTTTTATGGCAACTCATAAAAGTGCCATAGATTCCATAATTTTCAACAGAAGGACGAATACTAAGAGGAGAAGATCAACTGATTCCTAAGAGATCAAATATTTACTTACATTACAGTATGAGCACAGCAGTACCATATCAAGTACATAAAATGTGAATGTTTCTCTACAAAACATGGTTAAAAGCAAGCTACACCCTTGGGACGAATCGACTGCAGTGATTTACGAGAGTCTGAGTCCTTGGGAAATAACAGCCAAATCAAATAGTCCAACTTGAGTCAGAATAAGTATACTGCATTCACTTGTACCTAGAAGATCGAAAGCTTGCACAGTTAGGTTCTATGGTTTAAGTGGGGCAGCTTGGCCCTGCTATGGGGTCTCTTCTGGGATTCTCACTTGTATCCCATGTGCCTATATACACGGACCAATCTCTTTCAGCCAGCATCCCATCATTACACCACTAGCCCCACACGCCCTTGGGAGCTTGGGCTGCTCTTTGCCAGGCAACAGTTGCTGTGGTACAACCGAGCAACTCAACTCCCTCTAAAACCCAGATCAACTGCCAAATGCGCTGCTCAATGCAGAAACCAGTCGATGGTAAACCCCCCTACGGTGCTCTGGATCCTCCTTTTCTACTTGTGGCGTGGACTGGGCTTCAGAGGGTTCAGTGGCCTGGGAATATACCAATTTGAATGCCACGTCAACAAGCCGAATATCGTTGACTTCAATCCTGATGGGCCTGCCTTAATACTGGATGTCCAGGTTCTCAGAGGCAATGTGAACATGGAGCAGACCTAATGGTTACAATAAGTAATTCAGAAACAACCAACAAGATTTCATTCAAGGTAAAATCACTCAATAACACCATGGTAATGAACAAGCTCTTGTCATGTGGCACGGACCTGCTCGTTTTGGGAATATCCCTTGGACTACTCCGTTGAATCACCACCCGTGATCATTACGCCACCTAACCAACGATAACGTACTTAAATTTTTTTTAAATCACTGAAAACATGTTAAAATCGTTGAAATTTTAGTTCTTAGAAAAACTAAACTATACCAGTTAGAAAAACTTGATCAGGCATAAACTTGAATGAACAGAATTTTGGCCCACAAACTAATTTGGAAAATATAATGCAGTTTAATTTAAATGTGCAACTGCAAAAAAAAAAATTAAAACCCTAAAATTGGTCTGTTCATCAAAATATTAATTAAAAAACGATTCATGTCGAAAAACATTTCAAAACATACATACCACATCTATGAATATCATGCTTAAAAATAGAAAAAAATTATTTTATATGACCATGCTGCATCATTAGAACTTTTATATTTGACAGATCCGTCAAGTCGTGCGCAATGTCTAGAGATTTAAAAAAAATTATTTTTATTGATCAAAATTTCCCTTACTTATATAAACAAAATAAACGGATTTTCGACGTTGCAATACTGATAACAGCATAGATATGGCTTCCTATAATCAATAACGTTGTACAAAAAGTTCATCTGATTCAATTTACAGCTAAAAAATCTCCAAGTGTTAAGTGTGATAATTAATGAAAACAAGGGGGATTTTAAATTTCCATTTCAGGTTTAAATAACGTCACCGATGGAAAGGTGACTCAAGATACGAAATCTTGGACGTTTATCTGGGTGTGTGATTGTTGAATTGAGGGCGTGTGAATCACTAACTCCGACTTTCTCATATTCTAGTCTTTGTTTGGTGTCCCGCATGGAATGTTGAGTCAAACTTTATAAGCGAATTGAGTAAAGGTAGAAATTTTCGCTGCTTTGTAGGATGGATTTTAAAAAGAGTGGTGATGAAACAGTTGTGTGTTCCTGATGCGGAAGTCCTTTGACTGTTGAGATGACGCAGAGAAAGTCATATGTCGTATAGGGAATTCACTAAGATTTGTGTAGTTGAAGAGACATGAATTATTGTTTAAAAAAACGGAATTGAAGAATTAAAATAGACGGTGTCATTGGAACTTGATTAAAAACTCGGCAGCTTCGATCATTTGAATGTGGCATGGAGGCAGTGAAGAGAGAAATTGCAAGGGATAGGAAACTTGAATGACGATTCAGCAAACTAAGTGATGGACTTCAAATTTCTTTACATTGGTCCTTCAAAATCACCTAACCACGTCGACTAACGGTTGAATACTTTCCAAGGTGTAACAAGGAGAGGTGTTGGTAAGGTATAGTGGCCCCTTCAATGAACTGAATGCGGATAATACCCGCAACACTTGAATATCCCAGACGCTGGAAGGCGTCTGGTATATCTCCCGAGGCTGCGTATTCAAGAATTTAGAAGCTCAAACTGACCATATCCATCACACTCCCAGGGCTCTGAAAGCTGATTGGAGGAATGGGATAGGCTCTCAATAATCAAGGCAGGAGTTATAATTGTTACTGAATGGGGTATTTTTAGAGGCATATATGGAGCCGATGCGAGGGAATGGGGGCGTTAAGACAGTCAAAAATAAAAGGCCAATGGTCGTAACCATGCTCATTCTAACATATATCATTAAGAGATGATGGAACGGTACAGTGGGCCCTTCCATGCACCGAATGCGGAGAATATCCCAGATGCTGGGATGCCTCTGGCATATCTCCTGAGGCGGAGGATTCAAGAATAGGGATGGTCAAACTAACCATATCTCTCACAAAGGTTACAACTGTTTTAGCTCACGATTTTTCCTATTGACTTACAACATAACTTATCATTGCCATTTTACAAAATAAAAGTCTTGGAAACAGCGATTCAAGTTGCAAATTTGATGACAATTGCTAACCTTCAGTCAAATGAGCTCTGGCGGGCTTAGAATTAGACCAGCATTAAGGCAGTTATGTCATTTTGAAGAACAAGGGAGTTTCTGACAGGGAGAGGAGAGGATTCTCCCAGAATAAGCCTAATGTTAAAAAGTTGTCTTGTTTCAAGCTATAACTGAGTTTTCGGAGTAGATTTCTTTTGTTTTTCATGATCAACAACTATTGGAGAAAAACTTTTAATCGTGCAATTTAGGACATGTTAGTTGGAACGCCGTTTTGTTTATAACCAATTTTGAGGTAGCTGTGCTACAAATGTGCTCCCTTAGAATGGAAGAGATTTTCAATATGTGTTCTCATGCGTATTTTCAATATCTAGTCATGTCGTAAATTCTTTCAAGAACATTCGACGAACTGTTCATCTGAAACGAATTCACGCTGAGCCTTTGTTGGACTCAGTGTTTATCTCAGGTCCCTGAATGGGATATTTGAATCGAGGGATCCACTGGGTCTTTCAGCAGAACTAAGTTTAAGGCCTAAGGCTCAAATGTTGCCAAATTGATCATGTCGGATTGTCCGATCAACCTCAGGAAGCCTCGATATGAACCCGTTGGACTACCAGCTTTAATCCCATCTTGAGCTGATGGCTTGTCACCGAAGGCACCGTCATTTGGAGAGCTTGAAGTCGTCTCTGGAGAATGCTGTTCGTAATTTCCCTCAAGAAGTGCGTACCATCGATGATTGGCCCTGGAGGTTACAAGCCTGTGTAAAGGAAAACGGCTGAAATTTTGAGTGATTCGTTTTTCCACCTTATAACGTATTATAATTTCAAAATGAAATAACTCAAGCTGAGCTTCAAGAAGGAAATGATGTCTTCACGCATTTTTCTACTTTAGGTACTTTTGAAATCAGAACTAAAGACCTCGCCTCATTTACTGCAACGTTACCAGACATGCCATCGCAGACATGTTAGAAGGCCTGTGTATAGAAGGCGTTGCTTCTAAGGTTTTATGGGCTGTTGGAGCCAGGTAGAGAGCTTTCAAGGATCAGGTACTTACTTCCCTTTCTTGAATGGAAACCGAGAAACGCGACGGGGAACAATATCGGCGAGAAGAACCCCGTCTTCGCTTCATGGAAGAGAACCACCTAAAAACTGCCGACAATTTCCAAAAAATAAGAACCCAGACCATCAACTTGTTCGCACGTTCACACAGTGAAATCAGCGGTCACCAACTTGTGGTATTCATACGAACAGATCACACACTACCTCGAGCGTTCGTCCGAATAACGCGTTGGTCAGCTTGAAATTAATGTCTACAATCTTCACGTTCATACCCACTCATTACCGACAAGCTATTTCGCCCAGAGCAGTTTTCAAAGACTCGTTGTGGGTTTATATCCGGCCCTGCCCTAACCACACTGCAGTTTCGGCAGAGATACACGAAGAGAATTTTGATAATGGATTTTTCTTCTCTTTTTGGAGGATGACCGAAAAACAAAACAAATTATCAATCAACGATGTACCACATAAGACGCACAAAATACATCCTGTGTTATTACTTCATTAGTAGGTACCCTCAATTCCGGAATAAGTACATCCTTTTAACCAGCGTTACGGACTTTATAGAAAATAAAAATTGTTATTTCGAATGTTGTACCTATATCAGAGTAGGTATATCCGTTTTTCATCCAGGGTGTGGTTGGACGCTGGGCTGGTGGAATTCACCCCCCAGAACCCCCCCCCCCCCCCCCGACCCCGCCAGTGAAGGGGAGAGGGCCCCAGCGGGGCGGAGCATCTCCCAGGGCAACCAACGTGCTCCCCTCCTCGGGGACCAGGAATATACGATTTTTTGACTTTGCGTATTGTTTTTATACTCCCTCATTGTGTTATTCACCTATTTCTTTTTAACCTGTGTAGCAGGGCCTTTAAACTAGGACAACTATAATACGCAGATCAAACTAAAGAAGTAAAACGCTCATCTACTCTCTCTCTTATCTAACCCATCCATTTGTAACAAAGGTTGAAATAATCTTAATTTTGTTGAGGAGTTATGTGCACCCATTGAAGGTGGGGTTTCATTAGATAACACACTTAAGAATACTTCATTTGAATAATCACCCTATTAGACTGTATTTACACTTTACACCGATTAACCTGACTTGAGGAATTGAAACTAGGAATATAAAAAGGTTTGGTTTAAGAAGATCAGTTTACAAGGAGAGCTCGGAAGTCTAATAAACTAGATAAGTATTTCAGATGAATTATCACTTCATTATCCGTAACGCCTCCGATATTGTACCGGAGAAGGGGCAGTTCACTGTAAAATGGGGAGCCAATAGAAACTCGTAATGCACAAGATCTAGCTCATTTTCACAGGGGGAGTTCATTGGACTTTTGGTTCCCAAGGAATGAACGAGAAAGGAGTGGATTTGACTAAACGCAAGGAATTTCCAAATTTGGTTACGCGAGAGTATAGAATGTGAAATTGGTATAAAAGGTAAAACGATAAATAAAACACTCGCGAAGAAAAATGAAGAATGGCCGGTAACAATTCACACGCTTCTTAGTATTAAAAACCTAACAATGAGCAAAAAAACGTCTGCCAAGTGGGTGTGGCACATAGCTTCCTCGTATCCATAACATGACTGTGTAGATCATTGAAAATTATTATTGACTAAAACTTTATTTTCTCTTTATTACTCACGAGGACCATCTTTACATCAGTCCAAACAATCCCTGAACATTTCATCGAAATCAGTCATGAACTCCCGGAGTTATGCGTGTAACAAGGATTTCACGTTTGCGGATGCGGAGAGGCTACTATTGATCCGGGGGTCATGAAACTTATAGGGGATCATCTACACATCAAACCGAACAATCCCTGATAATTTCATCGAAATCAGTCAAGAACTCCCGGAGTTTTGCTTGTGGCAAGGATTTCACGTTTGCGCATGCGCAGGGGCTACTATTGATACGGGGGCATGAAACTCATAGGGGACCATCTACACATCAAACCGAACAATCCCTGAAAATTTCATCGAAATGGTCAAGAACTCCCGGAGTTATGCTTGTAACAAGGATTTCACGTTTGCCCATGCGCAGAGGCTACTATTGATCCGGGGGTCATGAAACCTATAGGGGACTATCTACATTCCAACCCGCACAATCCCTGAAAATTTCATCAAAATCGGACTATAACTTCGTGCAGTTTTGCCCGTAACAAGGATTTGCTGACAGACAGACAGACACACACAGACAGACACGGAACCAAAGTTGTTCAGAAAGGTCTAAAACGCAAAATGCGAGTGGCATTTTTCATTTTGGAGACTAGAAAATTTTCACATCCGAAAGTGAAAACAATGCTTCCGCTACCTTGGTAGACTCGGAGGCAATAAGGAGTTATAACTGGACTCAAAGCCCTGGTAGGACAAGTTAATTCCGTTCGTTGTTTGCCTTAGTTTACTGGGCTGTTTTTACAATGTTTTTGGGTGATTCCATTCACACACATTCGGTGATTTTTTGTCTTGCCAAGATTCTTTCTTGAAGAGAGCAAATGAACGCACAACCTTTCCAGCTGGTCTCATTTAATTGATCGAAGTGGTGACTTTAACAACATTCTTGAAAACACTTCTTATTTCAAAAGATATTGAGATCCCTACTGTTTAAAATAATACAGCCCTTATTGAACTGTTCCTTTTAGGGTTGATCAAATTTGACGCCAAAAAGACCTGGGAATTCAGATTTAACTAGACGCTTTTTATGATTTTTGTACCAAATTTTGCAAACTCCGAACGGATACCCAGTAAGACAAACCAAAAGCCAGAGTTTTCTGATAATACACACATAAATGCTACAAATGTTACCAGTAAATGTATGAAAATCAAAAACTAAGTGAAATGACCATCAAAATCAAGGAAAAGTGCAAGATTCCCAGTTTTTTCCAGATTTTAGTTAGACCTTTCTGTTGAAATTTTGGGGTAAGTACATAATAGGGTGAGTACATAAAGGTACACTCGCAACTAAGCATTGAGGAAGTTAATTCAACGAAAAGGCTAACCAGTCGGAACAGCCGTAAGACCTGCAAACTCAATCGATTTCAGTTTCAATTCTCTCACCCGAGTCATTTATAGAATTAAGTACGAAATTAACTTTCTTCTCGGCACCTGGACATGAATTCCGCATTCCTGCGGTTCTAATTGGTTTCCCTAGTTGTAGGAGACCTTTATGCTCTCCGGCGCCAGGGAGCCATTAAAAGTTCGGCTGTCTGAAGAAGTGTTACTCCAAGAACTTGGGAAAAGTCCTCGCTGGCACTATACCGCTTCAAAGCATACAAGTTTAGATTGATCCTTGCAACTAAGCTATCGGAACAATGACTCAAAGTGGGGACTTAGAATTTGAATGATTTCGTTTTTCAAAAAGGTGCAATATTGTGAGTTTCAGACGGATAGAATTATATTGAATAGGGTCCTGTAACATTTGGTGTGAGGTATGTCTTTCAAGGAGACTCTATTGGGGATTTTTCGCTGAAAAGGCTTGAAATTAAAACAGGAAGGTTTATTAAAAAAGGTATTTATTCTATATTATCTATTTAAAGGCTCCTGTCGAAAGGAAATAAATGAAATTACAACAAACAAAAAACCAATTGATGAAATCTAACAATAACAATCGAACATGGCTCTTCTTGGTGGATCTCTATGGATTGTCTGTTGAGTATTACCGATGTATTCAAACGGAATCTTTGTTAAGAACGTCTATTAAAACAAATGAATGAAATAACTAAGAGAAAACTACCCCGAAAATTTTAGCGCGATCGAATCACTAGAACTTGAGATTTGGGAAATTGATGAAGATGGAGGAGGGAGGATGGATGGATGTGCCCCTATAGAATGACTACCAGTTTAAGTAAAAGGTTGCGGATGAAACGGGTGGTGATACCACGAAGTATTCAGACGAGATCCAGCACGAGTGGCACTTTTCCCACACCACACTCCACGTCATGACACGGTTGCAGCCATAACCTTGATGTTATAAGGGATTATTCCTTTTACCTTAAATACCACTTGCCGCAGGTCGTTCCTACTACATTTACTTTTCTTAGACCTCCAGGTCAGATCCATGTCCACTGTGCCACTGACAATTTGAACATTCAGAATTATGTTCCGACCCATTGGGTATAATGGCAACTAAGTCTGAATAATGAAACGCATGTGGACCATCTATAGCCTAACTCGCAAATTTCCTGGAAGTTTTATTGAAATCAGGCGAAAATTGTAAGAATTAGCCTTGTTACATGACTCTGCGGACCTATGGACTGACACACACAAAGAAACTGATATGAAACGATAGTTGTACAGAAATGTCTACTTTTGGATTTTGGAGGAAAAATGTTCATCGCCCGAAAGAGAGCACATGGCTTTTGCTACTTACAGGTAGACTTGGAAGCAATCATTATTATAAACCTTAACTAAATAAATTAGATTTTTTGTGATGAAGCAAAAAATTGCCTCTACCCAATGGGGAATCGAACCCCACTCTCCTGCGTACCAGGTTGAGTGTTTGAACCAATTTTCAATCCTGGACCTTTCTACAGATCTTGCCTTTCGATTTGGAGTTGAAAGCCTGTACAGGCGATCTGATTCAGTACGAGAATCACTCAGTGAGGCTCAAAACTGTCATCTAGCTAGAATATCGGCCTCATTATTCTCTCCGATGCGGAGTAGGCCCCGTAGCGGCGACCTAATTTACGGACACCCTCCCATCGGTGATCGCACAATGCTGTTTTCCATACTGGAGCGACCATCTCCGAGAGACCATTATGCAGATTTCCTCTCTACTTGAAGAAAGGAAGCGCGACATCCGCGCCTTCACGCGTTTTTTTCACCTTCACCTAGTTACATCCCAGCTACCGGCCGAGTGGATTTCGTGATAGCATTCGGTTTACAAGCCCGACGATCTACCGCGCGTTGCACGTCCTATCTCACAGCTAGTTTTCCGTTTGGGATCGAATTAAAACAACTCCTACCAGATTCTCCTCTACCGAAAGAGCACAACAATCCTCAGAGTCCTGAATTAGACCTCACATTCTCCAAATTAATTATACATACACAGACACAAACACGATCAAATTTCTGACCCTTTATATTAGATTGTCACTTAGGAACTGGAATCACGGTAGAAAACTTTTCATCGATCTTTGAAGTTTCAAAAACGTAGAAACCTTAGTCGTCCAGCACGACCTTAGAGCACATGATCAGCTTATTTGGATTTAAAGCTGTTTTAGCAAATTTTATAGAAATTTGAACTACTGTAACGCGGACGAAAAATTTGAGAATGATCATTCCAATAGTGTTCACGTAGAGTGAACTCCTCAAAGGCGTTGTAGCCGATACACGGGTTGAAGCATTCTGATATGCATGAAACGCTGCAAATTCTTTCACTGGGGTTTTGGTTTATTATTGTTTTTGTGTTGATAGCAGTAACCTAGTGACGTAGTGATGTAGTAATGTGGATACTGGAGTGAACTCCTAGCAGGCTTTGTAGCCGATACACGGGTTGAAGTATTCTGATATGCATGAAACGCTGCAAATTCTTTCACTGGGGTTTATTATTCAATTGTCTTGCGTTCATGATTTAAATTTCTACTAAGCTTTGGAGTGTGCGTGTTTCACAAGACTTGTGAAATCACTTAGTGATAGAGCGATTGTTGAATTTCAGGAGGCACACAAATATGATCAACTGATCAATCCAAATATGTATTTTGGTTGAGAACAGATTTACGTGCTCTATGCATATCTCCTGAAATTCAATAATCGCTCTATCACCTGTGAAACACGCACACTCCAAAGCTTAGAAGAAATTCAAATCATGAACGCAAGCCAATTGAACAATAAACCCCAGTGAAAGAATTTGCAGCGTTTTTTCGGTGATTTTTCTCATGTCCGTGACCTTCAAATAGATGGCCATCACCACTTCTATTTTCGTACGAAAAGGGGAACTTTTTAATACATTCTTAAAAACACCTACCCAAAACACGAAAAATTCAGTAATTTTCTTGCTCAAGCAAAATTAGCTTTTTAGTGTCCAGGTTTTCCAACTATATTGCGCATATGTTCGTCCGGAAAATCCAAGCAGAATGGGATTCGCGCGTGTTCGTATTAAAACTGAAGAACGATCCAGGTATAGTGAACTCAGCCCCCATCAGAATCACCTGTTTGGCTCGTTCGTGCATTTTCGAACGAACTGAGTTCGCAGTTTTCCGCTGCCTCAGGACGAGAAGCCTAAAGGGTCTGCGAATAAATCACGTAAAATACGACACGGTTGAAAAGAACAAGAATGATGTCGTGGGCGCGAGAACAAACAAAACCGACGTGACATGATTTCAAATGGCTCAGAAAGAAAAAAACCGTGCGACGAGATAACGCCGCGAGCTTCTCATTTTTTTCGTCAGATAAACGAAACCTTAGAACCTTACACCAAACTCAAAACCTGAGCTATCGCGTGATGCCAGCGTCAATTGAACTCCCTTTGAGAATTTGAGTCACCCAGTTAATCGAGATAAGCTTATGTAATGTTACTCTCATTACGTTATTTCTTAACATGTAACGAATAATTTATCATGTTGATTCAGTTGATTGTGACCCTTTTTAGGAAAGTAACGTTGCGGTTGTTAATGTCCTCTCGAAATGGATTATGTCTTGATTTGCCAACAGTTCTGTCCCATTTCTTCTACTCGAACAAAGGATATCACAGGGCTAACGTATACGATTGCTTGCAACGTTTCTTGTACGTATTCTTCTTTCGTTATAACGGAGTTTGGCTTATGTTCTGCTTTCATTTTGCAAGATGAAAGTGATCACACGTAACCTACATGGCTTATTCTTGGTTTAATGAAGTACCGTTAGTTAGCAAAGATTGAAGCTGTAGTGCTCCAATAATTGGATCAATTATCGATCATCGCAACTGATCGGAGCATTCCACCGTCAATTAATTTTTCTATTAGAATGAGGATGTTTTGTGGGTTTACGGAAGATTGAATTCATCTAATTTTCAGAAAATTTGTTGTTTTTGTTCATAACTATCGGAAAACGCTACAAATAATTACACAAAGGTTTATTATTTGCATAGAATTCTTACAACCCGTTAAAATTTTATTTGGATTGATCAGTTGATCAATTCGTGTGCTACCTGAAATTCAATAATCGCACTATCACCTGTGAAACATGCACACTCCAAAGCTTAGTATAAACTCAAATCATGAACGCAAGAAAATTAAATAATAAACCTGAAAGAATTTGCTTTAATCAGAATGCTTAGTACTACAAAAGGAGTTCACTCCAGTATCCACATTTACATTCACTAGGTTACTGATATCAACACAAAAACAATAATAAACAAAAATGACGCGAATGTTGGCCATATGTTGACCATAAATCGGGCCATACATCGGGAATGGTTTGACCTTCGGACTGAAGGGATTTTAAAAAACTTCGACAACCCTTAAAGGGCACTTTAAATTAAGTGAGAGAGCTGGCTCATGAATTGGGGCGTTGTCGGACCAACATGGATTTTTCCTGAAAATTTCAGATCTTTTGCTCCAGCCGTTTGGGAGAAATCTTGCGTACGGCGGACGGACTGAACATTTTTTATTGGAGATTCTACATCCTTTGGCGTAAACCATGACATTTCCAGGGGGGGTTAGAATTCTTTTTTCTCAAAAGCGATTACAATGTTTTATTATTGAATGATAAACCAAAATAGGAAAATGCTGCAAATTGGTACACAAAGGTTCATTACTTCTGAATTTGATAACGCCTCTGCCAGAACTCAGACAACACTCAGAAACAAGTAGAAATCCAACCGAAATTCAACAAGATACAATTTTTAAAAAATACAAAAAGAAGGTTTTTGCTTATTCTCCACAAATGAATTGAAGCTTGGGAGATGGCGTTACCAGCAGTGTAATCGTATTCAACTAATTTGATCAATTATAATTGTTGATCAATAATTATTGATCACCGCAACTAATCGGAGCATTCTGTCAATAAATTACACTATAAGAATTTGCGTTTTCTGTCGGTTAACGGAAGAACGGATTCATCCAGTTTACAGCAAATTCGTTGTTTTTATTCGTAAAATATAGGAAAAACTACAAATTATTACACAAAGGTTTATTATTTGTGGATTGTAAAACCCCTTAACCGGATCACCGGATAGCCAGAACTGGACGGTACAACCAGGGGCAATCCTTCTTCAGCAAACTCAGAAACTAGTACAAATCCAACTGAAATTCAACAAGATATTATGAAAATATTGGGCAATAGAATACTCCGCGTGTTCTCCTCAACTGAATTGAAGCTCGGGAGATATCTTTATGAATAGTATAACCGTATAGCATTAACCGTGCTATTCGATGTATCACCAGGCACCCGTTAAAGAACTTTTAGCCTCTGCAGCCCTTCTTTACTATCAGAACGATTTGGTCCCTTTTCCCTTTTTTTGTTCTTCGCGATCCTATTTCCAAGGAGGGGCTGAATTTTAGTCTGCCGGGTAGCTACTGGGCACACCTGTTTTACGGTTGAGCATCAGCTGAATGCAGTCGCCAGTGATGTTGTGTGTTGGAGATTTGGAAGTCATCTATCCACTCGCGTTTATCTGGAAAATTGCCCTGCTCTTAAGGACCTCCGCGTCCAGTTTAAACACCCTCAGTGGATCCAAGATACCCAGCTGGGCCCAGACCTTGCTGATATAATTGAGAACCTCTGGGCATCACCATAAAGCCTGATAGTCTATATTCTACAGGGTTATTTTGAAACAGCCTGTAGTCTGCGGCTTTATTTCAACATAGCCTGCACTCGTAAGCTTCATTTGAATATAGCCACTAGCCCATAATTTGATTCCACCTATCTGTGCATAAGCTTCTGCATCATCTAACCTTAGTTGAAACGTACCACTTCCAGTGCCTAATTAAACACATCGCTCAATGACACCAATGACTCTTAAATTCTGAAACAACAGATTTCGATTTTAGGCGATAATTAATTGGTCACCTTCCAGCACGAATGAAAAGTTTCCTTATAACTTAGGTAATAAGGAAGCCAATCATGGTGAAAGGTGTAGGACTGGTGACAAGAATAACCCAAGGAGTGGGGCTTCGTTATAGGTCGATTTGGCAGGCAAAAACCAAATTGCCATCAAACCTTTAAAATATATTGAATTACTCTCCGGTTACGAGGTATTCGCAGCTTGGAAATCCGTGCCCGACATCAGGAACGGCAGCTGGACATGCAAATCAGGCGAGCCGAGATTTTTCAGCGAACTTTTCGAAGGAGGAACACCTGCCTCGTCATTAGGATTAGGGCCTCGTTTGCACCGCAACGAGCAGGCAGGTGCAAGATATAGCCTGTCCCAGTTTGATTCCCTTAATCATCATGTTTTATTAATTTTTTGGAAACTTCTTTGGAGCTTGAAATTGGGATTTGAAAAGTTAATGAATATCTTAAGAGCAGAGCATCTGTTGTTGATAAGCAGTGCAATCAACCTCGTTTACGAGCGAATTGCAGTATTTTCATTGTTTGATTTTAGTAAACGTTCAACTTCTGTCATTTCAATATTTCCTGTATTACCCAAATGCCAAATACCAAATCATTGATAAACTCCTTAACAATTGAGTTACTGTGTTTTGTCTTGTAGCGCTAACTAATTCCTTCCGCTTCATCACGCGGATTTGTAATCCATGCACAAAAATCTCGCTTAAAAGAAAAATAACGTCAACATGCAAGTGAATACAAATGCTTGAACACATTTAAAATCACCTAGTAAATTTTTACGATCCCGTCAGCTGATATAATTGCAACATCATTGTATTTTCAATAGTTTCTTTAGAAACTGAGTTTATTACAATTTTTATTACATATCCGAAGACAGGCGAAGCGTAGGCAGGCGTTTTATTTTATTTCGTTCAATTTCAATGGTTTTATTCGTGGGTTTTAACGTTGAGCCGATATACAATATATTGCCCCATTGTAGTTCTTTAGAGATCAGCTTTTGTTACGTATTGAGGGACGTAGTCTTGGTTTTACGGAGTTATATTCATGACGAAGTTTATAGTTTAATCGATTTACGGTGGAGAAATATAAATAAAGCTCTTTTTGAAGCATCTAAAATACAATTACAAGGTGTAGAAACGACGAGGACAATACACAATAGACAAGGTCTAGAAGACAAACGTAGATGAGCTGCCGAATACAGAAATTAGAAACCAGCATTTAATAACACACTGCATTTTATGTTTGAAACTTCCGAACTTCTAAAATTGCCTACAATTCGGGCAACCCTGTGCAGTGGTGAAAAACGCTCGAAAAATGGCAATGACTCTTTTGTATAGGAATATTCCAGAGAAACCTTCCATAACACTGTTTTTCGGGGCGAATGCTCCGAACTGGACGACGGTCTTTACCTCATTCCAATCTAAGTCTGTGGAGGCAAACGCAGCATCAGCATTCGGCATGCCGTGGATGTTTCCTTCAGCATTTTAACGGGCAAAAACCACAACTTGTTCATGTACTATGACCAATCCATTGCATAAGAGTAAAGTATCTGATATGGATGCCACTATCTCGAGGGATTTACTACGTTTTATGAAGGTTTTATTATACAAGGTGCCCCAAGAGTTATGCACAATCCGACTCCTACGTGCTCTACAACTCATTTCCGACCAAAAATGCCTCTTAGCAATTTTTCTCCAGAGGCTTCATTTCCGAGTTATTCGCGATTTAAGATTTTTTCATGTTTTCGATTTTATGTCATTAAAACTGTAATAACTTTCTCAATTTTGGAGATAGCTCAAATTTGATGACACCGTTGGAAAGAGCGTTAAATTTCCTATCTTATTGATGCCAGAAAACATCTTTTCATTGCATTGAAGATGTGCGATTGCTGCGCGAAATTTCAGTTTTGTCAAAATCTTGAAATCGCCTGTTTTTCATCTCGCCAGCAACCCCATTAATGCTTGAAGCAGAACTGTGCAGGCCTGGTAAAACGTGCGCTTTCTAACGGTGTAGTCGTTTTGGTTTTTAAAAATATTTTTAGTTAATGAAATGGTGTTTAACTGCAGAAAAACTTGTGTTTTCTGTTAAAATTGAGGTTTCAAAAGTCTCGACGAAAATAGGTTGGAGGCGGGACATACGTAACTTTTCTCGCTGAATCGAATGGTGACAACGGCAGACCTCTCAAGTGACGATTTGAGCTAGTTTTGTCGGATGCTTAAACCCGTTCGTTTGTGAACAGCGTCTACGGCATTTCTAAGCTGTCCGGCCAAAGTCAAGATAATCGAAGAGCCGAGAGACGGCTGTTGTTTGAGTTCATTTACGATTGATTGCGATGAGTTGCTTTCAGTTGAGTAGGTATATAGGTTTTCCAAGTCAGATTCAGAAATTTCCATACCAATTTCAGAATTTTCCATTTTCAGAATTTTCCATTTCAATTTCAGAATGTGATGAAAATCCGGGTGGGAGCGGTTTCTGAAATTGAAATGGAAAATTCTGAAATTAAAATGGAAAAGTCTGAAATTGATTTGGAAATTTCTGAAATTGGTTTGGAAATTTCCGAATCTGACTTGGAAAAGCTATACCACAAGTGAGTATTTTGACATGATTTTTGTGTACGGTTTTGAGTAGAACACGTAGGAGTCGGATTGTGCATAACTCCTGGGACACCCTGTATGATCGGAGAAGATTTATAATTAAAGTCGATAATTGGATAAATATTGAAGAAAAGGTTGAATAATAATATACGACGAGGGTGTATAATTATGACATTTTTAAAGAATTGTTTTTCCTTTGAGTTGGATTGAATATTCATGGAGTCAACGTGGCTCGAGCGAGAACTCGAGATTTGAGGTCGCGGGCGGAAGAGGCAGGTGCGAGTTGAGGCCGTGTGTGCTCCTTAGCCCATTTGGAGACTGATTTTCTTCCACCTTGTTTTTATTCTTTTTTCGATTTTTTTCTCTCTCTCCTCTCCTCCATCTCTAGCCGGGGCCAAGTTAACATCTGGCTCTCCTGAACTCCCCGAAAACATCTGCCACGAGCCCGTAGTGAGCAGGTGAGGGCACCCGGTCCACGCGTTTTGTTATCTGAGAGCCCTCGTAGAGGTTTCCCGTATGCTGTACGACTTTTTGGGGTCGTCGAAGGCGAGGTGTGCCGGGTGCTTGGAAAGCTTCGTTTCAAAAGCGGAAATTCGATACACGCCCTTAACTCACCTATCAATTAAAGAGAAGAATAAATATTAGAGAGAAACAGCAGGCAGTACAACATTTAAAAGCATATATCGACGACTA
This sequence comes from Creontiades dilutus, assembly GCA_031894815.1. Classification (NCBI taxonomy): domain Eukaryota; kingdom Metazoa; phylum Arthropoda; class Insecta; order Hemiptera; family Miridae; genus Creontiades; species Creontiades dilutus. Next base: position 82,709 of record JAVIWC010008340.1, read on the forward strand.
GGGCATAACTATCGACCACGGCATAACTCAATATCCCTAACTCTTCAGGAGAGGGAAAAAACGAATTCTAACGAAAAAATTACCTTTTATGTAGTTTCTGGCCTCACTGATGACACTTCAGCACTACGATGTACTGAATACGTATTCTACCCCAGCGAGAAAAACTTGAATTATGCTATGCTTTCATAATATTCTAGCAGTAATACAAGAGAGAAAAAAAATCGACAGTTAGGGGAACGCTGGGCGGGATCAAAAAAATTCTCGATATCTCCCATTTGTATGGAGCAAAAAGTGGACTAGAAGCGTCTCCCAGGGGAAGCGTCTCCCAAAATGATTTGGGAAATCGTAATTAAATTTACACTATCACACTATATAATGTGTGTCCGAAAGTATGCAAGTACGTTGTGTGTGTGTGTGTGTATTTCCCCCCGTTGCCCGCTTTGCTGCTCTGTTCCCCCCCGAGTAAGTCTTGAAGCCCGGGGAAAAAGGTCCTCTCCTCGGGGATCCATACGATTTTTTGACCAATTGTTATTGAAAACCCTCTTATAATTCGTTTTCTTGTTGCTCAAGAGCCATGCTTTCATAATATTCTAGCAGTAATACTGTTCTAAACCAAGTATGGAGCAAAAAGTGCTCAAATGGGTAGGGAAGGCCGAAATCGTAATAAATTGAAGCGTTCCGAAAGTAAGGAGGCGTGTGGAGGACTTTTTGTTGCAAAGTTTGCTTCTGGTGCTGTTCCATTTGTCGATAAGACTTGAAGCATTTTCGGTACACTGGAAATGCGTAGGTCCATATTTGCCGAATGAAAACCTTATAAATCAGTACCTTGTTCTCAAGAGACATACAGATATTGTTTAGGAAGTACTTCAGATTACGCCAAGGTACCGAGTCCATGACTGCTTGACAGGGATATTCATTCCTGCGTACATCAGTTGAATTGAATAAGTTGGGAATTTGTTGAAATGACGTTTGAAAGGAAATGTAGTTATTGAAGTTGAGACAGTTATTGATCCACCAATACCACTGATATTGCTTTCTATCACTGCCCAAACATTAGAGATATGATAGGGTATTTTAATTTTCTCCACGGTGGTTTTCAGCTTTGGGGAGGAAATGTTGGACATCCATCAATTTTTTCATAGTAATTATGTTGGGCCTAGTCTTGCAAAGAGAACCATGGGTGATAGCTCCACTGATATTTCGCCCATGCGTTGAGGATGATATCTCTAATGCAACATGAAGCCAACTCCATCTGGGTTGAGCAATGGCAGGGTGAGGTCACTGGTCTACGTGGTGACCCAACTGTCGAAAAGGGACGAAATCGTGGTCAATCGGGTACCTAATGCCCACACCCGACATACTCATGGACATCTGCTTAGTGCAGTAGCTAGTGGTATTGTGTGGGAGAGGTTTGCCCAACCCTGACGGACCTCAGAGTCCTGCATAGACCCTCTCAATGGTTGATGTTACATATGGGCCAGACAGGGTCCAGCCTTTGTACACGTACCTGAGAGCATCAGAATTGTACTAGGAGCTGTGATCTATTCCATTCCACCACAGCTTCTAAGTCATTTAATCGAAATTTAAACTTATTCGACTAGTCTAAGTTTTTTTCATTACTTGTGGTTTAACACCGTGCTGGTGTCAATGTCTCACTTGACACCTCGTGAGAAGCCGCAAACGACTCTACAGGTTGAAATGCGGATAAATTTTGAAAAAAATTGAGAAAATATTATCAGGGACGAACCGCAGATCTGAACCACCGCTAACAATCTCTAAAAGTCCCTTATCCTACGATCAAACAAAAACCACACTGACCACCCCTAAACTGTAGTGCAGGTTTAATCTACCGAACAACAGGCGCGAGAGTTTTAACACCGTGCATCATCCCCTCAAAAAAGAAGTGATGGCAACAGGATCCGAACCTGAGACCTCTCATACCTGATAAGCAATACCGATGAGGGCAGGTGATGCATAAATCACAATAACATTTTACTTCATCTGTTAAAATTCATTTTTTCTTGAGATAGGAGCACTAGTACAGGAGGCCAAACACAGCTTGATGCCAAACTTCAGCCTTAAGGCTCATTTCCACCTGTGTTCTGGATCCTTCCATGCATCAACTGAATCCAAAATATTTTTCTTCTGACGATTTGGAAGATGATATGACAGTAAAACGCTGCAAATTCATTCACTGGGGTTTATCATTCAATTGGCTTGCGTTCATGATTTGAATTTCTACTAAGCTTTGGAGTGTGCGTTTTTCACAGGATAGAGCGGTTATTGAATTTCAGGAGATACGCATAGAGCACGTAAATCTGTTCTCAACCAAAATACCTATTTGGATTGTTCAGTTGATCATATTTGTGTGCCACCTGAAATTCAATAATCACTCTATCACCTGTGAAACACGCACACTCCAAAGCTTAGTAGAAATTCAAAGCAAGAACGCAAGCCAATTGAATAATAAACCCCAGTGAAAGAATTTGCAGCGTTTCATGCGTATCTGAATGCTTCAACCCGTGTATAGGCTACAAAGCCTTTTAGGAGTTCACGCCAGTATCCACATTACTACATCACTAGGTTACTGCGATGGAAACAGAAACAATAATAAACCAAAAAAACGCAAATGTTGGCACCATAAATCGGGCCATAGATCGGGAATGGTTTGACCTACGGACCTGGGGAGGGGCTCATTCGATTCCTAGTGGAGTGTTCTTCAAAAGAGAGTGACCTTTTTTTGCGGTTTTTAGGGATTTTACAAAACTTTGACAACCCTTAAAGGGCACTTTAAATTAAGTGAGAGAGCTGGTTAAAGAATTGGGGCGTTGTCGGACCAACATTGATTTTTCCTGAAAATTTCAGATTTTTTGCTCCAGTCGTTTGGGAGAAATCGTGCGTACGGCGAACGGTCGGAAAATTTTTTATTGCAGATTCGGATTCTACACCCTTTGAAACGTAAACCATGACATTTTCAGGGGGGGGGGGGTTAGAATTTTTTTTCAAGAGCGATTACAATGGTTTATTATTGAATAATAAACCAAAAACCTACATTTGCATCGTTACTAGTAATCAACTAATGTCATTGGATAACGGATCTACAGCCGACCAGTATATTCGCAGAAAATTGCATCGAAATTGTATGGGAACTGTAGAAGTCAAGCTTGAAAACTATGATTCTCCTTCCTATAAGTAGAATTGGAAGTAAAATCTTGGATAAGTACCAGGCAATGATATTGATTCTTACCGTGAGGTTGTCAATATTACAGGAATATCACAATAAAACATGATAAGAAGTCTTGATACAAGTGATATTATGTAGTATTTTCAATCCATGGTGCAAACATCAACTCCCAAAACGGTCACGGGTTCCCGGTCACCCGTGCATTCACATAATAGCCGCCGACGTGAATAAGATACGCCCTACAACTCTCCGAAAAAAGGTGGTAACTCAGGTCAAGAGGTTAGGTAACGCTTGGAGGCGGTGAACAAAATGAAAAAAAAAGGAACGGGGCAGTGTACCCAAGGTTCTATTATGCCTGATTTATAGCTACTCACCGGCGTCATAACGGAGGGAGTGTCATGGGTGTTCCTCAGTTCAAACGAGGGAGTTAGGCGGCCCCATCACGCTGTCATGGAAGGCAAGTTTGTCATGGAGGAGGTAAATTGTGGAAGGTAGGTAGTATTATTATATCCAAACCTACCGCCTATCTGCTCAACACACACCGTTCTTTTCCTGCCCGTAAAATCTCCCCTTGAGGCATGTGGGTTGTCTGAGGAAGTATCTCTTCAAAATGTCCCACCTCCCTATTCATCGCGGTGTCGAGAGATTTTCCAGAACATAAATGCTGTGTATAGGCCATTCAAAAACGCTGCAAATTCTTTCATTGGAGTTTATTATTCAATGATTCATGATTTGAATTTCTACTAAGCTTTGGAGTGTGCGTGTTTCACAGGTGATAGAGCGATTATTGAATTTCAGGAGATATGCATAGAGCACTTAAATACCTATTTGGAGTGATCAGTTGATCATATTTGTGTGCCTCCTGAAATTCAATAATCGCTCTATCACCTGTGAAACACGCACACTCCAAAGCTTAGTAGAAATTCAAATCATGAATCATTGAATAATAAACTCCAATGAAAGAATTTGCAGCGTTTTTTTTTTCAAGAGCGATTAAAATGGAAAAATATTCTATTTGAAAATTTTAAATTTCGTAAGACATGCATATCAGAATGCTTCAACCCGTGTATCGGCTATAAACCCTTTTAGGTGGAACTCCAGTATCCACATTCACTACATCACTAGGTTACTGCGATCAAAACAAAACAAAAAAAAAACTCATGTGTTTGTTTTGATCGCAGTAACCCAGTGATGTGGTGAATGTGGATGCAAATGTTGGCACCATGAATTGGGCCATACATCGGGCATGGTTTGAGCTACGGACCTGGGGAAGGGGCTCATTCGATTTCTCATGGAAAGTTCTTCAAAAAAAGTCCAAATTTAGGCCGCCTTGACTTTTTTGGAGGTTTTTAGGGATTTTACAAAACTTTGATAACCCTTAAAGGGCACTTTGAATTGAGTGAGAGAGCTGGCTCAAGAATTGGGGCGTCGTCGGACCAAGATGGATTTTTCCTGAAAGTTTCAGATTTTTTGCTCCAGCCGTTTGGGAGAAATCGTGCGTACGGCGGACGGACGGAAAAATTGTTATTGCAGATTCGGATTCTACACCCTTTGAAACGTAAACCATGAAATGGTCAGGAGGGGGGGGGGGTTAGAATTTTTTTTTTTTTTTTTTTTTTTTTTTTCAAGAGCGATTACAATGGTTTATTATTGAATAATAAACCAAAACTAAATCATGGTAGTTCGTCTTCTACTTCTTCCCCAACACGTAGATATTCGTATTTATTAATCGACAGTGAAATGCAATTGGCAATTTGAAATTCGATGATAGTGGATAATGGAAAAAAGCGTTCGATCAATATCTGAAGGCCTATTTGAAGTGTTGAAGGAAGAAAAGAAATTATTTACATTATTCACGAAAAACAAAGAAAACAATGTCTCAATTGATAAAACAGCAGAACAACTAAGAATTACAGAGTCTAGTAGAACATCATAAAGAAGAATCAACGATACGAAGAAAAAGGGGAAGTCAAATTTTATATCCATGGATTAACCAAAATTCATTTTTATTAACTGGAGCTGTCTCTAGAGGGGGGGAGTAAGTATAGGAAGGGAAGCCCATGAATTATCTTTTTTAGTTTTAAATATTTATTTTCATTAAATAACCAGTTCATTGGTAGAATTTTAAAAAAGTCTACACTATTTTGCTATTCTTAGAAATCTAGACCAAGCATCAATCGTTGTAACTAGCTCATATTCTCCAACTTTGAAGAATATATTTCGAGATTAACACATTCATGTCTGATGAGTTTTAGGCTGATGAATTCTGTGTAAGAATGAAACAGACCTCATAAAGGAATATACATAAACACTCAGAAATTCATGACATGAGTTATGGAGTAGAACGGAATTCCGAGCTGGAAGTTGATTTGCAGGAGAATAGTGGATGCCGAGAGTAGGTATTATTTCTCAAATGTACACATACATGTACAAAAACAATATAAGTTTATGATGTAGATTTTAAAAGAATATTTAGACCATTTCGAGATCTATACATTCATGTCCAAGGATTTTCCATGCCTGATGAGTTTTAGGCTTACATGAATTATGTTCAAGAATGAAACAGATTTCATGAAGGATGAAGAACACATCAGAACACTCAGAAATTGAAGGCATGAGTTATGGAGTAAAATGGAATTGTTCGCTGGAAGTTGTTGTGTAGGAGAATAGTGAATAGTTGTTATTTCTTCTCGCAATAACGAGAAACCCATCACCTCTGGATGGTATAAAGCGCTCCTACTGATGTTTCGCCAGTCATGGTTCTGTTTGGCGTTTCCTCCCAACGGTAGGTACCGCTCGCCGTTCCAAGGCCGACGAGATGCGGGTGGCAACTATTCACCTGCTATGTTTTCTAACCTTCGGAGCCTTTCGTACTGGGGAACAAGGCCCGTGACCTGTCAAGAAGCATCAGATATCAACTAACAACATTGTGGGAAGTCGTTCTGTCGGTGTCAACCGGCTATTCTTACTGTACGGCCCCTTGACACACTGCCTGCCTTCGTTCGAATGTAAGCAGCACAAGTAGCTAAAACACATAAATCAATCGTCCGCCTTCAAGAATTCAAATAGATCGACAATATATCGCCACTATTTATCTATTTTGAGTCATTTGTTCCGGATCCTTTAGGACATACAACAATTCTGTTATATTACGGATTCGGTCTTGGATGGGTCTGAGGTGGTTTTGTATTAGGGATGGGACATCGACATCGATTTTATCGAAACATCGATGTTTTGCTTCGATATTACGATGTTTTGCCATCGATGCCACACATTCGATAATATCGATGTTTTGGCTTCGATAAAATCGGTTTGGAACGCTCTTCACTCACAGAAAAAATGCCATCTAATGTGCTTGCTAATTAACGTGAAAAAAATACATATATTTAATAATTCTTTCAACTGCTGTAGTATCAGCGAATTAAAAAAAAAAAAAAAAAACTATTGTTCTCAGTCAAAAACTCGGCGCTACGCGCCTCGCCGGGGGCTGCGCCCCCTGGACCCCCCTTTTGCTTTTATTTATAGCCTGCTGCTACAAGTATAGAAACGTAGAATACGCTTTAGCCTCGAGTGGACGCTGAACTGCAGAACGTTCAACGGTGATTATGAAACGTGTATTAGCGTTTAAGTAACGTACACTAACGATGTTATTGATATAGCGGGCGAATATGGAATCAATGCACGATCCACCACGATAATCCGCATTCTTGTATGTGACAATCAATACAAACGTGCGCAAATCAATAGAAAAACGACGGTTTATTTTATTGAAAAATGAAACATAAAATTATTAAGGTAAATGCTCCTTCAATGAATTTAATAAAGTCTCCGCTGAGCGCTGCACCCTCAGGCTCTGAGCCCTTAATTCCTTTTCTTTAGAGAGGGAGGCGCACAAAGAGGCAATACGCTGGTCTCGTCTCACACCTCACAGCGCGCTCCGCTTCTACACGCTGTTTCTGCAGGTTATCCCTCAGGTTCACTAACAAAGAAGTATTGACGAGCTGTGGAGCAGAAGTTATTGTTTAGTACGAAGAAGGTACAGAACGTACTGTATTCCTAGTTCTTACACCCATCAAGTGGTTGTCGACAATCACTTCATTCAATGGTCATTACTCACTTACTACTACACACGGATGTAAATATGCAAGTTGTTGCTTGGTGATCGCCTTTAGTTACCCACCCAATGTGCTTATAAACATCAATTATCGGTGTTTTATGATCATATGATCTGTTTCTAAAGCAGCCCAGAACGTTCTAGACTTTTCCGTGTCACATTTCGTTACGCTCAAGCGTTCCTTTTTTGGCTAGTTAGTCCATGGCTAAAGCGTATTCTACGCTAATATTTAAGATGAGAATTTTCAAAAAATTTTTGCATCAAAATCCATTTCAAACCATTCTAAATCTACTGTCAACAGACACCAAAAACACATTCCAGACGATAACTCTCGATGGAATTGAGACTAAAAGCTCGAATTTGCACAAAAGACTACCTAGGCTTTCAAAAGACCAAGTTTGAAGATGGGCATAATCGCCTCACTCTAAAGGGAGATTTGGGGCATTTCATATGTGGGGAAATTACCCGAAAACCCCCAAGCAACCCTCTTTAATAAAGCTTTTTTCCAGCTGAACACGATGGTGAAATCGGATTGGAGATATCTCAATCTGTTCAAACTAGAGCATTTTGAAGATAATAAAACGAAGTAGATAGGCAAATTCACAAAAAATAGATATGGTGATTCTTCAGCTTTCAAAAATTTCCGATTAAAAACGAGTTATCACACAATCCTCAGAATAGGAGCAAGAAGCGAACGGTAGTAGCTTGTAATAAGGGTACTGTTAACTGATGAGGACACCGATATCGAAAACATCGAAGATATCGATAATATCGATGTTTTCACCCGATATTGGAGGACATATCGATACCGCTCATATCAAAATCGATGTTTAGTCTCGATGTCCCATCCCTATTTTGTATTGAGCTTTTTCCCTATTTAGGGGGTGTCCCATACGGTAGGGGGCCCTTTGAGTTTGGGGGAGCGAGGCTCAAAACGCGATGGGTCTCAGTGAAAAAACGCTGCAAATTCTTTCACTGGGCTTTATTATTATTCAATTGGCTTGCGTTCGTGATTTGAATTTCTACTTAGCTTTGGAGTGTGCGTGTTTCACAGGATAGGGCAATTACTGAATTTCAGGAGATAGGCATGGAGCACGTGAATCTGTTCTCGACCAAAATACCGATTTGGATTGATCAGTTGATCATATTTGTGTGCCTCCTGAAATTCAATACTTAATCGCCCTATCCTGTGAAACACGCAGACTCCAAAGCTTAGTAGAAATTCAAATCATGAACGCAAGCCAATTGAATAATAAACCCCGGTTTCAATTTGCAGCGGTTTTTTATTGAACCGTAATACCCCCCCCCCCCCCCCCCCCACAATAAAAACATCTATAATTTATCAAGTCCTTTGGCACTCGTATTGCGTTAAAACTTCCCCAAATCCAAATTTAAACGATGTAGCCAAAGGTAGACAGATGTAGAGGAGGCACACAAATATCATCAACTGATCAATCCAAATAGGTGTTTTGGATGAGAACCGATTTACGTGGTCTATGCATATCTCCTGAAATTCAATAATCGCTCTATCACCTGTAAAACACGCATACTCCGATGCTTAGTAAGATTCAAATCATGAACGCAAGCCAATTGAATAATAAACCCCAGTGAAAGAATACTTATTTACCCCAGTAATAATATTGAATAATAAACCCCAGTAATAATATTGAATAATATTTACCTATGTATTATCAGCGTTTCATGCATATCAGGATGCTTCAACCCGTGTATCGGCTACTAACTACACTACAAGTATTCACATCGGCTATCACTCCAGTATCCACATTCACTACAACTCGACGCTATCGGCCGGACATTACTAGGTTACAAACAAACAATAATAAACCAAAAAACGCAAATGTTGGCACCATAAATCGGGCCATACGTTGGGAATGGTTTGACCTACGGACCTGGGGAGGGGCTCATTCGATTCCTGACGGTTTGTTCTTAAATAAGTTTACATTCATGCCGCTTGGACTTGTTTTGAGGTTTCTAGGGATTTTACAAAACTTTGACAGCCCTTAAAGGGCACGTTAAATTGAGTGAGAGAGCTGGCTCAAGAATTGGGGCGTCGTCGGACCAAGAGGGATTTTTCCTGAAAATTTCAGATTTTTTGCTCCAGCCGTTTGGGAGAAATCGTGCGTACGGCGTACGGACGGAAAAATTTTTATTGCAGATTCGGATTCCACACCCTTTGAAACGTAAACCATAAAATTTTCAGGGGGTGTTAGGATTTTTTTTTTCCAGAGCGATTACAATGGTTTATTATTGAATAATAAACCAAAAGCAATGAGTTTCGGTTAACGACAAGTAATGGGTTTAGGGTCACGTTTGAATAGTTCATTCGATACATTCATGATTCATTCTGATATATTTGTCCAACTAATCTATTCTTTTCTAGAAGGATTGATTCAGGATGTTCTTTTTGTTTTTGAAATGCGAGCGAAGCGAGCGTCCAGACCAGCAAACTAGACAGAACACATTCGAACACACATCGATCGATGGACCTATACCGATAGGAGACATAGATTCCCCGAAAGCCATTGCGTTTCCTGGTCCGAAACTCATTGCCTTTCCGAAGATAGAATATCCCTCTTTCCAACAAACCCATTACGCTCACGGGAGGGACTGGATCGATTCTAATAAGCGTTTCTCTACTCATGAAACCTAACACATGAAGGACGAAATAAAAAGTGAAAACCCTGAAATTGTCATCAAAATTGGTCCATCAAAGTTTTAGGTTTGCCAACACGTTAGCAATACCTATAGTTCAAGTAGTAACGATAAATTTCGTTCGGCATCATCCCGAGGCATACTGACTGGCATGGATTTGGACAGTTCCCTATTACCGTTCCTTGAAGCTTTTTACTTCAGAGATATCCTCAGGGTATTGCGGTCTAATTACTTCGCCAATTGGAAGGGGCAAACAGTCTTTGCATCACTTCCTTGTTACAAGTTCAAGAAAGAGTACCTACTCAATCGGTTGGCAAAATAGTTAACAATACTCAATGTTACCTAGGAAAAGAATTCATTTGGCTTGAAAATGCTATAACAAACCCCTATTGTGTATTAAAACTCAGAAATGATCTATTTGACTTCGCGATCGGAGAGGTACAGGAGGTGATGGCCAATTCATTGAAGCTTTCGTTACACCTACGAACATTTCCAGCCAATTTTCGAGATTTTTCGATTAGGAATTCGGTCTAGTTTTTAAAACCCCTCATTATGTGATTTCAAATATGTTTAAAAGGGTGATCGTATAAAAATTAGGGACGGGATGCATCACTCAACAATATGTTCTCAGTTGGACCTTTGAGGGAATATAAAGATATATGGATAGACCACTCATTACCGTCCCTTAATGCTTTTTACTTCAGGAATATCCTCATAGTATTGCGGGCTAATTACTTCAGCAATTGGAAGGGGTATGCGCAGGGACGTAACGAGCCCGTATTTCACCCGGGGCAAGAAATAAATTTGGCGCCCCCCCCATAGAAGCGAAATCTCATGACTCGTACCATCTTAATATACCAATGAACCAAAATATAAATATAATTAGTTTGATTTATTCACAATGTATAAACTCTTTTACTAAAAGGAGGAAAGTTTGGTAAGTAAGTGCTCAATGTAAAATACCATTTAATTTTTATTAAATTTAACAAACTAATGGATGATAAATACATTTTTGTACGAAATGGAAGCCCTAAACAAACTTTAAAATGAAAATTGTCGGGCTTTTTTTGCTGCAAATGTTTTAATGATACCATCAAAAGATAGTGCTGAGGCTATTTTGTGCTCTATTGATATGATGGCCAAGTTGCTTAGTCGTTGTTGTCCTGTCAAGTTCCTGATGTAGTTGTTCATTATCCTCAGTTTTCTAAAACTTCTTTCATTCGATGCTACACACAGGGGTGTTGTAAGAAAAATTCTCAAAGCTGTAGTTATATTGGGATAGCCGTCATGGAGGCCGTTTTGGCAAATAAATATAAACCAAAAGTTCGAATGGAGTAGACTCGCCTCGTCAACTGCCCCGCATAGGGCCGCTCAAGACTAGTTCTCCCCTCGCGAAGTATACGTTTTCTATATCCTTTGTCCTTTCTTGTAGGCCTATTGCATTCCTTATTTATATTATTTTTCATTTTAGTAAATATTTTCAAATTTACTCCAAACGGTAATAATATTTAAAAGAACTTGGTAAGCTGTCACTTTTTTGCCTATTTGCCCCCCCCCCCCCCCCCTAGTTACGTCCCTGGGTATCCGTGCATCTCTTCCTTGTCTTCCTTGTTATAAGTTCAAGAAATAGTACCAATAGTTAACAATACTTGATGTTACCCTTTGCAAGAATATAAAGGCAGCCCGGGGAGGTATTTTATTTCGCTCCTCCCTTTAACGCTAACAATAAAATCGTTAAAAATACGACTGCTACTGTGCAACGACGGGCCTTTAGAAGCTCGTTCTTTTTTCAGGACGTTACGTCGTAAAAGTTAATTTTTCTTCACGGAATAGGAGAGAAACTGAGGAGTGAATTTGAAAAATAAAGGGAGAGGAAACGAAAAAAAAAGAGTCATCGGTGGGACATTTATTGTGTTTTTGAGGGCATCAGCCTTCTGCGAGGATTTTTTAATGGGTTTTCAGGCGGTTGCACCTGCTTGTGTCGGGCGCGCGAGGCTGGACCGGTTAACCCTCTGCAGCTGTCCGGGAGAAGAAAATCTCAGCATCCAAGACGACCTTCTGTCACCCCAGGGGATTGCGGGTTTTCGAGGTTTGGAGCCGGCAAGTCCTGAAGGATCGGACGTTTTTAACAAGCTGTTATTTGACTTGTCTCGTTTATTTTGTACAATTATCCACAGAAACAAGTTCCAGTAGCAGCGAGATTACGGTTGATGGTGTACAGGCCCGTATGGTGGATCCAAGAACATTAACTCCTGGCCAGGGGATGAGGGAGCATCAATTTACCAAATACTAACAGTCTAATTTAATTTAATTAATATAAAATAAAGAGAGACACAATCAAAATACATATGTAGATGACGTGGTAATGGGAAATTATTACCGACATGAATGTGAATACTTTCAGTTTGAGGTGCCTGGTCAGCAGATACGCTGGTTTGAAACAACCTACAGAATGTTGTGCAGTACATTCTTACTCCGAATTCTGGGATGCCCTCAACCAATACAGAGAAACCAACAGTAACGATTTCATGTTTTGTGGGAAACAAAACTTGGTTGTTTTGGTTTAAACGAAAGGGGTTTCTGGGCTAAAAAGTATACGTCAGTACCTTAATCTGTCAGTGTGGAAAAATGTTGAATATTCTATTAGATGAAACTAACAGTTAACACAGTTGTAATTTGACCTATCTTGCTTATTTCACTCATGAATCCAAAAAGTTCTACTAGCAGCAAATCCAGAAGAAAGGACAGTCCCTGGTGCGTCCAGGAGCTTCGTATATCAGCTGGTGAACTTTTTTCATCAATAAACACAGGGAAAAGTGGCAAATTGTTCTTCAAGTTAAAGTTTGAAGCCGTCGATTGCTGATCGATCAGACATTTCTTCAAGCAGTTATAATCTTGTCTCCTTTATTTAGTTGCCAAGATCCATTGCAAGGTAATGCTGCATGGGGAATCTGCTCCCAGGACAGTCAGAATTTGGAAAAGTTTATAATAACATTGTTCTTTAATGTTAGCAGCTTTCTGGAAAATTGTAATACTTTTTTCATTTTTGGATCTCTTAAGTTTGGATGCAGTACAGCATAAGAACAACTCATCTTGTTTGACGACCGGCCTAACGATGCCAGGCTAGAGGATCGAGAACGTTTATGGAGGAGGTAGAGAAGGTTGCCAGAAATTGCTCCGTAAACGATCAACTTGTTGGGATAAGAATCTCGAAGAATATGCTTGGTGATACTACGAGGCATCCCTGCTAACGTTCCTTGTAATTTTTAACATCCCAACACTCATATATTTGCTTGGGGAAAAAAACGTATGGGATCTCAACCTGGTATGAGTTCAGATTAAGCTTAGACAGCCGTCTTGGTCAGAATTCCAGAGATTGTTTCACGCAGATGGCAACAATTATGAGGTCATGTTTGAAGAGTGGGTCATTTACATCGGAAATGGCTGAAATGGTACAATACTACGTTTCCGTACTTGGATCGATTCGGATTTTGATATACGAGGATCAAAATACATTACTTTTTGTGAACCAACCTACAAGCAAGACAAACAATTGGTGTGAACTGTGTATATTCAAGTGCACGGTACAGTCTGAATTTTGAAAAGTGTATAATAACCTTGTTCTTTAAAATGTGAGCCACTTTTTGAAATCCGAACATTTCTCCAGGATTTCTGAAGCAGTACAACATAAGAAAATTGCTTGATTCCTGACGATCGGTTATGGGGATCAAGAAAGATTATGGAGGAGGAAGTGAAGGATGAAATCCCCTGAATGAACAGTTAAGGTAAGAATCAAGAAGAATACGAGTGGTGATACTACGATGCACTCCTGCCGAGGTGCCAAATTCGATTATTCCGTGCACGAAATATCCATCCTAACGCTCATACATTTACTAAAACACGTATGGAATCTCAATCTGATATGAGTTCAGATTATGGCAAGACACAGTTCTTGGCAGAATTCCTGAGATTGTTTCACGCAGATGGCAATAATTATGAGGTCATGTTTGAAGACTCGGTCATTTTCTTCGGAAATTGCTGAAATGGGATAAGACGTTCTTGTATTGTGGCTGAGGATTTCAAAATCGAATGACAGTTTAGAATTTATTGCCAGCTGGTAGCACTAAAAACGAGCTGACGATCCAAGGATCGAAATACATTACTTTTTGTGAACCAACCTACAAGCAAGACAAACATTTAATGTGAACTGCGTGCATTCAAGTGCAAGGTACAGTTTGAATTTTGAAAAGTTTATTATATCCTTGTTCTTTAAAATGTGATCCACTTTTTTTCTTAAGCATTCCAGGATTTCTGAAGCAGCACAACATAAGAAAATTTCTTTTTACCTGACGACTGGTCTTGTTGATCAAGAAATCTCATGAATGAACAATCAGTTAGGATAAGAATCACGAAGAATACGGGTGGTGATACTACGAGGCTTCCCTGCCAATGTGCCTAACTCTTGTGTTATATGGCATTTTTTACACACAAACAGTCTATCCTACCCTAACAGTTACGTATTTATTAAAAAACGCATGGAATCTCAACCTGATATGGGTTCAGATTGAGCTTAGACAGTCATCTTGGCAGAATTCCAGAAATTGTTTCACGCAGATGGCAATAATTAAGAGGTCAAGTTTGAATACAGGGTCATTTACTTCGGAAATTGCTGAAATGGGACAAAACTAACGTTCCTGAGTTCGCGGCTGCGAATCTCAATATCGTATGTCAGATTTTTAATGTACTGCCAGCTGGAGGCACTAAAAACGAGCTGGCGAATCCAAAGGGGAAGCGGATCGAACGAAAATAGCTACGTGTAAATCCAAAAGGAGGAAAACAAACGGGTGAGGGGTGTCAACTTCCGGGTACACTCCCGGCCCGCGGCCTCTCCCCAGTCCCGGTCCGCACGCCCCGCAGCCTCCCGTTTCCGGCCCCCCGGCCCGGGTCCGTGCCCTATTGTTGTCCTCCTCAGGACCGGGCCCCACGCACAATCACGCGCACACGCACGCGCTCGGTTTTATAGATGACGGTAAAAGAACAGCGAGAGTGTTGACGAGGAAGAGAGAAAGAAGATGGGGAGAATTACAGAGGCGGAGCGAGAGAGGGATATTGGTCGTTGGTTTTTTTTCATTGTCTCTCTCTCTCTTGACAAAGTCTATTGTATTCAAAACTCGTATCAGAACGGAGGTGGAGTTCACCGGCTACCTTATCAACGAACCCCTCAGGGCTCCATCACACTGATCTTCCTATAAGGATTTTCGATCAAAATATCCCCAGTTATCTCGCAGATGATATCGGTACAAAAAAAGCGGGACAGTAGACCTCTATGGCTACACATTTAAGTACCGAAGATGAAAAATTACCTATGCAACCTACAAATATGGGATTCTAGCTCAAAGGATGGGAGCTAGTAAACAGAGATGAAAACTACGGGGGGGGGGGGGGGACAAGTTTTTACGTGAGAGCATTCTGTGTTCATAAACGGTACTTACTAAGCCTTAACAACTCCCTGGAAAGATCTGTAGATTCAACCAGAGCACCAGAGAGCCTAGTGCTTACCAAGGTGGCAGGTACACGAATGACCCCCTCGGAAGGAGCCCACCCGAAGGTTAGTTGAATGAGTGTTGAGCGGGGGGGGGGGGGGGGGGGGTAACTGTCGGGTCGGTCGCTAAGAACTGGATTGTACTCCTGTTAATCATTTAAATTATAAAAACCAACAAATTGGATCCTTTCATCAAATTAACCCTTGAAATGGGTGGAAATAAGTTAAATTTTCTCGACTTGTCCATCTCATTTATTAACGAAAAGAGTTCTCCCCTGCCCAGGAAAAGCAGTTTTTGCAAATGTCTTGGGGCCAACCTATCACTCTCTCTTTTTTATTATTATTATTATTTTTTTTATTAGTTACTTTATTGTGTTGTACACTATCAAGTGAGATCACAAGTATTTCGAATACAAATTACTTGAAACGTGTGGCATTTCTTCCCAAACTTGCCCTCAGCATCTTGTAGTCTTTGGAGGGCTAGGGCATTTAATTACTTGTTGCTAATAAACTTATTCCAAGTGGAAACGAAGATAGAAGAATAAATATTTGGAGATGGTATAACCATTGGATATGGTAACTAATAGTATCAAAAATAAGTAAGTAATTCTAATATTTTTTTCCATCTAGTAGATCACTACGCCACTTTCTTTTAAGCCTCCGTTGAAGTCTTGGGGGCCGAGGCTCTTCCAGGATCGACCTGCCTAAATGGTTGCGACGGTGATGTATTTGACTAGCAGCGTTGTTGTACGACTCAGCAAGAACTTCAGTGACAAGGGGTATGTGAAGGTCAGCGTGTAAATTGGCATTGCGGATAATCCATGGAAACCCATCCCGAGGTTTCATCTTATCACTACGGAGATCCGATACTTATCGATAAAAATCTACCAACGATACTTTTCATTTGATACCCTCGTTCTGAACTCCTCTCACACACACTGGTCGTCTCTTGGATTTGTGGTGGGAAAATTAGATTGAAAAAAGCAGAAAAATCAAGGAAAATGTCGAAAGTATTGGTCATTAAGTGAGGAGTTTAATTTCAAAAAGGCATATATCCACATTGGGGTTTTTCCGGGGAATCGAAAAAAACGTTCTACGACATTTGTAAAAATAATTGGTTTTTCTGGGTTTCTAAATAGTTTTGATCCTGGAACACTTATCAAATTAACAGATGTTTGGATTCTCGTGATAGTTTCTATAGAGAGTTATGGTCATTTCAATTTTGGATGAAATCCTTTTTGGTGTAAAATTTGGATAAGTTCCCTTTTGGTGGAACGGGCTTGAGGTGGAACGGGGGTGAGGTACGGGCTTGTACCTGACAAAAAATACATAGACAAGTAATTTTGAAATATTCAATGGAAATATTAGGCCCACAGTTTTAATGGTTCTTGCATCATGAACACGACGCCTCGCTGGCTCATACCTTGAAATATTTTGAGCAAGGTACAGATCTTGACTATTTGTACCAACTTTTCCGTAGGGACAACGCCGTTTTCGGAAATATCCTTCCAGGTGCGAGCCATGCACTTGCACTTCGTCGAGTTGTGGTCAAATGGTTTTGAACTGTATAGTCGACTTCTTAACAACAATTGTGCACAGTCGCTAAAGACCGTGCACAAGGGTCGCGGTACTCGCTAAGTTTTGAGGAAGATAGACACAGAATGTAGATAATACACTCAGGAAGTGCTGTGCCCAAGCGGTAGCCTGAAAAACTACATTCAAATATTTGGAGGCAACCTCTAGGACGAATCAAACGGCTTGAGGTATGGTGTCGGAAGGACCTATTCTTGATGAATGGATAGATGCCTTTTTGATATGAAAAAATGTCCAGCGGCTATTTCTTGCAGGATATGTTCCACTTTGGTGTAAATGAACTGCCCGAAAATAGGGACTAGATATATGCCCTTTTGGTGGCAAAGCCAATGTTTACACTCACTTTCAAATGGGATAGAAACCTTTTTGGAATGGAATAGATGTACAGGTCAATAGGTCTCATCCCAAAGATACGAAAAATACAAAAAAACGTATAGTTTCCAAAAGTGGATATATGCCCTTTTGAAAGTTAACTCCTCAAGTATCGATGCATCCGATAATATCGGTGTCATACAAGTCTCGATACAAATATCGAAGGTATCGGAAGAGAAGTATCGATTCTACGATATATCGGGAGTATCGCCGTTAATACTCGTAAATGGGAAGTGCGTTAAACACTAATAGTCTTAATTTCCCTTGATCTGTTTTCCAAATTCATAACTGCGAATAACAAACTAGCGATTCCAACAGACTTTGGACCGGGCCAATGTCAAAAATGATTACGCCAGCGAAAGTTCCCACTGGCGGGGTTTTGTGACGCGGCCTTGACATACAGTTGGGCTGTGAATGCTCCCATTGTAACTCTAGCCAGACCCTGTTGATGTATTCAATCCCCGGGGTATCACACAAAAAAAGGAGAAAATGAAAAAAAAAATCACATTTTTCGGAGGTAATAGATTATTGTGCGGAGGCACGAAATCTTCGAAGGCCGTCAGTTGAAAATTGATTTCCCTCTGGAGTTTCGTTCCGTTTTCTTTTTTTTTCAAGAGGGTGACTCCAGGAGCTGGTGGGACGTGTCAACTATTTCACCCAGTTCGATTCCAATTCGAACCAGGTTTTCATAAACGGAAATGTTGAACATTAAAAGTACTATTTCGTCAAAAACTTTTGAGAAAATAACCTTTCTAGGCTTGATGAATCAGTCAACTGAAAAACGAGTTCTGTTAACATTCAAATTTTTAATTGAAATAGTAAAGTAAAAAGGAGACATCTACAACCTCCCAAGGTTCCGTCTCAGAAGCCATCCCAAATAATTTCAAATCATTTAACAACAGAAATTTAGACCCTTGAAAGCTCTAGCATTAGTTTTGGTGTCAAGATTTGGCCAACTCATTTGTGACGCGGCCTCAAGAGGAAATCGTAAACCAAATGCCTCTCAAAAACTACCACTTTTTCATGAAATAGATCATCCTAAACAATTAAAAATTGTCGAACAAGAAACGGATTAGCAGACCCTTGTAAGTGCCAGCATTAGATTTGATGCCCAGATTTGTAAACCCACGTTTTCATAAAAATAAATCATCCATATTATTAGAAATCCTCAATCAGGAACAGGAATTTCAATCAAGAAACCCTTGCAAGCATCAACATTGGATTTGGTTCTCTTATCTCTTTGAGGGTTTAACTTCAAAAGGTATCCCATATATTTCCTTACTAAAATGGTATCATAAATACTCCATGGAAGGGATCCCACGTGCTCCTAGGTAAACCAAATACTATAATAACTTCCCACGTTTTCGTAGTTAAATTAATCCCAAATAATTACAAATCATTAAACAAAAAAACGGGATGGCAGACCCTTGTAACTGCCAGCATTAGATTTGATGCCCAGATTTTTCAACCCGGCCAAATACGTACCAAGTTTTCATAAAATACATCATACAAAGTAATAATAATCATTTCTAAACTGTATTAAACTGTGAAACAAGTATTATTAAACTATATTTAAAAAAATTACCATCCTGTATTTCTAGAACATGATGTTTTTACTCATGTTTTTCAAGCCAGCACTTTATCAATTCCGAGGCAAAACTTCTTTATTTTTAATCGGTAAATGTAATTTATGCTTTCCCTTCTGATTTACGAGCTAAGATCTCTTATTGATAATAGTTTCAAATTCAAATTAATGAAGGAAAATTATAATGAACTTAATACAAAACAAAAATAGCATATTTCAGAGTTTTTTCTTTCTTTATTTTGTTGATATATTGCTTAATCTTCTTCAATTCTGTTATCAGTCATATCAATTTCAGCAGGCGGGACTAACTCTTTCCCTACCTCGGGCAGAAGAAGTTTAACTCTAAGTAGTGTCAGCATAACTTCTGTTGTATTTAACTCTATGGATCCATATTACAGTGACCATTTTGTTTATTGGAAATGATTTACTGAAAAAATTATAAATCTTCCATCAGGGACCAAAATGTTGACCCTTGCAGGCAACAACATTGGATTTGGTGGCCAAGTCTGTCATCTGTTACAGGCTTCAACCTCAAGAAGGTGTCAGAAACCAAATACTCCTATAACCTCCCATGTTTTAATCATTGAAATCGCCAAAAGTAATTAAAAATGCTCAACCAAGAACCGGAATTCTGACCACTCTAATGTTGGCTCCAACATTAGATTTTCGGGAAAGTCTGTCATCTGTTTGAGGATTCAAATCCAAAATACTCCAGAGTGAACCGAATACTCCCAAAACCTGACATATTTTCGTCGTTCGAATCATCCCAAGTAATGAGACATCCCCGATCAAGAATAGAAAAGTAGACCCTTGCAAGCGCAAACATTGGATTTAGTGTCTGGATCTGTTAACCCTCTCGATGCTTCGACCTCACGAAGGAATCGGAAACCGAATACTCCCATAACCTCCCATGTTTTCGGCTTGAAATTCCCAAAAGTAATTAGAACCCTTCAATCAAGAACCGAATAGGTCATTACGAGCAACAACATTGGATTTGGTGTCCAAGTCTGTCATCTCTTTGAGGTTTCAACCCCAAGCTGCCAGAAACCAAATACTCCTATAACCTCCCATGTTTTAATCATTGAAATCACCAAAAGTTGTTAGAAACCCTAAATCAAGAACCGAATAGGTCATTACGAGCTACAACATTGGATTTGGTGTCCAAGTCTGGCATCTCTGAGAATTCAACATCAAGAAGATGTCAGAAACCAAATACTCCCATAACCTCCCATGTTTTCGTCGTTGAAATCACCAAAAGTAATTAAAAGTCATCATCCAAGAATCGAAATTCTGACCACTGCAAGCTCCAACATTGGATTTGGTGGGAACGTCAGTCTCTTTGAGGATTCAACTTAAAGAAGGCATCCCAAATATCCATGAAAAGTTATCCAAAGTGCTGTCAAGTGAACCAAATACTCCCATAACTTCGGATATTCTTCGTCGTTTAAATCACCCCAAGTAATGAGAAATCCTGAATCAAGAACGGACATTTAGACTCTTGCAAGCGCAAACATTGGATTCGGTGTCTGGATCTGTCAACCCTTTCGAGGCTTCGACCTCACGAAGGAATCGGAAACCAAATACTCCGATAACCTCGGATATTTTTCGTCGTTTAAATCGCCCAAAGTAGTGAGAAATCCTGAATCAAGCACGGATATTTAGATTCTTGCAAGCGCAAACATTGGATTTGGTGTCTGGATCTGTCAACCCTTTCGAGGCTTCGGCCACACGAAGGAATTGGAAACCGAATACTCCCATAACCTCGGATATTTTTCGTCGTTTAAATCATCACAAGTAATGAGAAATCCTGAATCAAGAACGGACATTTAGACTCTTGCAAGCGCAAACATTGGATTCGGTGTCTGGATCTGTCAACCCTTTCGAGGCTTCAGCCTCACGAAGGAATCGGAAACCGAATACTCCCATAACCTCCCACGGTTTCGTCTTACGTCCCATCGGAAAACAATAGGAGACCTCCACTCCACAGGACATCCACCTCCGTAGGACAAGCTCTGCCTACCTTCCTCCTCCGAGGGGGAGCTTTATACCCATAATGTGGGCCTCCCCGTGACAATAGGCCTTCCCGGATCCCTTTTCCAACACTCTCGAGACGTCTATTGTTGACCCGACGGTGTTTGACCTTGGAGATGGTTTGAAGGAGTTTACGTTCCCTTAATGAGAACCGTTTTCCCAAACTAACCACTTGATTCGCCTACAATATTTACCGTTTAACAACGTTTGAGCCTTTGTTGTCTGTTCACAGAGCCAACGGGTTACTGAACCGATTTGAATAACTTAACAAACTTCAAAGACTAAATGAACAGGTTTTTAGCATTAATTATTTTAGTCAACTGTTCGGATCAACAATGATCACCCCTTTATAAAATTTGTTCGTTTCCATTTCAAGTTGAGTAAAATGCAAAAACATATAAATTTTTTCAAGACATTTCTGCCAATCTAAGTTCTTTTACTTCATTTGTCTCCAAAAACAATCAGGAGTACGGTCCTTAAGTACATAACACCACCTATTCAGCCCTAAAAAAATTATTATTCCTTTAAAAAAACCCATTGCGCTTGTTTCTTTCCAATTACTAGACCAAATTTATGAAATTTGAGCATAAAACCGCACATGAGACTTGGTTGAATTCTGGATAACCTTCTTCATATATTTAAAGCAAAGTTGAAAGGGTTAAAATATCTAAAAATCAGGGTAATTTTTGAAAATTCTTGATCATTTTTGTTTGTTGTTGATAGATTTTATCATTGATCATTGACCGTCGGTATTCACTCACCAGTGCGTCCATTATTCACTGACCCTAACTACAGTTGAGGCACACAAAAATAACATCAACACCAGCGTGAATAATGACAACATTTAATTTGACGTACCTAATAATAATAATTCACCAAAAATCACGTTCCAATTAACTATTGACCCTGATGATATAATCACAATGGAATTTCCTCTTATTAGATGCTTGTTTTCTTTAGTTAGGAGAATTCTCGCCTAATGATAGAATCAGCATACATGCAGGCATATGAATTTCTTATCAGTTCATAAAAAAATGACAGCGATTAAGGTCATGTTGTGGGGGAGTGATGCGGTAAAGGTGCAACGGAGTTATTCGAGTTTGGCATTTCAGCGGGAGTGCTTCATAGTCTCACCACCCGGAGCTCTCTTCTGAACTGGAGGTCATTTTATAGGGGTACTTCCTTTTAACCCTTTAATGACCCAACCCCACGTGCTTGTGCTGTTTTCATGAAGTTTGAATAAATGCAAACGATATCTTTACCAGATTTTAATGATTTGGTCACTATAGTTTTAGAGGGGTGATGCACACAAGGCAATTAATTTGGGTTACCATGTGATCTGTATCGATGGCCTGGATACTAAGAGAAATTGTAGACTTTTGTGAAACAATAAGCAGTACCTCTGAATTCAAACGAATTATGGAAAATAGACGTTGTTTTTTAACGCTTAAGGTAACAGCCCACATTATTGACCACAGCGCGTGAAGATTGCCACACACTTAATAACGGGTCGGATGTTTCGCATTATGCACGTGGTAGGACAACACGAATATCCTTGAGAGACCTTGACATCTCAAAGCCCAACTTCCATCTGCTCCTTTTTCGGATGAATGGGATTGCGACAGTAGCCGCAGATCGGTGGGCGGATCCTGATAATCGACCGTGCGTTGAACGGTTGGCGATGTTGGGTAGTCACAGCCGGGAGGCAGTTGGAAAGCTATCAATCCGATCAAATTACGGGACGGGATTGGGAAGTTCGTATCTCCTAAGGGGAACTTCCTCCTACGCGAATGATACGGCGGGTTGCGGCGCTCGGAACGGACACCTGTTGATCTGCGTAATCGGTGGTGTAATAGGATTCGCTGACTCCGTGTCGGATGGTGCGATTCGGAAATAGCCGGTTTAACATCGTCATACCAATCTAAATACGTCACCAATTTAATCCGTAGATAGTTACACATTGTATTTTGTTTGATCTACAGACCAAGTACTGTCATGGATATGGGTAGTTCCACCTACGCGTTTCTTTGAAACCGCTAACCCTGAGCGTACGCCTGAAGCTTACTATCTCGCAAGGGGTGTCCTTGAGTTGTTACAGGCATATCGCATCAGCCTTTGGAAGGAGAACCAAATTCATTCCGTCCCCTATTTCTTAGATGTTAGCAGAGTCTGGTTACGAACTATCCAACCTTTAAAACTGCTTGTCCTGGAGCCAATTTCCCATGCATAGCAATACATCGTAAACTCCTTAAAAATTAAAATTTCCCTGCTTTGCCTTTTGCGAAACTTTTCTTCAAATTCAGCAGCCCCTCACTGATTTTTGTAAGTTCCGCTGTATGATGGGAATGAAGGATACTTACCGTTTCTCGAAACTGCTAAACCTGAGCTTAGCCTAAAGCTGTTTAGCTTTAAGAGTATCCTCGGGATGATGCGGGCAAATCGCCTCAGCTTTAAGAAGGGGCAACTAGTTCATTCCATCACCTCCTAGTTGAAAAGGCTTCTGCGAAAATGGTTACTGATCTAAGAAAAATTTCCCCAGGTTTTGTGTACAGTAACTTCACTCAGAATATGGAATTCCACCATCTCCACCCCACATTAGATAAAATACGAAATGGCTGCCTCACAAGAATGGCTAACATGGTTAACATTGCTTGGTATTGGTCAGAGGAAGAAGGTCAAAATTAGTTCACCCCTTCAAAATTCACATGTTCAAAATTTCGCAACTCAACAGCTAATTTTCATCCGTTCAAATTTAATGTCCTCTAACATTGACAAAAGCCACAAACCTTGCTACGTAGTGATTTCAACACCGTCTATTCAGCTCTCCAATACGTTGGAAAGATGAGTTCCTAATAATACATTTTCTTTGAGTAATATTTGTGTTGGGGTTTTAGGGCGAGATTCATAGTCGAGACTCAAGTAAAGAATTTACCTTACTTGAGAAATTAGAGAAATGTGACTAAGTGAAGCTTAAGGTAGCTCTGGACCTACTTTTTTCTTTTCGCAAACTTGCTTTAGCATTTTCTTTTTGTCAGCAACTATGAGTAGTGCAAGAAGCAACCACCTTAGAGCTACACTTAAACATTTCCTTTCGACTAATTAAGGACTATAAACTCCGCCTTTAGTTCATTAATATGATTGATTAAAAACTGTAAAATTGGAGTGCCCTGGGGAGGGAGAAAAGACGCACATCGAGGCAAAACACCATATCAACGGAAAAAAACCTTCCAAATTATCTGAGTACGGTTACTGATATTGAACAAAAACTGTGAGGTTTTTTCCGATTTCGTCCCACTATGCGACGCGTTACGTTGAATGCTATATTTGCATTGCAATTGTAAGCTGATCTGTCCGTATAATCAAACAGTAAACAACACCCGGAATAAGTGAGATTGATTAATCGAAAAAATGTAAACAGTTGTTACGAACAAATTACAGGTTAGGTAACACGTGAAACGGCCGATAGCTTCATACAGTCAGACCCTACGAAGATACGTTGCGGCTCTCTCGCACCTGATATACGCGTAATCGGTGGTGTAACACGGAGGATCGAACCATCCATCTTCCCTTAAAGCAAGTCTCCTTTGAGCAACAGTCTTTCTTATCGTCCACACGTGGAAGGCCACAAAGGCAGTTTTCATTTCATAATCCGATTTATGCAATTTGCTCGAGTACCTACTTACAAAGAGAATGAGTTATTGAGAGAGAACGATTACCGTTTTATTTATACAATATGCCAAGAACTTGTATTGAAAAGAAAACGATTGTGACTTGGACAAAATGAAATAATAATAACTCACAAAATTGTTCTTATGGAACGAGAGCATATTACATCCACATAAATACATGGAAATTATTACACAAAGGTTTGTTATTTCAACGTCCCTTCTACGTCCATGTCTACAAGAGCGTAGTTTATGTTTTATGTTTATGGGACACCCATACCATACCTTGTAGTTGTATTAGATTCCTTAAAAAGAGGTACATGTGTATTTCAGCAGCGAAGATTAGGATAGAAGAAAGGGTCGCTTAGCTGACTGTAGTGTCTCACTGTAATGATTTCTATGTATGAAGGCACACTGATCAGTTTAGTGACCCTTGCGGCTAATGTGGAATTTCAAGAATACAATTTTGAATGCTGGACGTTTCAAAGGAGTTTCATGTCCATTTGAAAATTAAATGAGAATGCATTTTATTAGGAAGAGAATAACAATATCGCATCGAGAATGGGTATGCACAATGGAATATACCTCTCAACCATAGTGGGAGCTCCTTTCCTCTGGAGTAAACCATGTGAAAATATCCTTTTTGTAACTATTCCGTGAAAATTTCGAGGGAATCTTTAATTGATCGGGTAAATAGTGGATTAAGAATGACATATTGTAGACTATATGTTTGGAGGTACTCCACAGTCGTGTTTACGGTGCTGGAACCATGGCTTGCGAAGTTAAACGGATGTTGTAATTTGCTGTAGTTGTGGAAATATTAAAAAATTCAGGGCGCTTGTGAAGTAAATGTGAGATATGACTTAATATACAGCTGGTGAATTGAGAATACTTGGACACAATTCCTTAAATCGACAGTTGGGAATCTACGCGATTTTCTAGCTACGATTTCTAGTATGGATTTCAGCAAAACGGTCAGAGGATTCAGAACCTTAGGGCGATTGGAAAAATTTTGCTGAGCCATAGTCATATTTGCAACACTATTTCGTACACTATTTTTTAAACCAATTTTGTGATATCAGACAAAGGGATTTCTTGATAAATGTCACTGAGTAAGCACAGCTATATACTATACTAGTACCTCAGTGCTTAATAGAAGGGAATATCTAAATACCTCAAATTATGCAATATAATGTAGATCGACGGAGAAGTAGAAACCCATGAATGGAAATATTGAAATTTAACGATGTAAAATAAAACACCAACCTACGAGTCACTAGTATGCATAACAAAGCTATAATAAATTCGATTCCAAAAAGAACACTTGAAAGGCCAATATTACCATTCTATCAGCTGTTCCGATCGTCAAAATTTACTATGCGATTTTTAATATGTTTAGACATATTCACATTCGTGTTGACTTTTTTTGTTAAAGTCGGAGCCCATGGGTAGAGAGATTGGATAACGTGGCGGGTGAGGCACTTTCGTTTTGAAGGTCCATCGATTACTTTTTTTAAATCCAAAATCGAAATTTCCATTAGCATTTCGCAACATTCGTCAACAACGGTTTTCAAAGTGGCCAATGATGGCTAAAAGAGAGAGGTGGAGGGGGAGGCGAAGCTTGATTGAAAAACTAATGAAATTTACTTACAGAAGAATGAAGCGATATTTTTATCTTTAAAATTACAACAAATAATTCCTACAGTTGTTATCTGATTTTTTTGACATTTTCAGGGTATAAAATGCTGTAGATATTCCTCTATGAATTGCATTTCTCTAAAATCAATACATTATTCTGCGCAGGCGCAAACGTAAAATCCCCAACGTTCATTCTCCCAGGTTCTAATTGTCCGATCGAGCTCAAATTTTCACGGTAGACGGGGAAAAAAGTCGATTGATTTTAACAAATTTCAACGCGAATATAATATAGTACGTGCCTACTGTGACCAAACGCGAAATCCTTGAAAAAAAAAATCTAATTCCTACAGTTTTCTTTCAATTTGATGAAAAGAATTTCAGATGCACAGTACTACACCGAGGTTTGATACTTCTATACTAGATATCCCTTCTACATAAATCACTAATCTATGTACCTAAAGGTATACTATAGGTAGTCTGTGATGCCTACATTATCAGGTGATTGCATTGAAAATAAAAATACTCGGGCTAACGCCAGCCACGAGGTTAATCTTAGACCTCCCACTGAACCCTGTTCTGCAGCGCGCCGCTTACCTCACCGATTTTTCACATGTTGAGAGAACGGATGATCTTACATTAACTTTAATGATCTCATTCCGTCTATTAAACTGATTTCTATCAGAATAAAACAAAAAAACTACTTCCCCTACTTCGAAATTTTTGAAGTTTTCGATTTTTTGAAGGATTAATTCTTAAATATAATCCTCTGGGGTTGATTGATCAAGCTGCCAAACGTACAGTCACACCCCGAATCGATGTTGGATTTTTGAGCCAAATTTCGTAAACTTTGGGCCCCCAGTTTTATTTTTATTTCATTTTTGAAATGTACCTACCCATATTGAAACATAGTCCATCTTTTTGAGTGGGGCTCTAGAATTAAGTTTCATTGGTCGAGTGCAAATGTTCATAATTGAAAATAATAGACGAAAACTGCTCTCTTACTTCGGAAATTTTTTCGATAGATTAATCCTTAAAATATAACCCCTAAGGCACATAAATTCCTTAAATTAAATAAATTCCTTATAGGGTCCTTATTCTTGAGAGGAGTTAAAAATATTGTTAACTTAGTCAAGAAAAATAATTTTGGCTTATTATTCAATAATAAACCATAGTAATCGCTCTCGAAAAAAAAATTTCTAACCCCCCCTGAAAATTTCATGGGTTACGTTTCAAAGGGTGTAGAATCCGAATCTGCAATAAAAACATCTTTCTGCGGTTTATTATTCAATTCCCTAAATTGTTCACAGGATGGAGCGATTATTGAATTTCAGGAAATATGAATGGAGAACACGTCAATCTGTTCTCAACCAAAATACCTATTTGGATTGATCAGTTGATCATATTTGCGTGCCTCCTGAAATTCAATAATCGATCTATCACCTGTGAAACACGCACACTCCAAAGCTTTGTAGAAATTCAAATCATGAACGCACGCCAATTGAATAATAAACCCCAGTGAAAGAATTTGCGGCGTTATGAAAATAATACGTGAATTTGAGAGTCATTTCTAATAGTAATGATGGCCCAGAAAGTTGAATACGATCAGGGAAGAACTGTGGACCGGCACTAGATGTCTCTGCTCCCGATATGTCTGTCTATTCATATCATTGAATGGGTGAAACAGTTTTCTCTGTTTCTAGATTGTCAGGGGAAACCCGTTGGAGTTCGAAGAACAACGCGGATTACAACCGCCTTCCCGCGCCCCCGATATTTCGAGACACGGCGACCGAAAACTCAGCGAATGAGCATCGAAAGAAACCTTGGACCGTCCTCATTCCTCCACCCTCAGAGAAAAATGAAGAGAAAAAGAGAAAGAAATACGAAAACGAAGGGGGCGACGAAGAAAAAAGAATATTCCCTAGACATGACGTGAAAAAAAAGAGTATGAAGAAAAGAAGCGGATTTCCCTGTGTCACGTTGGCCAACTTGCTGGTCACGGTTGAGTCGAAAGAGCGAGCTCGGAGGGGTCCTATTACGCTTTGGGTTGAAAACTTTCTTCACGGTCCCTTGTTGCCTTTAGCTGCGTCTTATCTGCGGTGGACGGTGAATCGGGTCATAATGGGTTAACAAACAAGTTTGGAGGGCGTAAGCTAGGACGATGGGAAAAATCGAAAGGTTCAAGCTGTATTGGGTGGAGTTACGATGAAGTTACAGGGAAATACAGCCGATTCGAGCTTTGGTGATGGTCAATATGCAATTTTAAATTCTATATAACAAACAAATATAAAGGGCATAAGCTGGTCGATGGAAAAAGGCGAAAAGTCCAAGCCAAGGTGAAGGAGGGAGGTACAATTATCTTATATGCAAAACCAGCAGATTCCAGCAGTGAGGATTGCCAATTTGTTATAGAATTTCCAAACCAAATGAAATTCTCTTCCAAGTCAAATGAAACCTTGTCCATAATAAGTGGTCATAATGGGTTGAAAAACAAGTTTTAGGGTGTAAGCTGGGACGATGGGAAAAATCGAAAGGTTCAAGCTGTATAGGTGGCGTTACGATGACTTTACTGGAAAATACAGCTGATTCGAGCTTTGGTGATAGTCAATTTGCAATAAAATTTATGACTTCTACATAACAAAACAAAATTGAAGCATAAGCTAGGCGAAAGGTTTAAGTCAAGGTTGTATCATCTTGGGAAAGGCATATTCCAGCAATGATTGTCAGTTTTTTATAGAATTCCCAAGCCAAATGGAACTTTTTCCAAACCAAATGAATCCAAGTCAAAAGAAACCTTTTCTAGAACAAATAGTACTTTTTAGAGAAAATGAGGCAAATGCAAATGCCAATTTGCAATAGAATCTGTATCATCTGGGATAGGTTTCTGATGGTCAGAAATTCAACTGTACCAAAAAACACAATTTCTGAACCTAAGCGATCTACACACGAATTAAAAGAAAAATAGTAAACCCGTGTGTTGGAATTGGCAGCGTTTTGAATCTAATATAAATATAATTAATTTGATTTAAAAAACCGTTTATTTATAAAATCATGAAAAGGTCTTACACAAGGGTGGTTTTAAAACTTCAAAAATCAAAATTATTCTACTCAATTAAATATTACATTTACACATCTTCCAAATTTAAAGAAATTGTCAGTATATCAAGAGTTTTATGAGATACAATAGATTATGATTTTGCCTGGATGTGTTACATCCAATATAGCCTAACGTGGATGGTTGATTAACTCCGCCGGACAACGTAGCATGCCATTTAACAATATTGCCTACCTGCATTTATGATTAGCATATAGGGCGTATCCAATATAGTAAATAGGTCCTCCAAGTTGACAGTGGCAGTATCTTCCTCGCCTAGGTAACATGAATGTATTGTTCTTTTGAAATGTTTTAGATTATCTCGAAAGCAGTTAAGTATATTATTTTCAAAACGATTCACTGGACAGAAATGTGTAGATATGTTCTCACAGTATCAACGCCTCCAAAACGTCAATCGACAAGTACAAACTGCACGTCAAGGTAGATAGGAGAGGTTCACAATGATCTTACAGGCAAAAAAGCCATATTCCAGCAATGATTGTCGTTTTGTTATGGAATTTCCAAGCCAAATGAAACTTTCTCCAAACCAAATGAATCCTCTTCCAAGTCAAATGAAAGATTTTCCAAAATAAATGGTCATAATGGGTTAACAAACAAGTTTGGAGGGCGTAAGCTGGGACGATGGGAAAAATCGAAAGGTTCAAGCTGTATAGGGTGGAGTTACGATGATGTTACAACTGATTCCAGCTTTGGTGATTATCAATTTGCTACAGAATTATGTATGTAAAATTCTATAAACAAACAAATTTGAAGGGCATACGCTGGGTGATGGCAAAGGCGAAAGTTTAAAGTCAAGGTGGATAGGAGGGATTTGCAATGATCTTACAGCTGATTCCAGCAATGATAATTGTCAATTTGCAAGCCAAATAAATCTTTTTCCAAACCAAAGTGACACTTTTTCCAAACCAAATAAATCCTTTTCCATGTTGAACAAATAATTTTCCAGACAAGAGGTAGCTTTTTTAGAGGAAACGAGCCAATGATATTGGATGATCGAATTACCTATTCTCTTGAAGAAAAGACGAGTTAATTTAAGAAATTTTTAATCGTAGAATGTGAAGTAGGTACAACTACCCACTCTCCAAGCCAGCGTAGAAACACATGAGCTACCAATAATTGAGAGGATTCACAGTACGTCCATTGACTTCTTTCAAGATTATTCCTTCAAAGTTTTACAAAAATTCTGATTGGTTTCCAAAAATCTTATTTATATTACTGCAAAAAACATTTTTTATTGTTCAGATACATAAAGGATAGCATCAAAGTACCAATCTATAGAACAGGAAACGTGTTATTTGAGAAATGCGCAACAGTAGAATGTGAAGTAGATACAAATATCCACTCGCCAAGCCAGCAAGGAAAACATGAGGTACCTATAATCAACAGGAGTAGCCAACACAGCCGATATCTTCTGTCAGACTGATTCCTTCAAAGCTTTACCAAAACTGTAGATTTCCGAAGATTTTTAGTTTATTTAGTACTTATAATACCACAAAATTTGTTCATTCTACAGAAACACCAACACCATGTTTTGAAAAGGTTTCATTTGAGAAATGCTATACATCAATTCTGTTTTACAAATTTAGACGATGGGAAATATCGAAATAGCTCATGGTGGAGTTGATGGTCCTACAGGCAAAACAGCAGATTCTAGCAATGACGATTTTCAATTTGCAGTAAAAGGACATTGGTGTATGAATTCTAGAGGAATAACAGGTCCGGAGTGAGTATGCTGGACGAATCGGCAGGAGCATGGTGGATGTGATGGGGTTAATGATGATTTACTCATTGATAATAATTAATTCCGAATAGAAGAACATTGGAACAGGAACTCCACAAAATAATTCCACACTTGTTCAAGTTTGGAGGGTATTACCTAGCTGGACAACCTGGATTTCAAAGACTTATGATCATCAAGAAGGCAAAAACAATAGATTCAAGCTGCAATGATCGTGAATTCGGAATATTGACATACGGACGCTAGGACGATGGTTTTGCCGAAAAGTTCAAAAGTTCTGGATAGGATGGAGTTAGGATGATCTTCACCATATGAGATATGGGACCATGAGCTAACAGGCGCAATTCATGATCAAAATCGGTTATTGATAAACTTTAATCGCGTTTTGCGCAATGGTTGCAACAAAATTAATAGCACCATTTCGTGTAAACCCCAACAATTGAACGAAATCGGAAAGATGACAGATCATGAGAAATCGATGTATCGAGAAATTCACGTTTGGCGCTCGCGCATACGCTATTATTCATCCGAAGGTAACGGAATTTTGTAAAAGACCACCTAGGAGCTAACCCACACAAAAAATACAGAAGGAAATGATAAAGAATAGAACAACTGAATAGGATACAGCTATTTTACGTAACAAAAACTATCTAAGTACCGACTCTAACTCCGGAGGAAAAACTAATTTCCTTGGAACCGAAAAAAAACAACAAGTGCTTTACAAGCTATGGGAATCATGAAGAACCCGAGAACAATGTCCCTCATCTGGAGCTCATATGAAACTACCTAATGTATCATTTCCTGACTATCTCTCACCGTTACTCAGTTAAAATGTTATTTTCTGTCACTAAAGCGCAGGAAGTAGGCTCGTCAGTTGTCCGTTGATTTGATAAATTATAACCAAATCATTTAGGTCACGTCAAAAACAAGTTGTACTCTATCGGTGATATTGAATATTGTGTAAAACACAGTGCCGGTTGAGACAACAACCACAGCAAATTCAGCTTATCAGCTTTGATAATTGCGAATTATCTATCAGGTTTGAGCTTTGAAATTTCAAGTTTTTGGATATTGTACTTTTTGGAGTCAAACCTGGCGCATAGTACTTTTTGAAACCAAACAAAGCGGATGCAGTAAGTTTTGAAATCAAATCTTTTCCTCCTGTCAAGGACTTTTTAATCTTCCCAAAGCTGTTGCAAAGACATTACCAAGCTGTTGCAGTTGTAATAGTGTACTCCTCCTCCATCCCGCGGTTTTTCTACAGAAAAACAGTTTTTCTTTCAATTCAAACAAATTTCTTGATACTGCGCACTTCAAATTCAGTCGAAATTAACGAAAAACAAACAAACTCATCACTGTGTCAAGCTTGTGAGAGTGATGAAGGAACATTAGAACACATCTTGAATACATACATGGGAGATGTTTTGTTCGAGCAAATTACATCAATGTTACCTTTACCATTCCACTACGTACAGTTACTATCGGAAAAAGTCGTCTTCGGTTTCATTTATGAATTTTTTACTAATTTGAGATTATCTATTTGATTTGTAAGATAATTTATAAGATTTGTCATTTGTAAAAATTATTTCCTGAAACTATGTAAATTCTTTTATGATATTTGAAATGCCATCACATGGCGGTATGCGCTTTACTAAGAAAAATAGGAAAAAAAAAATTGTAAACTAAATAAAAAGGTGTAAACCAAATAAAAAGGTGTAAACAAAAAAAAGGTGTAAACCAATAAATAGGTGTAAACCAGTATATATATATATGATTGTAACCAACATAATGACATGGCTGTATAACTAACGTTAAAGCCAATATAAAAAATAAAAAATAAACATAAAAACGAAAAACAAGGCACCAAATACAGGGGTGCCCCCCCCCCCCTAAGCGTCATGGGGCACCCCCCCCCCCCCTGAACTAGCCCCCCATGTAAGTTGGTAAACCCTATCCAAAACAAAAATGTAAAGAATACTCTTAGCACCCCTGATTTTATCTAAAACTAAAAGAAGATTTATGTAGGTATTGAAAACCATGCCACGTGCCGCCGCCAACATCACGGACAATATTCGAGCACTGTAATTGTCATTTATACATTTTCAGATAGAAAAACAAACCAGATTTAAATTAATTATTAGGTTCATTATTGCTTACGTTTTAGTGATGTAATATATTTTTTAATGTATTCACGTTAAACACTGTTTCAATCAACTTTACCCCCCCCCCCCTCCCAAGAATTTTAATGACGCAGTCTGCGTCATGACCCCCCCTTCCCCTCTGTGGGCACCCCTGCCAAATACCAAGCTTTATCGAAGCAGTGAGTGAAAGTTTTTGACGGTGACAATGTTATGGAAGCCACCTCGAAGTTGTGCCATTCTTTCTACTAAAACTGATAGGAACAAACTAAAAAAACAAATAAAAAGAAATAAACAAATTTCGGTCATTATTCCCCAATAATTGAGTTGAATAAGGAAACGGCTCACGTGAATAGCGTTAAAAAACAATGGAAATTCATGTGCCACACTTAAGAGTTCACCGTCATCCACTACTTGACAACTTTGGGGTTACGCGCAATAAAACAAATTGGTTGAAGGATCAAATTTTCATGACATTTCGGGCACAATCTGAATTTGCAAATAGAACTATATTGCTTTTACGTATCTTTCGTTGCAATGCTTTTTATTCCAATCATTATCATGTAGACTCTTTATTTTAATCAACATTACTTTGCAATTTTTGTGTCTCACGGAATAAAATCCTTATGAATCCCGTTGGCACATCCCAGATCGATGTGGGATCTTTTAGACATATGTCGTAAAGTTTCGTTTGTTAGTTTCGGCGAAATTGACTTATCTAGGTTGATAACAAAGGTTCATCTTTGAAAACAACAAACCGAACCAAGGATTTCATTTTGGGGATGCTGAAATAGGCAGGAAGGTTATAAGGATGTAGTAGTTTCATGGGATAAAAAAGCGAACAAGAGACAAAATACAACAAATGTCAATTTTATTATCGCTCAATTGATTAGAACAGAAAATGTATTATGATATATTTAATTACATGTTCTAATTAGTTCTGGTAGAATTTCGGGGGGTGCTGAAGCCCTTGAACCGAACAAGTTCGAAAGAGGCACCAAAGAAAAGATTTGAATTGGGGCGCTAAATAATTTTAAATCGAGCGCCAAAGAGGCAGTGGATTAGCTCGTATGTTTTACACTGTTGCCTGTAGAAGCGCTAGCGTCGCTACCCAACTCAACTCCTGCCACGATCGACCCACTTGCCGCTACGACGGCCTTCATTTCTACTCTTTGACGGATAACCACCAGTGAAGGCTACGATTCCTAACCTGTCTGACGGGCCACGATCGGGCCGCGAAAGTGGTGCAATGTGATTGTAATAAACGCTTCGGAGTTCCTCATTTCCTCGAGTTTTTACTTCAAAAACCCTCGAACGTTGTGATATTTTGTAAATACCTCGTTTTATCAAGAAATCAAAGTTACTTTCGTGCGCTGTAAATAGTCGTAGTTACTTGTAAAGTTGGAAGACACCCACGTATCGAACGTCTAAAACGGATCGACATTCCTCATTTATTTCGTTTTTAAAGGTGAGAATATGTTCTTATAAGAAGTCATTTACTCAGAAGCGATGCAAAAGGAACTTTTCTGAAGTACAGAACAAAAATGTTCTTCAATTAAGAAATCTTTAGGTAGATACCCTATTGATAAAAGAGCAGCATGGTCGAAAACTAGCAGATTGTCAAGTTACGTCATTAAAACACGGCGTGGAGTTTAGCGAAATTCATAACAGACCAGATATGGATTCAAGTTTTGTTTTACCTACAGTTCGAATTGTATGACATGCGAAGCAGCTTGAAAGGCTAACCTAGGTATTAACTGGTTACTTATGAACTTTTCTTGTTCATTTGTGTAAGTTGAATTTGGAAACCCCGATGTAAGATTGGAAGTAATAGATGACGTTTTTGTAATTTTTACTTCCCAAAGCAACCATGTCTGGTGTAATGTTCTGCGACAGAAATTTACCAACCAACAATGAATTTGTTAAATAAATATCTGTATGCGGATTATTATGATCTGTAAAGAACCTGAGTACCTAATGTGTTACCTACAAACAAAACAAATAACAACATCAAAACAACAACAAATAACAATATTAAGGTACACCAGCGCTGGTATTTCACAACATTTCGTGCAATTTGTCACGATGATTCCGCTAAATAAGCCAAATGTTATAGATTAATGGCTTGTTATGTGTAATTTATTACAAAACGACACATTTTTCATTTGTTGGATCAGTGAAAGAAACCCAATTTGTACTGGTCGCATTACGTAGTGTGACGATTTGGTTTGGAGTGCCCAGTTTTATAAATGTGTACGTTGTAATGTTTGTGATAGGAGAGAAATACAATGAGAATCTCATCGGTGCACCAGTGATACCCCTTTCATAAAATTTCCTTACATCTGCAGTTATGTGTCAATAAAATCGAGCTTTTTCTTAGAAACCATCAACGTTATGGTTTGGATCAACACCAATATTATGCTTACAAATTTTAGCTTTCACGGTCAAGTTCTTTTTTTCCTGCATATAGAATTGAGTTGATAGATTATCGTAATCCTTCCATACAAATTATTTTTATGACTTTATTGACAGGAAAAATTACTTGTAGTAACCTCATTTTATTTTAATAGTAATTTCATCGTGTTTTGTTTCAGGTCAATCAAAATGAGACTGCTGAATCAAGAAAAGTTGAGTCAACTTCAGAAAAACGCGGACAATATTAGAAATATCTGCATAGTGGCCCACGTAGACCATGGAAAAACCACACTGGCGGATTCTTTGGTGGCGAGCAACGGTATTATTTCTCCTCGGATGGCTGGCAAACTTCGGTACATGGATAGTCGAAAAGATGAACAAGAGAGAGGTATCACTATGAAAAGTAGTTCTATCACTTTGTATCATGTTTGTGACGAAAAGGAATATTTAGTGAATCTGATAGACTCTCCGGGGCACGTGGATTTCTCGTCGGAAGTATCCACGGCTGTTAGGTTGTGCGACGGTGCCGTTGTAGTTGTAGACGTCGTAGAAGGCGTGTGTCCTCAAACCCAAGTAGCTCTCAAACAAGCGTGGCAAGAATCCATTCGACCCGTTCTCGTTTTAAATAAAATCGACCGACTGATACTGGAGATGAAACTTACTCCTCTCGACGCGTACATCCACATAACTCAAATCCTCGAACAAGTGAACGCCATCGTTGGGCAACTTTTTTCGGGAGACGTCATGGAAAAAGCCAGTAATACGGTGAACGTAACAGAAAACGGTCAAGAAGGTCTGTACGACTGGGGAGATGGTCTGGAAGAATCGGACGACTCAGCTCTCTATTTTTCACCCGATCAAGGAAACGTGATATTTGCTTCGGCCATAGACGGATGGGGTTTTTGTGTAAACGACTTTGTTAAATTATATTCCGCTAAACTTGGGCTGAAAGAAGCTGTCTTGCGAAAAACTCTATGGGGCGACTATTTTTACAACTCGAAAACCAAAACTGTAAAAAGAGGCGCTCAAGAGAAAGCGAAGAAACCTCTTTTTGTCCAGTTAGTTTTGGAAAATATTTGGGCTCTATACGAAACTATATGTGTGCGCAAGGACAAGGAAAAATTGGTTAAAATGGTTGATGCATTAGGAGTTAAAATAGCTGCACGAGATTTAAGGCATACAGATCCAAAAGTACAGCTTCAAGCTGTTTGCAGTCAGTGGTTGCCCCTTTCGAATGGAGTGCTTGACATGGTGTGTAGGATTTTACCATCAGCTAACCATCTGAGCGAAGAGAAGGTGGAGAAGTTGATGTGCTCGAACAATCAAACTTTTGAAAATTACCCACTGGAAACTCAAAATTTGAAAAAAGCGTTCATTGATTGTTCAGCTAGTGATGATGCACCGGTGATAGTTTTCGTGTCTAAAATGTTTCCAATGGAAAGGAAGTTTTTACCTCAGAATAAACCCGCGGTTATGACTCCAGAAGAGATAGCTGAGAAGAGAGAATTAGTGAAATTAAGGTTGGCTGCAAAACAGGCTGGTAGCCCTGTTGAAGAAGAGTCACCTGATACTCAAGATGAACTTGTTGATGAGAGTCCACCATTATCAGATGATGTGTTTATTGC
>JAVIWC010008341.1:0-12133 GCA_031894815.1 Creontiades dilutus
CGAAAAACCCCTTAGAGAGTAGGTTTGAAAGCGATTAAACAGAGTTTATTTTTGAGCAATTTTGATGAAAAAACGCGAAAATAACCATGAAGGAAGCGTTTTATCGAAAAAGGACTTCAGATTCGTGTTCAGCACCCCGAAAAACCCCTTAGAGAGTAGGTTTGAAAGCGATTAAACAGAGTTTATTTTTGAGCAATTTTGATGAAAAAACGCGAAAATAACCATGAAGGAAGCGTTTTATCGAAAAAGGACTTCAGATTCGTGTTCAGCACCCCGAAAAACCCCTTAGAGAGTAGGTTTGAAAGCGATTAAACAGAGTTTATTTTTGAGCAATTTTGATGAAAAAACGCGAAAATAACCATGAAGGAAGCGTTTTATCGAAAAAGGACTTCAGATTCGTGTTCAGCACCCCGAAAAACCCCTTAGAGAGTAGGTTTGAAAGCGATTAAACAGAGTTTATTTTTGAGCAATTTTGATGAAAAAACGCGAAAATAACCATGAAGGAAGCGTTTTATCGAAAAAAGGACTTCAGATTCGTGTTCAGCACCCCGAAAAACCCCTTAGAGAGTAGGTTTGAAAGCGATTAAACAGAGTTTATTTTTGAGCAATTTTGATGAAAAAACGCGAAAATAACCATGAAGGAAGCGTTTTATCGAAAAAAGGACTTCAGATTCGTGTTCAGCACCCCGAAAAACCCCTTAGAGAGTAGGTTTGAAAGCGATTAAACAGAGTTTATTTTTGAGCAATTTTGATGAAAAAACGCGAAAATAACCATGAAGGAAGCGTTTTATCGAAAAAAGGACTTCAGATTCGTGTTCAGCACCCCGAAAAACCCCTTAGAGAGTAGGTTTGAAAGCGATTAAACAGAGTTTATTTTTGAGCAATTTTGATGAAAAAACGCGAAAATAACCATGAAGGAAGCGTTTTATCGAAAAAAGGACTTCAGATTCGTGTTCAGCACCCCGAAAAACCCCTTAGAGAGTAGGTTTGAAAGCGATTAAACAGAGTTTATTTTTGAGCAATTTTGATGAAAAAACGCGAAAATAACCATGAAGGAAGCGTTTTATCGGAAAAAGGACTTCAGATTCGTGTTCAGCACCCCGAAAAACCCCTTAGAGAGTAGGTTTGAAAGCGATTAAACAGAGTTTATTTTTGAGCAATTTTGATGAAAAAACGCGAAAATAACCATGAAGGAAGCGTTTTATCGAAAAAAGGACTTCAGATTCGTGTTCAGCACCCCGAAAAACCCCTTAGAGAGTAGGTTTGAAAGCGATTAAACAGAGTTTATTTTTGAGCAATTTTGATGAAAAAACGCGAAAATAACCATGAAGGAAGCGTTTTATCGAAAAAAGGACTTCAGATTCGTGTTCAGCACCCCGAAAAACCCCTTAGAGAGTAGGTTTGAAAGCGATTAAACAGAGTTTATTTTTGAGCAATTTTGATGAAAAAACGCGAAAATAACCATGAAGGAAGCGTTTTATCGAAAAAGGACTTCAGATTCGTGTTCAGCACCCCGAAAAACCCCTTAGAGAGTAGGTTTGAAAGCGATTAAACAGAGTTTATTTTTGAGCAATTTTGATGAAAAAACGCGAAAATAACCATGAAGGAAGCGTTTTATCGAAAAAAGGACTTCAGATTCGTGTTCAGCACCCCGAAAAACCCCTTAGAGAGTAGGTTTGAAAGCGATTAAACAGAGTTTATTTTTGAGCAATTTTGATGAAAAAACGCGAAAATAACCATGAAGGAAGCGTTTTATCGAAAAAGGACTTCAGATTCGTGTTCAGCACCCCGAAAAACCCCTTAGAGAGTAGGTTTGAAAGCGATTAAACAGAGTTTATTTTTGAGCAATTTTGATGAAAAAACGCGAAAATAACCATGAAGGAAGCGTTTTATCGGAAAAAGGACTTCAGATTCGTGTTCAGCACCCCGAAAAACCCCTTAGAGAGTAGGTTTGAAAGCGATTAAACAGAGTTTATTTTTGAGCAATTTTGATGAAAAAACGCGAAAATAACCATGAAGGAAGCGTTTTATCGAAAAAAGGACTTCAGATTCGTGTTCAGCACCCCGAAAAACCCCTTAGAGAGTAGGTTTGAAAGCGATTAAACAGAGTTTATTTTTGAGCAATTTTGATGAAAAAACGCGAAAATAACCATGAAGGAAGCGTTTTATCGAAAAAAGGACTTCAGATTCGTGTTCAGCACCCCGAAAAACCCCTTAGAGAGTAGGTTTGAAAGCGATTAAACAGAGTTTATTTTTGAGCAATTTTGATGAAAAAACGCGAAAATAACCATGAAGGAAGCGTTTTATCGAAAAAAGGACTTCAGATTCGTGTTCAGCACCCCGAAAAACCCCTTAGAGAGTAGGTTTGAAAGCGATTAAACAGAGTTTATTTTTGAGCAATTTTGATGAAAAAACGCGAAAATAACCATGAAGGAAGCGTTTTATCGAAAAAGGACTTCAGATTCGTGTTCAGCACCCCGAAAAACCCCTTAGAGAGTAGGTTTGAAAGCGATTAAACAGAGTTTATTTTTGAGCAATTTTGATGAAAAAACGCGAAAATAACCATGAAGGAAGCGTTTTATCGAAAAAGGACTTCAGATTCGTGTTCAGCACCCCGAAAAACCCCTTAGAGAGTAGGTTTGAAAGCGATTAAACAGAGTTTATTTTTGAGCAATTTTGATGAAAAAACGCGAAAATAACCATGAAGGAAGCGTTTTATCGAAAAAGGACTTCAGATTCGTGTTCAGCACCCCGAAAAACCCCTTAGAGAGTAGGTTTGAAAGCGATTAAACAGAGTTTATTTTTGAGCAATTTTGATGAAAAAACGCGAAAATAACCATGAAGGAAGCGTTTTATCGAAAAGGACTTCAGATTCGTGTTCAGCACCCCGAAAAACCCCTTAGAGAGTAGGTTTGAAAGCGATTAAACAGAGTTTATTTTTGAGCAATTTTGATGAAAAAACGCGAAAATAACCATGAAGGAAGCGTTTTATCGAAAAAGGACTTCAGATTCGTGTTCAGCACCCCGAAAAACCCCTTAGAGAGTAGGTTTGAAAGCGATTAAACAGAGTTTATTTTTGAGCAATTTTGATGAAAAAACGCGAAAATAACCATGAAGGAAGCGTTTTATCGAAAAAGGACTTCAGATTCGTGTTCAGCACCCCGAAAAACCCCTTAGAGAGTAGGTTTGAAAGCGATTAAACAGAGTTTATTTTTGAGCAATTTTGATGAAAAAACGCGAAAATAACCATGAAGGAAGCGTTTTATCGAAAAAAGGACTTCAGATTCGTGTTCAGCACCCCGAAAAACCCCTTAGAGAGTAGGTTTGAAAGCGATTAAACAGAGTTTATTTTTGAGCAATTTGATGAAAAAACGCGAAAATAACCATGAAGGAAGCGTTTTATCGAAAAAAGGACTTCAGATTCGTGTTCAGCACCCCGAAAAACCCCTTAGAGTAGGTTTGAAAGCGATTAAACAGAGTTTATTTTTGAGCAATTTTGATGAAAAAACGCGAAAATAACCATGAAGGAAGCGTTTTATCGAAAAAGGACTTCAGATTCGTGTTCAGCACCCCGAAAAACCCCTTAGAGAGTAGGTTTGAAAGCGATTAAACAGAGTTTATTTTTGAGCAATTTTGATGAAAAAACGCGAAAATAACCATGAAGGAAGCGTTTTATCGAAAAAGGACTTCAGATTCGTGTTCAGCACCCCGAAAAACCCCTTAGAGAGTAGGTTTGAAAGCGATTAAACAGAGTTTATTTTTGAGCAATTTTGATGAAAAAACGCGAAAATAACCATGAAGGAAGCGTTTTATCGAAAAAAGGACTTCAGATTCGTGTTCAGCACCCCGAAAAACCCCTTAGAGAGTAGGTTTGAAAGCGATTAAACAGTTAATTTTTGAGCAATTTTGATGAAAAAACGCGAAAATAACCATGAAGGAAGCGTTTTATCGGAAAAAGGACTTCAGATTCGTGTTCAGCACCCCGAAAAACCCCTTAGAGAGTAGGTTTGAAAGCGATTAAACAGAGTTTATTTTTGAGCAATTTTGATGAAAAAACGCGAAAATAACCATGAAGGAAGCGTTTTATCGAAAAAGGACTTCAGATTCGTGTTCAGCACCCCGAAAAACCCCTTAGAGAGTAGGTTTGAAAGCGATTAAACAGAGTTTATTTTTGAGCAATTTTGATGAAAAAACGCGAAAATAACCATGAAGGAAGCGTTTTATCGAAAAAAGGACTTCAGATTCGTGTTCAGCACCCCGAAAAACCCCTTAGAGAGTAGGTTTGAAAGCGATTAAACAGAGTTTATTTTTGAGCAATTTTGATGAAAAAACGCGAAAATAACCATGAAGGAAGCGTTTTATCGAAAAAAGGACTTCAGATTCGTGTTCAGCACCCCGAAAAACCCCTTAGAGAGTAGGTTTGAAAGCGATTAAACAGAGTTTATTTTTGAGCAATTTTGATGAAAAAACGCGAAAATAACCATGAAGGAAGCGTTTTATCGAAAAAGGACTTCAGATTCGTGTTCAGCACCCCGAAAAACCCCTTAGAGAGTAGGTTTGAAAGCGATTAAACAGAGTTTATTTTTGAGCAATTTTGATGAAAAAACGCGAAAATAACCATGAAGGAAGCGTTTTATCGAAAAAGGACTTCAGATTCGTGTTCAGCACCCCGAAAAACCCCTTAGAGAGTAGGTTTGAAAGCGATTAAACAGAGTTTATTTTTGAGCAATTTTGATGAAAAAACGCGAAAATAACCATGAAGGAAGCGTTTTATCGAAAAAAGGACTTCAGATTCGTGTTCAGCACCCCGAAAAACCCCTTAGAGAGTAGGTTTGAAAGCGATTAAAGAAAGAGTTTATTTTTGAGCAATTTTGATGAAAAAACGCGAAAATAACCATGAAGGAAGCGTTTTATCGAAAAAGGACTTCAGATTCGTGTTCAGCACC
This sequence comes from Creontiades dilutus, assembly GCA_031894815.1. Classification (NCBI taxonomy): domain Eukaryota; kingdom Metazoa; phylum Arthropoda; class Insecta; order Hemiptera; family Miridae; genus Creontiades; species Creontiades dilutus. Next base: position 4,947 of record JAVIWC010008341.1, read on the forward strand.
CCGAAAAACCCCTTAGAGAGTAGGTTTGAAAGCGATTAAACAGAGTTTATTTTTGAGCAATTTTGATGAAAAAACGCGAAAATAACCATGAAGGAAGCGTTTTATCGAAAAAGGACTTCAGATTCGTGTTCAGCACCCCGAAAAACCCCTTAGAGAGTAGGTTTGAAAGCGATTAAACAGAGTTTATTTTTGAGCAATTTTGATGAAAAAACGCGAAAATAACCATGAAGGAAGCGTTTTATCGAAAAAGGACTTCAGATTCGTGTTCAGCACCCCGAAAAACCCCTTAGAGAGTAGGTTTGAAAGCGATTAAACAGAGTTTATTTTTGAGCAATTTTGATGAAAAAACGCGAAAATAACCATGAAGGAAGCGTTTTATCGAAAAAGGACTTCAGATTCGTGTTCAGCACCCCGAAAAACCCCTTAGAGAGTAGGTTTGAAAGCGATTAAACAGAGTTTATTTTTGAGCAATTTTGATGAAAAAACGCGAAAATAACCATGAAGGAAGCGTTTTATCGAAAAAAGGACTTCAGATTCGTGTTCAGCACCCCGAAAAACCCCTTAGAGAGTAGGTTTGAAAGCGATTAAACAGAGTTTATTTTTGAGCAATTTTGATGAAAAAACGCGAAAATAACCATGAAGGAAGCGTTTTATCGAAAAAGGACTTCAGATTCGTGTTCAGCACCCCGAAAAACCCCTTAGAGAGTAGGTTTGAAAGCGATTAAACAGAGTTTATTTTTGAGCAATTTTGATGAAAAAACGCGAAAATAACCATGAAGGAAGCGTTTTATCGAAAAAGGACTTCAGATTCGTGTTCAGCACCCCGAAAAACCCCTTAGAGAGTAGGTTTGAAAGCGATTAAACAGAGTTTATTTTTGAGCAATTTTGATGAAAAAACGCGAATAACCATGAAGGAAGCGTTTTATCGAAAAAGGACTTCAGATTCGTGTTCAGCACCCCGAAAAACCCCTTAGAGAGTAGGTTTGAAAGCGATTAAACAGAGTTTATTTTTGAGCAATTTTGATGAAAAAACGCGAAAATAACCATGAAGGAAGCGTTTTATCGAAAAAGGACTTCAGATTCGTGTTCAGCACCCCGAAAAACCCCTTAGAGAGTAGGTTTGAAAGCGATTAAACAGAGTTTATTTTTGAGCAATTTTGATGAAAAAACGCGAAAATAACCATGAAGGAAGCGTTTTATCGGAAAAAGGACTTCAGATTCGTGTTCAGCACCCCGAAAAACCCCTTAGAGAGTAGGTTTGAAAGCGATTAAACAGAGTTTATTTTTGAGCAATTTTGATGAAAAAACGCGAAAATAACCATGAAGGAAGCGTTTTATCGAAAAAGGACTTCAGATTCGTGTTCAGCACCCCGAAAAACCCCTTAGAGAGTAGGTTTGAAAGCGATTAAACAGAGTTTATTTTTGAGCAATTTTGATGAAAAAACGCGAAAATAACCATGAAGGAAGCGTTTTATCGAAAAAAGGACTTCAGATTCGTGTTCAGCACCCCGAAAAACCCCTTAGAGAGTAGGTTTGAAAGCGATTAAACAGAGTTTATTTTTGAGCAATTTTGATGAAAAAACGCGAAAATAACCATGAAGGAAGCGTTTTATCGAAAAAGGACTTCAGATTCGTGTTCAGCACCCCGAAAAACCCCTTAGAGAGTAGGTTTGAAAGCGATTAAACAGAGTTTATTTTTGAGCAATTTTGATGAAAAAACGCGAAAATAACCATGAAGGAAGCGTTTTATCGAAAAAGGACTTCAGATTCGTGTTCAGCACCCCGAAAAACCCCTTAGAGAGTAGGTTTGAAAGCGATTAAACAGAGTTTATTTTTGAGCAATTTTGATGAAAAAACGCGAAAATAACCATGAAGGAAGCGTTTTATCGGAAAAAGGACTTCAGATTCGTGTTCAGCACCCCGAAAAACCCCTTAGAGAGTAGGTTTGAAAGCGATTAAACAGAGTTTATTTTTGAGCAATTTTGATGAAAAAACGCGAAAATAACCATGAAGGAAGCGTTTTATCGGAAAAAGGACTTCAGATTCGTGTTCAGCACCCCGAAAAACCCCTTAGAGAGTAGGTTTGAAAGCGATTAAACAGAGTTTATTTTTGAGCAATTTTGATGAAAAAACGCGAAAATAACCATGAAGGAAGCGTTTTATCGGAAAAAGGACTTCAGATTCGTGTTCAGCACCCCGAAAAACCCCTTAGAGAGTAGGTTTGAAAGCGATTAAACAGAGTTTATTTTTGAGCAATTTTGATGAAAAAACGCGAAAATAACCATGAAGGAAGCGTTTTATCGGAAAAAGGACTTCAGATTCGTGTTCAGCACCCCGAAAAACCCCTTAGAGAGTAGGTTTGAAAGCGATTAAACAGAGTTTATTTTTGAGCAATTTTGATGAAAAAACGCGAAAATAACCATGAAGGAAGCGTTTTATCGGAAAAAGGACTTCAGATTCGTGTTCAGCACCCCGAAAAACCCCTTAGAGAGTAGGTTTGAAAGCGATTAAACAGAGTTTATTTTTGAGCAATTTTGATGAAAAAACGCGAAAATAACCATGAAGGAAGCGTTTTATCGAAAAAGGACTTCAGATTCGTGTTCAGCACCCCGAAAAACCCCTTAGAGAGTAGGTTTGAAAGCGATTAAACAGAGTTTATTTTTGAGCAATTTTGATGAAAAAACGCGAAAATAACCATGAAGGAAGCGTTTTATCGGAAAAAGGACTTCAGATTCGTGTTCAGCACCCCGAAAAACCCCTTAGAGAGTAGGTTTGAAAGCGATTAAACAGAGTTTATTTTTGAGCAATTTTGATGAAAAAACGCGAAAATAACCATGAAGGAAGCGTTTTATCGGAAAAAGGACTTCAGATTCGTGTTCAGCACCCCGAAAAACCCCTTAGAGAGTAGGTTTGAAAGCGATTAAACAGAGTTTATTTTTGAGCAATTTTGATGAAAAAACGCGAAAATAACCATGAAGGAAGCGTTTTATCGGAAAAAGGACTTCAGATTCGTGTTCAGCACCCCGAAAAACCCCTTAGAGAGTAGGTTTGAAAGCGATTAAACAGAGTTTATTTTTGAGCAATTTTGATGAAAAAACGCGAAAATAACCATGAAGGAAGCGTTTTATCGGAAAAAGGACTTCAGATTCGTGTTCAGCACCCCGAAAAACCCCTTAGAGAGTAGGTTTGAAAGCGATTAAACAGAGTTTATTTTTGAGCAATTTTGATGAAAAAACGCGAAAATAACCATGAAGGAAGCGTTTTATCGGAAAAAGGACTTCAGATTCGTGTTCAGCACCCCGAAAAACCCCTTAGAGAGTAGGTTTGAAAGCGATTAAACAGAGTTTATTTTTGAGCAATTTTGATGAAAAAACGCGAAAATAACCATGAAGGAAGCGTTTTATCGGAAAAAGGACTTCAGATTCGTGTTCAGCACCCCGAAAAACCCCTTAGAGAGTAGGTTTGAAAGCGATTAAACAGAGTTTATTTTTGAGCAATTTTGATGAAAAAACGCGAAAATAACCATGAAGGAAGCGTTTTATCGGAAAAAGGACTTCAGATTCGTGTTCAGCACCCCGAAAAACCCCTTAGAGAGTAGGTTTGAAAGCGATTAAACAGAGTTTATTTTTGAGCAATTTTGATGAAAAAACGCGAAAATAACCATGAAGGAAGCGTTTTATCGGAAAAAGGACTTCAGATTCGTGTTCAGCACCCCGAAAAACCCCTTAGAGAGTAGGTTTGAAAGCGATTAAACAGAGTTTATTTTTGAGCAATTTTGATGAAAAAACGCGAAAATAACCATGAAGGAAGCGTTTTATCGGAAAAAGGACTTCAGATTCGTGTTCAGCACCCCGAAAAACCCCTTAGAGAGTAGGTTTGAAAGCGATTAAACAGAGTTTATTTTTGAGCAATTTTGATGAAAAAACGCGAAAATAACCATGAAGGAAGCGTTTTATCGGAAAAAGGACTTCAGATTCGTGTTCAGCACCCCGAAAAACCCCTTAGAGAGTAGGTTTGAAAGCGATTAAACAGAGTTTATTTTTGAGCAATTTTGATGAAAAAACGCGAAAATAACCATGAAGGAAGCGTTTTATCGGAAAAAGGACTTCAGATTCGTGTTCAGCACCCCGAAAAACCCCTTAGAGAGTAGGTTTGAAAGCGATTAAACAGAGTTTATTTTTGAGCAATTTTGATGAAAAAACGCGAAAATAACCATGAAGGAAGCGTTTTATCGGAAAAAGGACTTCAGATTCGTGTTCAGCACCCCGAAAAACCCCTTAGAGAGTAGGTTTGAAAGCGATTAAACAGAGTTTATTTTTGAGCAATTTTGATGAAAAAACGCGAAAATAACCATGAAGGAAGCGTTTTATCGGAAAAAGGACTTCAGATTCGTGTTCAGCACCCCGAAAAACCCCTTAGAGAGTAGGTTTGAAAGCGATTAAACAGAGTTTATTTTTGAGCAATTTTGATGAAAAAACGCGAAAATAACCATGAAGGAAGCGTTTTATCGGAAAAAGGACTTCAGATTCGTGTTCAGCACCCCGAAAAACCCCTTAGAGAGTAGGTTTGAAAGCGATTAAACAGAGTTTATTTTTGAGCAATTTTGATGAAAAAACGCGAAAATAACCATGAAGGAAGCGTTTTATCGGAAAAAGGACTTCAGATTCGTGTTCAGCACCCCGAAAAACCCCTTAGAGAGTAGGTTTGAAAGCGATTAAACAGAGTTTATTTTTGAGCAATTTTGATGAAAAAACGCGAAAATAACCATGAAGGAAGCGTTTTATCGGAAAAAGGACTTCAGATTCGTGTTCAGCACCCCGAAAAACCCCTTAGAGAGTAGGTTTGAAAGCGATTAAACAGAGTTTATTTTTGAGCAATTTTGATGAAAAAACGCGAAAATAACCATGAAGGAAGCGTTTTATCGGAAAAAGGACTTCAGATTCGTGTTCAGCACCCCGAAAAACCCCTTAGAGAGTAGGTTTGAAAGCGATTAAACAGAGTTTATTTTTGAGCAATTTTGATGAAAAAACGCGAAAATAACCATGAAGGAAGCGTTTTATCGGAAAAAGGACTTCAGATTCGTGTTCAGCACCCCGAAAAACCCCTTAGAGAGTAGGTTTGAAAGCGATTAAACAGAGTTTATTTTTGAGCAATTTTGATGAAAAAACGCGAAAATAACCATGAAGGAAGCGTTTTATCGGAAAAAGGACTTCAGATTCGTGTTCAGCACCCCGAAAAACCCCTTAGAGAGTAGGTTTGAAAGCGATTAAACAGAGTTTATTTTTGAGCAATTTTGATGAAAAAACGCGAAAATAACCATGAAGGAAGCGTTTTATCGGAAAAAGGACTTCAGATTCGTGTTCAGCACCCCGAAAAACCCCTTAGAGAGTAGGTTTGAAAGCGATTAAACAGAGTTTATTTTTGAGCAATTTTGATGAAAAAACGCGAAAATAACCATGAAGGAAGCGTTTTATCGGAAAAAGGACTTCAGATTCGTGTTCAGCACCCCGAAAAACCCCTTAGAGAGTAGGTTTGAAAGCGATTAAACAGAGTTTATTTTTGAGCAATTTTGATGAAAAAACGCGAAAATAACCATGAAGGAAGCGTTTTATCGGAAAAAGGACTTCAGATTCGTGTTCAGCACCCCGAAAAACCCCTTAGAGAGTAGGTTTGAAAGCGATTAAACAGAGTTTATTTTTGAGCAATTTTGATGAAAAAACGCGAAAATAACCATGAAGGAAGCGTTTTATCGGAAAAAGGACTTCAGATTCGTGTTCAGCACCCCGAAAAACCCCTTAGAGAGTAGGTTTGAAAGCGATTAAACAGAGTTTATTTTTGAGCAATTTTGATGAAAAAACGCGAAAATAACCATGAAGGAAGCGTTTTATCGGAAAAAGGACTTCAGATTCGTGTTCAGCACCCCGAAAAACCCCTTAGAGAGTAGGTTTGAAAGCGATTAAACAGAGTTTATTTTTGAGCAATTTTGATGAAAAAACGCGAAAATAACCATGAAGGAAGCGTTTTATCGGAAAAAGGACTTCAGATTCGTGTTCAGCACCCGAAAAACCCCTTAGAGTAGGTTTGAAAGCGATTAAACAGAGTTTATTTTTGAGCAATTTTGATGAAAAACGCGAAAATAACCATGAAGGAGGCGTTTTATCGAAAAAAGGACTCCAGATTCGTGTTCAGCACCCCGAAAAACACATAGAGAGTAGGTTTGAAAGCGATTAAACAGAGTTTATTTTTGAGCAATTGTGATGAAAAAACGCGAAAATCACCATGAAGGAAGCGTTTTATCGGAAAAAGGAGTTCAGATTCTGATGAAAAAAAGTTCAGATTTTGATGAAAAAACGCGAAAATAACCATGAAGGAAGCGTTTTATCGGAAAAAGGACTTCAGATTCGTGTTCAGCACCCCGAAAAACCCCTTAGAGAGTAGGTTTGAAAGCGATTAAACAGAGTTTATTTTTGAGCAATTTTGATGAAAAAACGCGAAAATAACCATGAAGGAAGCGTTTTATCGAAAAAGGACTTCAGATTCGTGTTCAGCACCCCGAAAAACCCCTTAGAGAGTAGGTTTGAAAGCGATTAAACAGAGTTAATTTTTGAGCAATTTTGATGAAAAAACGCGAAAATAACCATGAAGGAAGCGTTTTATCGGAAAAAGGACTTCAGATTCGTGTTCAGCACCCCGAAAAACCCCTTAGAGAGTAGGTTTGAAAGCGATTAAACAGAGTTTATTTTTGAGCAATTTTGATGAAAAAACGCGAAAATAACCATGAAGGAAGCGTTTTATCGAAAAAAGGACTTCAGATTCGTGTTCCAGCCCGAAAAACCCCTTAGAGAGTAGGTTTGAAAGCGATTAAACAGAGTTAATTTTTGAGCAATTTTGATGAAAAAACGCGAAAATAACCATGAAGGAAGCGTTTTATCGAAAAAAGGACTTCAGATTCGTGTTCAGCACCCCCGAAAAACCCCTTAGAGAGTAGGTTTGAAAGCGATTAAACAGAGTTTATTTTTGAGCAATTTTGATGAAAAAACGCGAAAAAATAACCATGAAGGAAGCGTTTTATCGGAAAAAGGACTTCAGATTCGTGTTCAGCACCCCGAAAAACCCCTTGAGAGTAGGTTTGAAAGCGATTAAACAGAGTTAATTTTTGAGCAATTTTGATGAAAAAACGAAAATAA
>JAVIWC010008342.1:0-11897 GCA_031894815.1 Creontiades dilutus
AGATTCGTGTTCACACCCCAAAACCCCTTAGAGAGTAGGTTTGAAAGCGATTAAACAGAGTTAATTTTTGAGCAATTTTGATGAAAAAACGCGAAAATAACCATGAAGGAAGCGTTTTATCGAAAAACGGACTTCAGATTCGTGTTCAGCACCCCGAAAAACCCCTTAGAGAGTAGGTTTGAAAGCGATTAAACAGAGTTAATTTTTGAGCAATTTTGATGAAAAAACGCGAAAATAACCATGAAGGAAGCGTTTTATCGAAAAACGGACTTCAGATTCGTGTTCAGCACCCCGAAAAACCCCTTAGAGAGTAGGTTTGAAAGGGATTAAACAGAGTTTAATTTTTGAGCAATTTTGATGAAAAAACGCGAAAATAACCATGAAGGACTTCAGGCGTTTTAGGTTTGAAAGCGATTAAACAGAGTTTATTTTTGAGCAATTTTGATGAAAAAACGCGAAAATAACCATGAAGGAAGCGTTTTATCGAAAAAAGGACTTCAGATTCGTGTTCAGCACCCCGAAAAAACCCCTTAGAGAGTAGGTTTGAAAGCGATTAAACAGAGTTAATTTTTGAGCAATTTTGATGAAAAAACGCGAAAATAACCATGAAGGAAGCGTTTTATCGAAAAACGGACTTCAGATTCGTGTTCAGCACCCCGAAAAACCCCTTAGAGAGTAGGTTTGAAAGCGATTAAACAGAGTTAATTTTTGAGCAATTTTGATGAAAAAACGCGAAAATAACCATGAAGGAAGCGTTTTATCGAAAAACGGACTTCAGATTCGTGTTCAGCACCCCGAAAACCCCTTAGAGAGTAGGTTTGAAAGCGATTAAACAGAGTTAATTTTTGAGCAATTTTGATGAAAAACGCGAAAATAACCATGAAGGAAGCGTTTTATCGAAAAACGGACTTCAGATTCGTGTTCAGCACCCCGAAAACCCCTTAGAGAGTAGGTTTGAAAGCGATTAAACAGAGTTAATTTTTTAATTTTTGAGCAATTTTGATGAAAAAACGCGAAAATAACCATGAAGGAAGTGTTTTATCGAAAAACGGACTTCAGATTCGTGTTCAGCACCCCGAAATACCCCCTAGAGAGTAGGTTTGAAAGCGATTAAACAGAGTTAATTTTTGAGCAATTTTGATGAAAAAACGCGAAAATAACCATGAAGGAAGCGTTTTATCGAAAAACGGACTTCAGATTCGTGTTCAGCACCCCGAAAACCCCTTAGAGAGTAGGTTTGAAAGCGATTAAACAGAGTTAATTTTTGAGCAATTTTGATGAAAAAACGCGAAAATAACCATGAAGGAAGCGTTTTATCGAAAAACGGACTTCAGATTCGTGTTCAGCACCCCGAAAACCCCTTAGAGAGTAGGTTTGAAAGCGATTAAACAGAGTTAATTTTTGAGCAATTTTGATGAAAAAACGCGAAAATAACCATGAAGGAAGCGTTTTATCGAAAAACGGACTTCAGATTCGTGTTCAGCACCCCGAAAAAACCCCTTAGAGAGTAGGTTTGAAAGCGATTAAACAGAGTTAATTTTTGAGCAATTTTGATGAAAAAACGCGAAAATAACCATGAAGGAAGCGTTTTATCGAAAAACGGACTTCAGATTCGTGTTCAGCACCCCGAAAACCCCTTAGAGAGTAGGTTTGAAAGCGATTAAACAGAGTTAATTTTTGAGCAATTTTGATGAAAAAACGCGAAAATAACCATGAAGGAAGCGTTTTATCGAAAAACGGACTTCAGATTCGTGTTCAGCACCCCGAAAACCCCTTAGAGAGTAGGTTTGAAAGCGATTAAACAGAGTTAATTTTTGAGCAATTTTGATGAAAAAACGCGAAAATAACCATGAAGGAAGCGTTTTATCGAAAAACGGACTTCAGATTCGTGTTCAGCACCCCGAAAACCCCTTAGAGAGTAGGTTTGAAAGCGATTAAACAGAGTTAATTTTTGAGCAATTTTGATGAAAAAACGCGAAAATAACCATGAAGGAAGCGTTTTATCGAAAAACGGACTTCAGATTCGTGTTCAGCACCCCGAAAACCCCTTAGAGAGTAGGTTTGAAAGCGATTAAACAGAGTTAATTTTTGAGCAATTTTGATGAAAAAACGCGAAAATAACCATGAAGGAAGCGTTTTATCGAAAAACGGACTTCAGATTCGTGTTCAGCACCCCGAAAACCCCTTAGAGAGTAGGTTTGAAAGCGATTAAACAGAGTTAATTTTTGAGCAATTTTGATGAAAAAACGCGAAAATAACCATGAAGGAAGCGTTTTATCGAAAAACGGACTTCAGATTCGTGTTCAGCACCCCGAAAACCCCTTAGAGAGTAGGTTTGAAAGCGATTAAACAGAGTTAATTTTTGAGCAATTTTGATGAAAAAACGCGAAAATAACCATGAAGGAAGCGTTTTATCGAAAAACGGACTTCAGATTCGTGTTCAGCACCCCGAAAACCCCTTAGAGAGTAGGTTTGAAAGCGATTAAACAGAGTTAATTTTTGAGCAATTTTGATGAAAAAACGCGAAAATAACCATGAAGGAAGCGTTTTATCGAAAAACGGACTTCAGATTCGTGTTCAGCACCCCGAAAAACCCCTTAGAGAGTAGGTTTGAAAGCGATTAAACAGAGTTAATTTTTGAGCAATTTTGATGAAAAAACGCGAAAATAACCATGAAGGAAGCGTTTTATCGAAAAACGGACTTCAGATTCGTGTTCAGCACCCCGAAAAACCCCTTAGAGAGTAGGTTTGAAAGCGATTAAACAGAGTTAATTTTTGAGCAATTTTGATGAAAAAACGCGAAAATAACCATGAAGGAAGCGTTTTATCGAAAAACGGACTTCAGATTCGTGTTCAGCACCCCGAAAACCCCTTAGAGAGTAGGTTTGAAAGCGATTAAACAGAGTTAATTTTTGAGCAATTTTGATGAAAAAACGCGAAAATAACCATGAAGGAAGCGTTTTATCGAAAAACGGACTTCAGATTCGTGTTCAGCACCCCGAAAAACCCCTTAGAGAGTAGGTTTGAAAGCGATTAAACAGAGTTAATTTTTGAGCAATTTTGATGAAAAAACGCGAAAATAACCATGAAGGAAGCGTTTTATCGAAAAACGGACTTCAGATTCGTGTTCAGCACCCCGAAAACCCCTTAGAGAGTAGGTTTGAAAGCGATTAAACAGAGTTAATTTTTGAGCAATTTTGATGAAAAACGCGAAAATAACCATGAAGGAAGCGTTTTATCGAAAAACGGACTTCAGATTCGTGTTCAGCACCCCGAAAACCCCTTAGAGAGTAGGTTTGAAAGCGATTAAACAGAGTTAATTTTTGAGCAATTTTGATGAAAAAACGCGAAAATAACCATGAAGGAAGCGTTTTATCGAAAAACGGACTTCAGATTCGTGTTCAGCACCCCGAAAACCCCTTAGAGAGTAGGTTTGAAAGCGATTAAACAGAGTTAATTTTTGAGCAATTTTGATGAAAAAACGCGAAAATAACCATGAAGGAAGCGTTTTATCGAAAAACGGACTTCAGATTCGTGTTCAGCACCCCGAAAACCCCTTAGAGAGTAGGTTTGAAAGCGATTAAACAGAGTTAATTTTTGAGCAATTTTGATGAAAAAACGCGAAAATAACCATGAAGGAAGCGTTGGCCGTCCGCACACGGGTCGACGCTCGAACTGGTCGACGCGATTGCAGTCTCGTCTCGTCTCGACTTCCTGCGCAGTAGCATGGGGCGCCGCAGACGGGGCGATCACGGGTCGTTTTCAATCTCCGCGTTTTGCATCTCCTCGTTTCGAATCGCATGCGACTTGCAAGGCACGACGAGGATCGTAAGGTTCGAGGGGTTCGTGCGTCTCATGGAGGTACTTATCATAGCTCTATCATGAAATTCCCCGCAATTCATTATTCTGGCGACAGTTTCAATACATTTTTTGACACTTGAGTGCATGTTGGGGGAAAATGTCCACCCGGTATCCCTTTTAATCCATCATATGTGAACATTATTCATGTACTGGATGAATTTTTCTTCTTTATTATTGATCAATTTTATTAATTTATTATTCTTGATTTGTTATTTAAAGCAGGGGTCTCCAAACTACGGCCCGCGGAAAAAATTTATATGGATGGAAAAAAATGGAATCAAGAGTTTTCCCAGACAAACGATATTAATTTTCAGTTCAACGTATGTTTCCGAACAAACCTTTTCAAAAATGACACATGTCAAATCCAAATATCGAGCGATACTTTCAGAAGAACAATTTTGCTTACGATTGGAACAAAAAACTTTGATCCTAAGTGAAAAGACATTGTAAGCAAAAAAGAATTACACACATTACATTAGATATTTTTTACAAAAATACTTTTTTGAATTTAATTATTTGAAATAAATAAATAGAAATATATATTTCTCTTAAATGCTTTGTTTTTATATTCCTGAAAATGAAATTGTTATAATTTCTCATTAAACGTTGAAAAACTAATAATCATGGAATTTAAAAGATTCATTTAATCACTAAAAACCAAGTTTTGGTTCCTATATTAGGCCTGATTTTGAATTTGTCAAATTCGTCTAGGAGTGTATAAAAACCCTGTTTTCAAGTGTCTGACTTCCGAAATTTTCCATTCCTGAAAATTCAATTGTTGATATTTTTTATTGAACAATGAAGAAGTAATTATGGAATTTGAAAAAAAAATTTTACCACCAAAAACTAATGTATTGTACCTATACGAGCCCTAATTTTTAATTTGTTAAACTCGTCTAGGAGTGCTTAAAAACACTGTTTTCAATTGTCTAATTTTCAAAATTTTACTGGCGAGGGTGGGGGGGGGGGACCCCCTTGTTGGCCCGCACCATCGCCTCAACATTACGATACAGCCCTTCTGGCAAATAGTTTGGAGATGGTTTCAATATTAGATTCGTCTGGGAGGTGGAGAAGTATCCCGGTCCGCCATCACTCGACGCTGCTTTCATCACGGTCCGTCTGTTTTGGAGGGCGCGAAACGACTGGAGAATCGACCCGTGTGCGGAGACCAGTCGCAAGAGTCGGACAGATCGTGCGAGACGAGCATCGAGAGCTTCGCGTCGACCGCTTCGAGCGTCGACCCGTGTGCGGACGGCCATTCGTGTTCAGCACCCCGAAAAACCCTTAGAGAGTAGGTTTGAAAGCGATTAAACAGAGTTTATTTTTGAGCAATTTTGATGAAAAAACGCGAAAATAACCATGAAGGAAGCGTTTTATCGAAAAAGGACTTCAGATTCGTGTTCAGCACCCCGAAAAACCCCTTAGAGAGTAGGTTTGAAAGCGATTAAACAGAGTTTATTTTTGAGCAATTTTGATGAAAAAACGCGAAAATAACCATGAAGGAAGCGTTTTATCGAAAAAAGGACTTCAGATTCGTGTTCAGCACCCCGAAAACCCCTTAGAGAGTAGGTTTGAAAGCGATTAAACAGAGTTTATTTTTGAGCAATTTTGATGAAAAAACGCGAAAATAACCATGAAGGAAGCGTTTTATCGAAAAAAGGACTTCAGATTCGTGTTCAGCACCCCGAAAAACCCCTTAGAGAGTAGGTTTGAAAGCGATTAAACAGAGTTAATTTTTGAGCAATTTTGATGAAAAAACGCGAAAATAACCATGAAGGAAGCGTTTTATCGAAAAACGGACTTCAGATTCGTGTTCAGCACCCCGAAAACCCCTTAGAGAGTAGGTTTGAAAGCGATTAAACAGAGTTTATTTTTGAGCAATTTTGATGAAAAAACGCGAAAATAACCATGAAGGAAGCGTTTTATCGAAAAACGGACTTCAGATTCGTGTTCAGCACCCCGAAAAACCCCTTAGAGAGTAGGTTTGAAAGCGATTAAACAGAGTTTATTTTTGAGCAATTTTGATGAAAAAACGCGAAAATAACCATGAAGGAAGCGTTTTATCGAAAAACGGACTTCAGATTCGTGTTCAGCACCCCGAAAAACCCCTTAGAGAGTAGGTTTGAAAGCGATTAAACAGAGTTTATTTTTGAGCAATTTTGATGAAAAAACGCGAAAATAACCATGAAGGAAGCGTTTTATCGAAAAAACGGACTTCAGATTCGTGTTCAGCACCCCGAAAAACCCCTTAGAGAGTAGGTTTGAAAGCGATTAAACAGAGTTTATTTTTGAGCAATTTTGATGAAAAAACGCGAAAATAACCATGAAGGAAGCGTTTTATCGAAAAACGGACTTCAGATTCGTGTTCAGCACCCCGAAAAACCCCTTAGAGAGTAGGTTTGAAAGCGATTAAACAGAGTTAATTTTTGAGCAATTTTGATGAAAAAACGCGAAAATAACCATGAAGGAAGCGTTTTATCGAAAAACGGACTTCAGATTCGTGTTCAGCACCCCGAAAAACCCCTTAGAGAGTAGGTTTGAAAGCGATTAAACAGAGTTAATTTTTGAGCAATTTTGATGAAAAAACGCGAAAATAACCATGAAGGAAGCGTTTTATCGAAAAACGGACTTCAGATTCGTGTTCAGCACCCCGAAAAACCCCTTAGAGAGTAGGTTTGAAAGCGATTAAACAGAGTTATTTTTGAGCAATTTTGATGAAAAAACGCGAAAATAACCATGAAGGAAGCGTTTTATCGAAAAACGGACTTCAGATTCGTGTTCAGCACCCCGAAAAACCCCTTAGAGAGTAGGTTTGAAAGCGATTAAACAGAGTTAATTTTTGAGCAATTTTGATGAAAAAACGCGAAAATAACCATGAAGGAAGCGTTTTATCGAAAAACGGACTTCAGATTCGTGTTCAGCACCCCGAAAACCCCTTAGAGAGTAGGTTTGAAAGCGATTAAACAGAGTTAATTTTTGAGCAATTTTGATGAAAAATCGCGAAAATAACCATGAAGGAAGCGTTTTATCGAAAAACGGACTTCAGATTCGTGTTCAGCACCCCGAAAACCCCTTAGAGAGTAGGTTTGAAAGCGATTAAACAGAGATAATTTTTGAGCAATTTTGATGAAAAATCGCGAAAATAACCATGAAGGAAGCGTTTTATCGAAAAACGGACTTCAGATTCGTGTTCAGCACCCCGAAAAACCCCTTAGAGAGTAGGTTTGAAAGCGATTAAACAGAGTTTAATTTTTGAGCAATTTTGATGAAAAATCGCGAAAATAACCATGAAGGAAGCGTTTTATCGAAAAACGGACTTCAGATTCGTGTTCAGCACCCCGAAAAACCCCTTAGAGAGTAGGTTTGAAAGGGATTAAACAGAGATAATTTTTGAGCAATTTTGATAGAAAATCGCGAAAATAACCATGAATTAAGCGTTTTATCGAAATACGGACTTCAGATTCGTGTTCAGCACCCCGAAAAACCCCTTAGAGAGTAGGTTTGAAAGGGATTAAACAGAGTGGCCTTTCAAAATGATAATGATACAAAAAATATACTAAATGTACTAATATACATAGTTATATGACTCAACTGCAATCCGTACTGGTCAGTTTCAAGCTTGAGTCACTAATAATGAGCATAATCTGGAACTGGACTGCTCAACTATAAGTTATGTGTAATTAGATAATTCACTTACTTACCAGATAGGTACTAAATGTTCAGATTCTACCTACATTTTCGATATCTCGTAGACTATACGGTATAGATACGATCGAGTGGATCTACCCGATTAAAGATACTGTTGGTAGGAAGATATAGTGTTGAAGATAAAGTTGGTAGAAAGATGTAGTGTTAAAGATAATGTATGTAGGAAGATGTAGAGTTAAAGATAATGTTGGCAGGAAGATTAGTATTGAACATATAGTTAGTAGGATGATGTAGTATTAAAGATAATATTGGTACTTACCGATCGGGGTAACTGCATCTCACATCTTGAGGGAACTATCGCGGATTGAACGAACGCGGGAACACAGGATGATACTTGCCGGCGGAGGCCTCGGGAAGGACTGAGGAGGAGAGACGAACTACGATTGGCCGAGCGCCCCGCCCGACGGACGTGGCCACTGCGAGACCCCCGAGCGAAAGGCCACGTCCCGAAGTGGCCGCTGCCGAACTACGATTGGCCGAGCGCCCCGCCCGACCGACGTGGGCACTGCGAGACCCCCGAGCGAAAGGCCACGTCCGATTCTTCGAAACGCCCGTCTCTTAGTCCAGTCCCCGGAGGAAATTAATCGCCGTGAGGTGGAAAGTTTTCAACAAGTTTTTTTCTCACTTGATTCTTATATTTTCGAAGATGCTGAACACGAATCTGATGTTTGCAATCAAAATTTCTCTCCGCGTATCTGAGAAAATTGCGAAAAACCAAGAAAACTTCGCAAGTTTTTCAGTTTTTTGCTTATAACTTGGAAATTACGCGTGATATCGAAAAGCTTGTTCCATTTATTCTGGAATAGGATTGAGTTCCGCGTTGAATGGGTTCCTCAAACCTAAAATTTAATCCAACAGTACAGACACAATCGCCAGCCGAAATTCAACGATTTTTCCCATATTGGAGAAAAATTAAATTACACTCGTTTTCTAATGCTCATGTCCCTGGAAACCCCACTCTGATCGTAATGAGTAGGGAAAGAAAGTCGTAGAGAATTGTAATATAAATTCAGAGAGCACCGTAAATTTAAATTGTGGCGATTTGGAAAATCACTAAAAAAATCAAAACAGTAGTTTGTCTGATTTTGGTGTTGGTTGCATGTTTCATTCATTCGTTGGCTTTGGTGTCTAGTTCATCGTGAATGCAGTTGAAATTAAATTTAAGATTAAATACCAGCGTCAAATCTCAGAAATAGATCCAGAACACAGGAAATGGAAAGTAAGCATACCACAATTTAATTAAAAAATACTGTATACCCAATTGATAATTATTTATCCAATTTATGATTACAAGACTTCGTGCAAAATATTATGTTTATTTTCGCTATTGTTCATCAAAATTGCTCTAAAATAAACTCTGTTAATTCGCTTTCAAACCTACTCTTAAAGGGGTTTTTCGAGGTGCTGAACACGAATCTGAAGTCCGTTTTTCAGATAAATCGCTTCTTTCACGGTTATTTTCGCGGTTTTTCATCAAAATTGCTCAAAAATAAGCTCTGTTTAATCGCTTTCAAACCTACTCTCCATGGGGTTTTTCGAGGTGCTGAACACGAATCTGAAGTCCGTTTTTCAGATAAATCGCTTCTTTCACGGTTATTTTCGCGATTTTTCATCAAAATTGCTCAAAAATAAACTCTGTTTAATCGCTTTCAAACCTGCTCTCTGAAGGGTTTTTCGAGGTGCTGAACACTAATCTGAAGTCAGTTATTCAGATAAATTGCTTCTTTCAGTGTTATTTTCGCGGTTTTTCATCATAATTGCTCAAACAATAAACTCTGTTTAATCGCTTTCATCACGTTCTTAACGTGACAGCAGGGGTTTCCCCTTCTCAGCACCTTTGCCAAACTTCTACACCTTCCCACTGTACGAGACCCCCACGCAGGGAGCGGTGTACTCGGGAAGCGATCGTGAGGATTCAAAGTGTCGAAGAGAGGTTCCCTTCTCTCCTCAGTTCCCAACTCGAAATTTCGAGCGTGAACGTGATTTCGTGCGATAAAGAGGCGATATTCCGCAACGTCGTACGGAGGTGGTTCCGTGCTTCGAACCAAAGGCTTCAGAGGCGCGACAAGACCTTGATCTCCGATGCTACGACGAAGATTGTATCTGCACTTTGATAGAGGCTTGCTTTGAGAAGGTTCTGTTCAACCAGATTTGAGCTCCTTGAGTTTCTCCATTCTCACTGCCCACTCTCCAGGTGCTTACTCAGCTGATCAGGGTCTGCTTCCTGTTCGGGAAGAGTAGCTTGTCTATAAAAAGAATTCATTGGGATCAATTCTCGACCAAAATTCAAGAAGGCAGGTGAGCTTTGTGGTTCTGTTCAGAGCAAATTGAAGTTCCCCAATATATTTATCCCATTTAGTATGCCTTTCCTTATCCAGATATGTAATAATAAGCTGTCTTATATTTCTGTTTGCTCGCTCAGTGGGGTTTGCCTGGCAGTGATACAACGGAGTGGTTTGGTGTTTAATTCCGCAGGTATCAGCCATAGAACGAATCATAGAGCTAACAAAATTGGAGGCATTGTCGGTAATCAATTTAGCTGGAGTACCAAAACGATTTAAAATGAATGATTTAAATTTTCCCAAAATAATAGATGAATTAGCTGCACGAATGGGGACTAATTCCACCCATTTCGTGAATAAAACAAGAAGATATTTATTACCAAACGAACTGGTCGGGAATGGACCCATAATATCTGCCGAAACGGTATGCCATGGAGTGGTGAGATAACGAGGGTACATTATACCATGTGGGGCTGTGTTTGCCGGTTTCACTCTTTGACAAACATCACATCGTCGAACATACCTCACAATATCGTGATACATTCCAGGCCAATAATATAAACGTCCTATACGCCAGTGGGTCTTGGCAATTCCCAGATGACCGGATTGAGGAATAACTGAAAAATAACATCACCTCCAATTTGATAAGTGACAGTTGTGGTAACCATGGACACAGCTAATTTTGATGTGTTAATGTGAATTCAATAAGTTTGAAAATATAAAAACCGTTTATGAATATTATGAAAATTATAGTGTTACTCTGGTAAACGCAGATATAATATTGGCGACTAGGTGAACTAAGATTGCAAGTGGACGCCCGGCGGAGGTGAGTTCCTCCATGTTTTTCGCCGTAAATTTTCCGATCCGCGTATCAACTCGGTCGTGTGATTGAAAGTGACATCAACTTTTCAACTCTACATTTTACTTTATCTACCAAATCCCTGACGTAAATTCGATCAGAATGGATAGCGAACAGTTTAGACAGTTTATGGACGCATTTCAAT
This sequence comes from Creontiades dilutus, assembly GCA_031894815.1. Lineage (NCBI taxonomy): Eukaryota > Metazoa > Arthropoda > Insecta > Hemiptera > Miridae > Creontiades > Creontiades dilutus. The sequence goes on from JAVIWC010008342.1 coordinate 10,856, forward strand.
CTCAACAAAGAACGTTAATTGGCATAGTACAGCAGGCAACTATTTCAACTACAGCTCTTGGCTCCCACTCTACTACATCTACCTCTTCGACCAATCTAGCCTTTGTTCAACCGTTCGACAATTTCGACCCTTCAAAAGAATCGTTCAAATGTTATAGGCAACGTTTCGAAAACTATGCAAAATTGAAAAACATCTTTGATAATAAGACCCATTGTGCGCAGTTGCTACTAAACTCAGTTGGTCTGTCCAACTACAACACACTTGTGGCCCTTGTGTCACCGAAGCTTCCAACAGAACTTGATTACTCTGAGCTTATTAATGCTTTCGAATCTCATTTGTGCCCACCTCGAAATGTGATGGTCACTCAACACCAGTTTCTGTCTACATTCCAACAAGAAGAACAGACGATTACGGATTATGTTACCCAACTTCGACGTATTGCTATTGACTGTGAATTCAAATCACCCTGTGATTGTAATCAGTCTATAATCCATATTTTCCTACGGGCTCAATTTGTTCGTGGGTTACGTCAAAATTCTATTCGTGAGCAACTATTGTTGTCAGATGATAACAACTTTGATAATATAGTCAAAAAAGCTCTAGCATTGGAAGCTTCAAAAGTAGACTGCCGTGAAATGTCGCAACTAAAACCCAGTTATTCATCTGACCCAATTAATAAAGTTCATGGTCATCATTCGCCGTCTCGAGCTACGAATTCCCATCAACATCGTAATCAATATCGGTCAAAAAAGGGGCAATACAGACGTACAAAATCTTCATCCAGAATCGATTATGCTAAATTGGGCCTTGACAATATCTGCATTAGATGCGGTCGAGACAATCATGTAGCAAAGGACTGTAAGACTGATCCTAAGCTCCTGAAATGTACATTTTGCTCACGAAATGGACATATTCGAAAGGTGTGCATTCGTGCTAGTCTTGATGCCCGTAAAACTTCTAAAACAGACGAGTCTGCAAATCACATGACCTTGACAAATACTTCGTGTTAGTAAAACTGGAAGGCCGTCTACAGAAATTTGAA
>JAVIWC010008343.1:0-11778 GCA_031894815.1 Creontiades dilutus
TGAAGGAAGCGTTCTATCGAAAAAAGGACTTCAGATTCGTGTTCAGCACCCCGAAAAACCCCTTAGAGAGTAGGTTTGAAAGCGATTAAACAGAGTTTATTTTTGAGCAATTTTGATGAAAAAACGCGAAAATAACCATGAAGGAAGCGTTTTATCGAAAAAAGGACTTCAGATTCGTGTTCAGCACCCCGAAAAACCCCTTAGAGAGTAGGTTTGAAAGCGATTAAACAGAGTTTATTTTTGAGCAATTTTGATGAAAAAACGCGAAAATAACCATGAAGGAAGCGTTTTATCGAAAAAAGGACTTCAGATTCGTGTTCAGCACCCCGAAAACCCCTTAGAGAGTAGGTTTGAAAGCGATTAAACAGAGTTTATTTTTGAGCAATTTTGATGAAAAAACGCGAAAATAACCATGAAGGAAGCGTTTTATCGAAAAAAGGACTTCAGATTCGTGTTCAGCACCCCGAAAAACCCCTTAGAGAGTAGGTTTGAAAGCGATTAAACAGAGTTTATTTTTGAGCAATTTTGATGAAAAAACGCGAAAATAACCATGAAGGAAGCGTTTTATCGAAAAAAGGACTTCAGATTCGTGTTCAGCACCCCGAAAAACCCCTTAGAGAGTAGGTTTGAAAGCGATTAAACAGAGTTTATTTTTGAGCAATTTTGATGAAAAAACGCGAAAATAACCATGAAGGAAGCGTTTTATCGAAAAAAGGACTTCAGATTCGTGTTCAGCACCCCGAAAAACCCCTTAGAGAGTAGGTTTGAAAGCGATTAAACAGAGTTTATTTTTGAGCAATTTTGATGAAAAAACGCGAAAATAACCATGAAGGAAGCGTTTTATCGAAAAAAGGACTTCAGATTCGTGTTCAGCACCCCGAAAACCCCTTAGAGAGTAGGTTTGAAAGCGATTAAACAGAGTTTATTTTTGAGCAATTTTGATGAAAAAACGCGAAAATAACCATGAAGGAAGCGTTTTATCGAAAAAAGGACTTCAGATTCGTGTTCAGCACCCCGAAAACCCCTTAGAGAGTAGGTTTGAAAGCGATTAAACAGAGTTTATTTTTGAGCAATTTTGATGAAAAAACGCGAAAATAACCATGAAGGAAGCGTTTTATCGAAAAAAGGACTTCAGATTCGTGTTCAGCACCCCGAAAAACCCCTTAGAGAGTAGGTTTGAAAGCGATTAAACAGAGTTTATTTTTGAGCAATTTTGATGAAAAAACGCGAAAATAACCATGAAGGAAGCGTTTTATCGAAAAAAGGACTTCAGATTCGTGTTCAGCACCCCGAAAAACCCCTTAGAGAGTAGGTTTGAAAGCGATTAAACAGAGTTAATTTTTGAGCAATTTTGATGAAAAAACGCGAAAATAACCATGAAGGAAGCGTTTTATCGAAAAAAGGACTTCAGATTCGTGTTCAGCACCCCGAAAAACCCCTTAGAGAGTAGGTTTGAAAGCGATTAAACAGAGTTTATTTTTGAGCAATTTTGATGAAAAAACGCGAAAATAACCATGAAGGAAGCGTTTTATCGAAAAAAGGACTTCAGATTCGTGTTCAGCACCCCGAAAAACCCCTTAGAGAGTAGGTTTGAAAGCGATTAAACAGAGTTTATTTTTGAGCAATTTTGATGAAAAAACGCGAAAATAACCATGAAGGAAGCGTTTTATCGAAAAAAGGACTTCAGATTCGTGTTCAGCACCCCGAAAACCCCTTAGAGAGTAGGTTTGAAAGCGATTAAACAGAGTTAATTTTTGAGCAATTTTGATGAAAAAACGCGAAAATAACCATGAAGGAAGCGTTTTATCGAAAAAAGGACTTCAGATTCGTGTTCAGCACCCCGAAAAACCCCTTAGAGAGTAGGTTTGAAAGCGATTAAACAGAGTTTATTTTTGAGCAATTTTGATGAAAAAACGCGAAAATAACCATGAAGGAAGCGTTTTATCGAAAAAAGGACTTCAGATTCGTGTTCAGCACCCCGAAAAACCCCTTAGAGAGTAGGTTTGAAAGCGATTAAACAGAGTTTATTTTTGAGCAATTTTGATGAAAAAACGCGAAAATAACCATGAAGGAAGCGTTTTATCGAAAAAAGGACTTCAGATTCGTGTTCAGCACCCCGAAAAACCCCTTAGAGAGTAGGTTTGAAAGCGATTAAACAGAGTTTATTTTTGAGCAATTTTGATGAAAAAACGCGAAAATAACCATGAAGGAAGCGTTTTATCGAAAAAAGGACTTCAGATTCGTGTTCAGCACCCCGAAAAACCCCTTAGAGAGTAGGTTTGAAAGCGATTAAACAGAGTTTATTTTTGAGCAATTTTGATGAAAAAACGCGAAAATAACCATGAAGGAGGTTTGAAAGCGATTAAACAGAGTTAATTTTTGAGCAATTTTGATGAAAAAACGCGAAAATAACCATGAAGGAAGCGTTTTATCGAAAAAAGGACTTCAGATTCGTGTTCAGCACCCCGAAAACCCCTTAGAGAGTAGGTTTGAAAGCGATTAAACAGAGTTAATTTTTGAGCAATTTTGATGAAAAAACGCGAAAATAACCATGAAGGAAGCGTTTTATCGAAAAAAGGACTTCAGATTCGTGTTCAGCACCCCGAAAAACCCCTTAGAGAGTAGGTTTGAAAGCGATTAAACAGAGTTAATTTTTGAGCAATTTTGATGAAAAAACGCGAAAATAACCATGAAGGAAGCGTTTTATCGAAAAAAGGACTTCAGATTCGTGTTCAGCACCCCGAAAACCCCTTAGAGAGTAGGTTTGAAAGCGATTAAACAGAGTTTATTTTTGAGCAATTTTGATGAAAAAACGCGAAAATAACCATGAAGGAAGCGTTTTATCGAAAAAAGGACTTCAGATTCGTGTTCAGCACCCCGAAAAACCCCTTAGAGAGTAGGTTTGAAAGCGATTAAACAGAGTTAATTTTTGAGCAATTTTGATGAAAAAACGCGAAAATAACCATGAAGGAAGCGTTTTATCGAAAAAAGGACTTCAGATTCGTGTTCAGCACCCCGAAAACCCCTTAGAGAGTAGGTTTGAAAGCGATTAAACAGAGTTAATTTTTGAGCAATTTTGATGAAAAAACGCGAAAATAACCATGAAGGAAGCGTTTTATCGAAAAAAGGACTTCAGATTCGTGTTCAGCACCCCGAAAAACCCCTTAGAGAGTAGGTTTGAAAGCGATTAAACAGAGTTTATTTTTGAGCAATTTTGATGAAAAAACGCGAAAATAACCATGAAGGAAGCGTTTTATCGAAAAAAGGACTTCAGATTCGTGTTCAGCACCCCGAAAACCCCTTAGAGAGTAGGTTTGAAAGCGATTAAACAGAGTTTATTTTTGAGCAATTTTGATGAAAAAACGCGAAAATAACCATGAAGGAAGCGTTTTATCGAAAAAAGGACTTCAGATTCGTGTTCAGCACCCCGAAAAACCCCTTAGAGAGTAGGTTTGAAAGCGATTAAACAGAGTTAATTTTTGAGCAATTTTGATGAAAAAAGCACCCCCGAAAACCCCTTAGAGAGTAGGTTTGAAAGCGATTAAACAGAGTTAATTTTTGAGCAATTTTGATGAAAAAACGCGAAAATAACCATGAAGGAAGCGTTTTATCGAAAAAAGGACTTCAGATTCGTGTTCAGCACCCCGAAAAACCCCTTAGAGAGTAGGTTTGAAAGCGATTAAACAGAGTTAATTTTGAGCAATTTTGATGAAAAAACGCGAAAATAACCATGAAGGAAGCGTTTTATCGAAAAAAGGACTTCAGATTCGTGTTCAGCACCCCGAAAACCCCTTAGAGAGTAGGTTTGAAAGCGATTAAACAGAGTTTATTTTTGAGCAATTTTGATGAAAAAACGCGAAAATAACCATGAAGGAAGCGTTTTATCGAAAAAAGGACTTCAGATTCGTGTTCAGCACCCCGAAACCCCTTAGAGAGTAGGTTTGAAAGCGATTAAACAGAGTTAATTTTTGAGCAATTTTGATGAAAAAACGCGAAAATAACCATGAAGGAAGCGTTTTATCGAAAAAAGGACTTCAGATTCGTGTTCAGCACCCCGAAAAACCCCTTAGAGAGTAGGTTTGAAAGCGATTAAACAGAGTTAATTTTTGAGCAATTTTGATGAAAAAACGCGAAAATAACCATGAAGGAAGCGTTTTATCGAAAAAAGGACTTCAGATTCGTGTTCAGCACCCCGAAAAACCCCTTAGAGAGTAGGTTTGAAAGCGATTAAACAGAGTTTATTTTTGAGCAATTTTGATGAAAAAACGCGAAAATAACCATGAAGGAAGCGTTTTATCGAAAAAAGGACTTCAGATTCGTGTTCAGCACCCCGAAAACCCCTTAGAGAGTAGGTTTGAAAGCGATTAAACAGAGTTAATTTTTGAGCAATTTTGATGAAAAAACGCGAAAATAACCATGAAGGAAGCGTTTTATCGAAAAAAGGACTTCAGATTCGTGTTCAGCACCCCGAAAACCCCCTTAGAGAGTAGGTTTGAAAGCGATTAAACAGAGTTAATTTTTGAGCAATTTTGATGAAAAAACGCGAAAATAACCATGAAGGAAGCGTTTTATCGAAAAACGGACTTCAGATTCGTGTTCAGCACCCCGAAAAACCCCTTAGAGAGTAGGTTTGAAAGCGATTAAACAGAGTTAATTTTTGAGCAATTTTGATGAAAAACGCGAAAATAACCATGAAGGAAGCGTTTTATCGAAAAAAAGACTTCAGATTCGTGTTCAGCACCCCGAAAAACCCCTTAGAGAGTAGGTTTGAAAGCGATTAAACAGAGTTAATTTTTGAGCAAATTTGATGAAAAAACGCGAAAATAACCATGAAGGAAGCGTTTTATCGAAAAACGGACTTCAGATTCGTGTTCAGCACCCCGAAAAACCCCTTAGAGAGTAGGTTTGAAAGCGATTAAACAGAGTTAATTTTTGAGCAATTTTGATGAAAAAACGCGAAAATAACCATGAAGGAAGCGTTTTATCGAAAAAAGGACTTCAGATTCGTGTTCAGCACCCCGAAAAACCCCTTAGAGAGTAGGTTTGAAAGCGATTAAACAGAGTTAATTTTTGAGCAATTTTGATGAAAAAACGCGAAAATAACCATGAAGGAAGCGTTTTATCGAAAAAGGACTTCAGATTCGTGTTCAGCACCCCGAAAACCCCTTAGAGAGTAGGTTTGAAAGCGATTAAACAGAGTTAATTTTTGAGCAATTTTGATGAAAAAACGCGAAAATAACCATGAAGGAAGCGTTTTATCGAAAAACGGACTTCAGATTCGTGTTCAGCACCCGAAAACCCCTTAGAGAGTAGGTTTGAAAGCGATTAAACAGAGTTAATTTTTGAGCAATTTTGATGAAAAAACGCGAAAATAACCATGAAGGAAGCGTTTTATCGAAAAAAGGACTTCAGATTCGTGTTCAGCACCCCGAAAAACCCCTTAGAGAGTAGGTTTGAAAGCGATTAAACAGAGTTAATTTTTGAGCAATTTTGATGAAAAAACGCGAAAATAACCATGAAGGAAGCGTTTTATCGAAAAAAGGACTTCAGATTCGTGTTCAGCACCCCGAAAAACCCCTTAGAGAGTAGGTTTGAAAGCGATTAAACAGAGTTAATTTTTGAGCAATTTTGATGAAAAAACGCGAAAATAACCATGAAGGAAGCGTTTTATCGAAAAAAGGACTTCAGATTCGTGTTCAGCACCCCGAAAAACCCCTTAGAGAGTAGGTTTGAAAGCGATTAAACAGAGTTTATTTTTGAGCAATTTTGATGAAAAAACGCGAAAATAACCATGAAGGAAGCGTTTTATCGAAAAAAGGACTTCAGATTCGTGTTCAGCACCCCGAAAAACCCCTTAGAGAGTAGGTTTGAAAGCGATTAAACAGAGTTAATTTTTGAGCAATTTTGATGAAAAAACGCGAAAATAACCATGAAGGAAGCGTTTTATCGAAAAAAGGACTTCAGATTCGTGTTCAGCACCCCGAAAAACCCCTTAGAGAGTAGGTTTGAAAGCGATTAAACAGAGTTAATTTTTGAGCAATTTTGATGAAAAAACGCGAAAATAACCATGAAGGAAGCGTTTTATCGAAAAAAGGACTTCAGATTCGTGTTCAGCACCCCGAAAAACCCCTTAGAGAGTAGGTTTGAAAGCGATTAAACAGAGTTTATTTTTGAGCAATTTTGATGAAAAAACGCGAAAATAACCATGAAGGAAGCGTTTTATCGAAAAAAGGACTTCAGATTCGTGTTCAGCACCCCGAAAACCCCTTAGAGAGTAGGTTTGAAAGCGATTAAACAGAGTTAATTTTTGAGCAATTTTGATGAAAAAACGCGAAAATAACCATGAAGGAAGCGTTTTATCGAAAAACGGACTTCAGATTCGTGTTCAGCACCCCGAAAAACCCCTTAGAGAGTAGGTTTGAAAGCGATTAAACAGAGTTAATTTTTGAGCAATTTTGATAAAAAAACGCGAAAATAACCATGAAGGAAGCGTTTTATCGAAAAAAGGACTTCAGATTCGTGTTCAGCACGTTTTATCGAAAAAGGACTTCAGATTCGTGTTCAGCACCCCGAAAAACCCCTTAGAGAGTAGGTTTGAAAGCGATTAAACAGAGTTAATTTTTGAGCAATTTTGATGAAAAAACGCGAAAATAACCATGAAGGAAGCGTTTTATCGAAAAAAGGACTTCAGATTCGTGTTCAGCACCCCGAAAAACCCCTTAGAGAGTAGGTTTGAAAGCGATTAAACAGAGTTAATTTTTGAGCAATTTTGATGAAAAAACGCGAAAATAACCATGAAGGAAGCGTTTTATCGAAAAAAGGACTTCAGATTCGTGTTCAGCACCCCGAAAAACCCCTTAGAGAGTAGGTTTGAAAGCGATTAAACAGAGTTAATTTTTGAGCAATTTTGATGAAAAAACGCGAAAATAACCATGAAGGAAGCGTTTTATCGAAAAAAGGACTTCAGATTCGTGTTCAGCACCCCGAAAAACCCCTTAGAGAGTAGGTTTGAAAGCGATTAAACAGAGTTAATTTTTGAGCAATTTTGATGAAAAAACGCGAAAATAACCATGAAGGAAGCGTTTTATCGAAAAAAGGACTTCAGATTCGTGTTCAGCACCCCGAAAAACCCCTTAGAGAGTAGGTTTGAAAGCGATTAAACAGAGTTAATTTTTGAGCAATTTTGATGAAAAAACGCGAAAATAACCATGAAGGAAGCGTTTTATCGAAAAAAGGACTTCAGATTCGTGTTCAGCACCCCGAAAAACCCCTTAGAGAGTAGGTTTGAAAGCGATTAAACAGAGTTAATTTTTGAGCAATTTTGATGAAAAAACGCGAAAATAACCATGAAGGAAGCGTTTTATCGAAAAAAGGACTTCAGATTCGTGTTCAGCACCCCGAAAAACCCCTTAGAGAGTAGGTTTGAAAGCGATTAAACAGAGTTAATTTTTGAGCAATTTTGATGAAAAAACGCGAAAATAACCATGAAGGAAGCGTTTTATCGAAAAAAGGACTTCAGATTCGTGTTCAGCACCCCGAAAAACCCCTTAGAGAGTAGGTTTGAAAGCGATTAAACAGAGTTAATTTTTGAGCAATTTTGATGAAAAAACGCGAAAATAACCATGAAGGAAGCGTTTTATCGAAAAAAGGACTTCAGATTCGTGTTCAGCACCCCGAAAAACCCCTTAGAGAGTAGGTTTGAAAGCGATTAAACAGAGTTAATTTTTGAGCAATTTTGATGAAAAAACGCGAAAATAACCATGAAGGAAGCGTTTTATCGAAAAAAGGACTTCAGATTCGTGTTCAGCACCCCGAAAAACCCCTTAGAGAGTAGGTTTGAAAGCGATTAAACAGAGTTAATTTTTGAGCAATTTTGATGAAAAAACGCGAAAATAACCATGAAGGAAGCGTTTTATCGAAAAAAGGACTTCAGATTCGTGTTCAGCACCCCGAAAAACCCCTTAGAGAGTAGGTTTGAAAGCGATTAAACAGAGTTAATTTTTGAGCAATTTTGATGAAAAAACGCGAAAATAACCATGAAGGAAGCGTTTTATCGAAAAAAGGACTTCAGATTCGTGTTCAGCACCCCGAAAAACCCCTTAGAGAGTAGGTTTGAAAGCGATTAAACAGAGTTAATTTTTGAGCAATTTTGATGAAAAAACGCGAAAATAACCATGAAGGAAGCGTTTTATCGAAAAAAGGACTTCAGATTCGTGTTCAGCACCCCGAAAAACCCCTTAGAGAGTAGGTTTGAAAGCGATTAAACAGAGTTAATTTTTGAGCAATTTTGATGAAAAAACGCGAAAATAACCATGAAGGAAGCGTTTTATCGAAAAAAGGACTTCAGATTCGTGTTCAGCACCCCGAAAAACCCCTTAGAGAGTAGGTTTGAAAGCGATTAAACAGAGTTAATTTTTGAGCAATTTTGATGAAAAAACGCGAAAATAACCATGAAGGAAGCGTTTTATCGAAAAACGGACTTCAGATTCGTGTTCAGCACCCTGAAAAACCCAGTAGGTTTGAAAGCGATTAAACAGAGTTAATTTTTGAGCAATTTTGATGAAAAAACGCGAAAATAACCATGAAGGAAGCGTTTTATCGAAAAAGGACTTCAGATTCGTGTTCAGCACCCCGAAAAACCCCTTAGAGAGTAGGTTTGAAAGCGATTAAACAGAGTTAATTTTTGAGCAATTTTGATGAAAAAACGCGAAAATAACCATGAAGGAAGCGTTTTATCGAAAAAAGGACTTCAGATTCGTGTTCAGCACCCCGAAAAACCCCTTAGAGAGTAGGTTTGAAAGCGATTAAACAGAGTTAATTTTTGAGCAATTTTGATGAAAAAACGCGAAAATAACCATGAAGGAAGCGTTTTATCGAAAAAAGGACTTCAGATTCGTGTTCAGCACCCCGAAAAACCCCTTAGAGAGTAGGTTTGAAAGCGATTAAACAGAGTTAATTTTTGAGCAATTTTGATGAAAAAACGCGAAAATAACCATGAAGGAAGCGTTTTATCGAAAAAAGGACTTCAGATTCGTGTTCAGCACCCCGAAAAACCCCTTAGAGAGTAGGTTTGAAAGCGATTAAACAGAGTTAATTTTTGAGCAATTTTGATGAAAAAACGCGAAAATAACCATGAAGGAAGCGTTTTATCGAAAAAGGACTTCAGATTCGTGTTCAGCACCCCGAAAAACCCCTTAGAGAGTAGGTTTGAAAGCGATTAAACAGAGTTAATTTTTGAGCAATTTTGATGAAAAAACGCGAAAATAACCATGAAGGAAGCGTTTTATCGAAAAAAGGACTTCAGATTCGTGTTCAGCACCCCGAAAAACCCCTTAGAGAGTAGGTTTGAAAGCGATTAAACAGAGTTAATTTTTGAGAGCAATTTTGATGGAGCAATTTTGATGAAAAAACGCGAAAATAACCATGAAGGAAGCGTTTTATCGAAAAAAGGACTTCAGATTCGTGTTCAGCACCCCGAAAAACCCCTTAGAGAGTAGGTTTGAAAGCGATTAAACAGAGTTTATTTTTGAGCAATTTTGATGAAAAAACGCGAAAATAACCATGAAGGAAGCGTTTTATCGAAAAAAGGACTTCAGATTCGTGTTCAGCACCCCGAAAAACCCCTTAGAGAGTAGGTTTGAAAGCGATTAAACAGAGTTTATTTTTGAGCAATTTTGATGAAAAAACGCGAAAATAACCATGAAGGAAGCGTTTTATCGAAAAAAGGACTTCAGATTCGTGTTCAGCACCCCGAAAAACCCCTTAGAGAGTAGGTTTGAAAGCGATTAAACAGAGTTAATTTTTGAGCAATTTTGATGAAAAAACGCGAAAATAACCATGAAGGAAGCGTTTTATCGAAAAAAGGACTTCAGATTCGTGTTCAGCACCCCGAAAACCCCTTAGAGAGTAGGTTTGAAAGCGATTAAACAGAGTTTATTTTTGAGCAATTTTGATGAAAAAACGCGAAAATAACCATGAAGGAAGCGTTTTATCGAAAAAAGGACTTCAGATTCGTGTTCAGCACCCCGAAAAACCCCTTAGAGAGTAGGTTTGAAAGCGATTAAACAGAGTTAATTTTTGAGCAATTTTGATGAAAAAACGCGAAAATAACCATGAAGGAAGCGTTTTATCGAAAAAAGGACTTCAGATTCGTGTTCAGCACCCCGAAAAACCCCTTAGAGAGTAGGTTTGAAAGCGATTAAACAGAGTTTATTTTTGAGCAATTTTGATGAAAAAACGCGAAAATAACCATGAAGGAAGCGTTTTATCGAAAAAAGGACTTCAGATTCGTGTTCAGCACCCCGAAAACCCCTTAGAGAGTAGGTTTGAAAGCGATTAAACAGAGTTAATTTTTGAGCAATTTTGATGAAAAAACGCGAAAATAACCATGAAGGAAGCGTTTTATCGAAAAAAGGACTTCAGATTCGTGTTCAGCACCCCGAAAACCCCTTAGAGAGTAGGTTTGAAAGCGATTAAACAGAGTTAATTTTTGAGCAATTTTGATGAAAAAACGCGAAAATAACCATGAAGGAAGCGTTTTATCGAAAAAAGGACTTCAGATTCGTGTTCAGCACCCCGAAAACCCCTTAGAGAGTAGGTTTGAAAGCGATTAAACAGAGTTAATTTTTGAGCAATTTTGATGAAAAAACGCGAAAATAACCATGAAGGAAGCGTTTTATCGAAAAAAGGACTTCAGATTCGTGTTCAGCACCCCGAAAACCCCTTAGAGAGTAGGTTTGAAAGCGATTAAACAGAGTTAATTTTTGAGCAATTTTGATGAAAAAACGCGAAAATAACCATGAAGGAAGCGTTTTATCGAAAAAAGGACTTCAGATTCGTGTTCAGCACCCCGAAAACCCCTTAGAGAGTAGGTTTGAAAGCGATTAAACAGAGTTTATTTTTGAGCAATTTTGATGAAAAAACGCGAAAATAACCATGAAGGAAGCGTTTTATCGAAAAAAGGACTTCAGATTCGTGTTCAGCACCCCGAAAAACCCCTTAGAGAGTAGGTTTGAAAGCGATTAAACAGAGTTTATTTTTGAGCAATTTTGATGAAAAAACGCGAAAATAACCATGAAGGAAGCGTTTTATCGAAAAAAGGACTTCAGATTCGTGTTCAGCACCCCGAAAAACCCCTTAGAGAGTAGGTTTGAAAGCGATTAAACAGAGTTAATTTTTGAGCAATTTTGATGAAAAAACGCGAAAATAACCATGAAGGAAGCGTTTTATCGAAAAAAGGACTTCAGATTCGTGTTCAGCACCCCGAAAACCCCTTAGAGAGTAGGTTTGAAAGCGATTAAACAGAGTTTATTTTTGAGCAATTTTGATGAAAAAACGCGAAAATAACCATGAAGGAAGCGTTTTATCGAAAAAAGGACTTCAGATTCGTGTTCAGCACCCCGAAAACCCCTTAGAGAGTAGGTTTGAAAGCGATTAAACAGAGTTAATTTTTGAGCAATTTTGATGAAAAAACGCGAAAATAACCATGAAGGAAGCGTTTTATCGAAAAAAGGACTTCAGATTCGTGTTCAGCACCCCGAAAAACCCCTTAGAGAGTAGGTTTGAAAGCGATTAAACAGAGTTTTAATTTTTGAGCAATTTTGATGAAAAAACGCGAAAATAACCATGAAGGAAGCGTTTTATCGAAAAAAGGACTTCAGATTCGTGTTCAGCACCCCGAAAACCCCTTAGAGAGTAGGTTTGAAAGCGATTAAACAGAGTTTATTTTTGAGCAATTTTGATGAAAAAACGCGAAAATAACCATGAAGGAAGCGTTCT
>JAVIWC010008344.1:0-11874 GCA_031894815.1 Creontiades dilutus
TGAATTGCATGCATTTTTTGACTCTCATATTTAGTCATGTCACTCCCAGGATTGATACGAAATGAAGGAGAGGGGATATGCTTGCTGACTATTGTTGGATGTTCAAGAGGGATACGGACAACGCTGGAGCATGAAATCGTGTACGACGAAGTATCAAAGAAAAAAAAAGGTTCCACAAGCAAACTGAATGAAGTTTTTGATCATTTTGTACTGAATAGTAAACAAATACTTAATTTTATTTTGAGTTTATAGACAATACAAATTATGGTGTTTTTTCTACGTTTTCGTTTTTTATGTCCCCCTCTCCCCTAATTTGCAAGAAAACTGTACATAATAGAGGAAAATAGCGGTCATTTTTGGAGGAAAACTAAGCTAAAATCAAACAGCTGATCAAACATTTTTTTGCAGACCTTTGCAATTAATCTTTATTATTATTAATAATATATTACAGGTAATAAAGAAATTAACTGTAATGTTGTTTGGTACTCGACCAAATATCTAAGGCCCAATTTATACAGGTAACGTGAAAAGGGGTTAGGGTATATTGAAGTACAATAACCAAACACGTAGGTGCTGTGAATACGTAAATTTCCCTAGAGAAAAGTTTCAGCCATGAACTATTATTGGACCCCAGACCTCAAATCCGTGATTTTATATCATTTTCTTAAAAATATAAATAATAATATGGCTCCAAATATATAATTAAAAATTTGGTTTCATGGAAACCACTTTTGAGGCATTGTGAAATTATTCAGACACATGTTCAAAAACAGAACAATAATTGTAATAAATTATATACGTGTTATCATTCTTGTCGTCGTCTGACGATGTTTTTTCTTTTTATTTTGAGCCAATTTTTGTGAATAAAATGGCTGCTCTCTATGTTAATCTTCTTAATGAGCCACTACCCTCGTAAATCTAATCAAATTCTTATAATGATACACGGGTTGAAGCATTCTGATATGCATGAAACGCTGCAAATTCTTTCACTGGGGTTTATTATTCAATTGGCTTGCCTTCATGATTTGAATTTCTACTAAGCTTTGGAGTGTGCGTGTTTCACAGGATAGAGCAATTATTGAATTTCAGGAGGCACTCAAATATGATCAACTGATCAATCCAAATAGGTATTTTGGTTGAGAACCGATTTATGTGCTCTATGCATATCTCCTGAAATGCAATAATCGCTCCATCACCTGTGTAACACGCAAACTCCAAAGCTTAGTAGAAATTCAAATTATGAGTGCAAGCCAAATGAATGAAATTGAATAACAAACCCCAGTGAAAGAATTTGCAGCGTTTTAAGGTTATGATATTCCAGCCTTTCTTGTAGTTACAGGAACCTATACAACTTCCTTTACACTAGTAAAGAATAATTAATGAAGAGTAACTTGGATTCCTTATCTCAAACATCCAAAGTTATCTTTTCCAGTTTCCAGTTTTAATGTGACTGTTTGACTTATATTCAGCTTATTCCATAGAGCACAAGGGATCGCCATAATAAAATTTTCACACTTCAACTGTACATTTTATTCATGACAACAATATCTTAAAATAATAACAACGAAATAACTGCTATCGAGCATGAAGATGACGCCGAGATTTTACGTACGAAAAATGAAAAGATGGTTTCTAATCTACACGCCAGCCTAAAACACCAGTTGGAAAGTTTTGTGGGTGAACTATTGCTCGTACTGGCCCTTGATGTGCTTCCACAGTTTGCCTTCGTTGATGCGGTCGAATATCATTTCAGTTCCCAGGTCGAAGGTCCTTTCGAAGATGAAAGCCGACGTGACTAGAGCGAGGGCGTAGGTAGACGTCCTTTTGAAGACGGCGTTGTAGACAGTGCTTGAAATACCCATAGTGGCAGTAGGAAGCCTGAAAAAAAAAAAGACGAAAATCAGTTACGAGTACTTATAACATAATAAGATGGTAATAAAGGTTATAAGACTAGTTGAACATGAAAACATGGTGACATTACTAAAAGAGAATTATGGTGGAAGAGGGTTTAACAGAATTCAAGGGATTGTCTGTCTGTCTGAAAACTAATTCTATAACACGTACAATGATTGTTCAGATGTACCTGAAATTGTTTTAGATTTTGAAGAATTTTTCAGTATTTATATCATTACCTTTCAAAAACCACCTTTGACTTGTATTTGAGCCACACAGGTTATGGGACCATACTGTGGTATTAAGCGTATTGCCTAGCCACCGCTGTTGGTTACCTCATTGTCCGTTAACCATGTTCCTATGTGAAAATATTCAAAGCCTTTGATGGGCTCCTAATTCCCCAAGCTCCTTTGCGCTGTTGGTTTTTCCAAGCCACCCTTTTTCTGACAAACGGTCAGTCACCTATAGTCTCCCCCCCCCCTTGCACCCTGGGGTATTCTGGGGTAGTTGTAACCCCGTACCTGATTGGTTTCTACTATCCCCCTCTCTCTGCTCCCTGCGCTTCCCCATTCTAAATTTTCTTCACTTCCCCTCCAAACAAAATTTTCCCGTTTTTGCTCAACAGAATCTGGAGTCAGTTCTCTTCTTCGTTTTAGCCGGCTCTTACACTCCTGTTAACTTGGCTCTCCTGGGACCTCCCTAATATTGGCTGGGATCCCTATAGTTATCACTTATCAAACTTGACTGACATCATATCATAGTTATCAAAGTGACTTTATTTTCCTAACTAAGTGGCAGAGCAGCATATTCTGTGATATTGTGTGGCTACCAGCGAAACCCAAACTTTGACAGAAGCGCCCTAAGGTTTTATTCAACAACACCTTAATTACTTGATTTGTTCACTGTACTTGAAACTTGAGAAAAATTGTTTCAAACAGCCATGACGGCTTTTGTGTACCCACAACAATGAAATTTAAAATCGCCAAGACAATGAGAAGTCAACATTAACCTTATGCAATTGGGAGTCTAATGAACACTTATCGAAATTGAAACTTGCATCAAATAGAGTTTTTACACCCCTATCCCGAAATGAATGTTAAACAAATCACTAAGATTGATTAAGAGTGATTCTCGAACCCATAACAATGAGAAGTATGAAACGTATATACCTTTTTTAGAAATGGCTAACTTCATTTCTGAGCCCCAACTGTATAGAAATGGCTGAAGCATGTTGTTCCCTCAAAGGGCAGGGTTACCAACGATGAAAAAGCTTTGAATTGCCAAAAAATGCCCTCATTTGAGAGAGCTACGATGATTTCCTTCAAACCCACGACAAGGAGACAGAAGATTTAGGACAAACTTTGAGCACTTGATTCATACGGACTATCTAAAACTTAGTCCCACTTGTTAGCGCACTAACATCCAGTAACTGATTCTAAAAAAATACTAGTTAGAATATTTCTGGTAAAACGTACTCTGAGCGGATAAAATTTCGCATCAAGTTCAAATTCTGGCTCACGGACAGACCATGACAATGAGATTAGAGGTAGGTTTGGGAGATCTTGCAGTAACGGAAGTTGCCTCATTAACTTTTCCTCCTCTAAATCGGTTTGAAAATGGTTGCATATGCTGTTATATTCTGCTTTGACGGCTTCCACTTCTCCCTTTACTGCTTTCGTTAAAACAGTTTCAATGTCTTTGTATATTTTAACTCCAGGATGAATATTATATTCCAGAACTACGTACGCAATTTTTACTCCAATGTTTCTTTGACCCCCCCTGACCCTTTCTAACAATTTCAGGGGGTCAACTGACCCCCTTTACCCCCCAGTCAATGCCAATGTATCCAGCAACTCAAAAAAGCTGGAAATTTGCCTATACACTCAAGCTCCATTAGATAAACTTTTATTAAATCCTGCTTATTTTCTTCAAGAACTGGCTAATATTGCGCATGGCAGCCGGTTAAATGTGATAACATAAGAAGAAACGAAATTTTTAAGGAACGAAATTTTCATTTTCTTCAAAACTGTTAGTATGAACGGAAATAGTGGCAAATTTCCGCGGTACGTTCGTGGGATGTTTGTAAAACTGCCTCCAACCTCTTTCTCAGGTGCCAGGCTGGGAATTATGTGTATGCGTGGAATTTGCTTACAATTGGATCATTACTACCTAAAGGAAATATGGATCGGTGCTACCTTCACCAAGCTTGAGATTCTACCTCCTACTACCTCAATACCTACTAGGTACTTACTACCTAACTCTACCTACTAGGTTGAGTCACCTGCCACATTGCCGATGTCATTGGTGAAATTTTCAACATCAGGCAAACCTAGGGTTACCAGATGAAAACTTTCAAAACCAGGACATCTAGCTTTAAGAAAAGGAAAAACCAAGGACGCTTACTCGAAAAAAAGGACAATTTCCCACAAAGAAAACATTCAATTTATTGGTAAGCTTAACTAAGCATTATTGACACGAAACTAGGAACTGTACCGTTGACCAGAGAAATCACATTAGGTACCTACTTATTCACCAGAAACACGAAGAATTCAGGTTACAGTTACCTATAGGTTTTTGTCCTCGACTAGATACTAGGTGGATTTCCAGTTAGTACCTACCTACTTGTTTTTTGGGGATTTTTCGAGGAAAAAGAGAAGAAAAAAATTTAAAAAAGACATTTTCAGGAAATCAATTTTCGGAAAAGAAACAAGGACGCAAGGACTGAGATAAAAAAAGGACATGTCCTTCGAAAAAAAGGACGTCTGGTAGCCCCAAGCAAACCATTCGAAATGAAACCCCCAACCACCATCCTCCATGTTCTACGCTGAACAAGGACTGTAATTGAATTATCAACCGAGAAAAATTACACGATAATTTGTCGAAGGTGTTCAATCAACCTCTTTTATAACCAAAATGAAATGAAAAATCGCATCTCACACTCCCAAAATTGACCGACTACAAATTCCAGTAAATACTTACGATACAAGCCCAATAAAATGGTTTATTACAACATACTATTTGTTGTTAACAAACGAAAATATCTTATATTGATCACGATACTACAATACTTACGATTGGCTTCAATTTCAACGAAATTCCCGCAAGAAAATTCACCACTACACTCGCTTTTTTTCAAGAAATACCCCATCAGCTGTTGGCAAAACCAAGACGCACGCTTGCCAACATGTAAACAACCAAACAAACAACCGATTTCCATCAATCCCAAGAACCGTAAAAAACCAATTTTGCACTTTAAAAAAAAGTATTTTTTGCGTGATACAACCTTTCCAAAATTTTGTAGTTCTTCAATTGATAAAATCCAAAATAATATCGTCCCGGAGCGTCGCAGGAGAAATGTTTGTGATCGTGTTCCGACAGTCGCTTCGTTTCGTCGGCACCCGCTAGGAGTGGAGGCGTATCAAGACGAGTCAGGGGGTTAGGTTTTTTAGCCCCGTTTTTTCCCTTGTTTTAGTTTAATTTTTAATAAATTATGGAATCCTACGACGTTATCATCAATCAACCCGTCGTCATCGACAACGTAAGTATTGGAAATATTTCGTTTGTCGCGATTTCTATGAAGTAGAACGGGGTTTATCATCCGAGTCTCTGCCAACACCTTGCTTTTTGGTCTTGCCTCAGTACACATTTGGAACTTTCTTTCTTGCGATGATTTCTGAATTATTCAGGGTTTAAGTGAATTTACGATGCCCGTCGTTTTATTTCTTAGGGTTCTGGAGTGATCAAAGCAGGCTTCGCCGGGGATCAAGTGCCGAAATGCTGTTTCCCCAACTAGTAAGTTCTGTTTACGTCCTTATCTGTAATGATAGCGGAGGGTTTTCTCAAGTGCTTTTCTAGAAAAGTAAGTAAAGGTAGGTTCTGTGTTTATTATAATGTAGTCAGCAATTGTGGACATGACGGTGGAAATTCGATGTTAGCAAAAATTTGCAGTACCGGAAGGTTTCACCTCATAGGTACTAACGTTCAGATATGACTCACCCTCCCCCACCTCGCTATTGGTTATTCTAATTAGATTTTACCTCTCCTCGTCCGTACAAACTAAAAGTATTCTTCTTATCTTAGTTATAATTGGTGATTTGACAGTAATGCCGTGAAATTAGAAGCCTGCCAAGCCAGATAGGTAGGTTTCAATCATGGTTAATACGTGGAATGTACGGGATTCCCTGAGGTTCAGTCCTCGATCGAAATCCCCAACATTCTTCTTATCACCAAGCAATGAAGAAATTCATCATACTTTACAATGAAAGAGTAAACCTGAGGGCCCGACAAACAACCTTCTATAGATAGGGAAAGATCTGTCCCTAAAAGGGCTATTCTCCTTTAGCCACAGGAACTAGTTTCATAATCTGATATTAGCGTTGTTTTAATCTTTTACTGTCTGCCTTTTAAATGCCCAAGGGGGGGGGGTGTTCTTCGTTACTCCCCCGTATTTTCAAACGCTCCTCGCTTCATGATATTCCAACTAAAATTTGATGTTGAGGTGATTTTTGAAAACTTCAGTTAGTCTAGTTTCGTGTCTAGTGAACCTCAATTTACCAGAATTAGTAGTAATGGTGAAGTATTCAATCGAAAAAAGTGGGGGGGGGGGAGTATCGAAGTATTCGCCATGTCAAATTCTTCGGTACTCCCCCCCTCGGTGAAAACAGTATTTTCGACTACCAATACATCAAAGGATTTCATCGCTCTATATCTCATACCTGTACGTCCTCAAACACCCCTTCCTGTCAATTCTTTTTAGAGATAAGTTCTCACCAGAATTGCAAGTTTCACCCCTTCCACAAATTTCACAGAGAAAGACTGATAAAATGTTAAGGATTTATATAAAAATTAATTGTTTGTAATTAAAGGGTACCTATTCGATTATTTATGCAATAGTAGCATTAGGTACATGGCTTCATTAGGATTGTATATTGAAAATATTGCAAACCCTCGCCTTCCGTTCAAGGTTCAAAACGCTTTCAAGCCCAGTGAAGGTAAACGGTAAATATCAACCAGTAAGCTTGCCTGCCTATCTCTAAACAACAATTCGCAGGATCGGGTGTGTGAGGATGTGCAGGTATGAGATATAGAGCGATGAAATCCTTTGATCGACAGTTGAGAGGTTGAGATGCGATATTGGTAGTCGAAAACACTGTTTTCGCCGTGGGGGGGGGGAGTACCGAAGAATTTGACATGGCAAATACTTCGATACTACCCCCACTTTTTTCCATGGTGACTTTGGCTTTTTCATAGTTGTTGCTTCAAAATATGAACACACACATCAAAAAGAAGACGAGCTGAAGTTTCAAAAATCACCTCAACACCAAATTTTTGTTAGAATTTCATGAAGCGACGAGCGTTTGAAAATTGGGGGGAGTAACGAAGAACACCCCCAAGCGGCCCCCCAGTCCTGGATTTAAAGCGACCAAGAAACACCCCTGTCCTAACTTATTTTGCATTTTCGCACTCTTCCGTTCCGCCTGTTTTCTAAAGAGCATACAGGTTCAAATATCTTTCTAATTTCATCAAATTTTGTGATAATGTTTGTTGCAATAACTTTCAGTATTGTAATCCTCCGCCCGTCGCGTTCATTTGACGTCTTAATAGAGACTTTTTGGTGCGGTTCAAGCGATGACGGTACCGTCTGGGCAAAAATGCAGACTGCGCTTGCGTGATGTCCCGTCCGTCATGCAAGACGTCTTGACGAACCGTCTAAAATCGGTTTCCCATGGTTCTCCTATACTTCTTTCCTTGACAAGTTGGCAGTAATATAACCTTCCACATTTATAACCCATTTTACCTATTTTCATATTCCGTTTTTGGCATTGTTAAAATTTTTTTCGCACACGGGAGCAATAACGAACGTCCGTGTTGTCAACAATCCACAAAATACAACTTCAACTCAATAACACAAACTTCAATCCACAATAACGACAGTATACAACTACCAATGACGTCACGTTAAACGTGACTTCAACAGCCGGTTGCCTTGATGCTATTTGTCATGGAAATGTTAGCATCCAACTGCTCTCCTCAACTCGGCGACCACGGTTTCCTAGTCGTCGCCCACCAGAAAGTCTCTAATGCCCACTACCTTGCACACTCTGGTACTGCAGGGCACTCCATGATATGGCGGGCGTCCGTTTCTTTCAAAATGCAGAAAGGACAAGTCGGCGAGTCGACTACCCTGTTCTACACTAATGCTTTTGGAGGTATTCATGGCCGGTGACCATTCTGAACCGGGCCAGCGTCATTCGCCTTGGGAGAACAGAGAAAATATAACCCTCCTCAGCTCTAAGAACCTCCCAGTCCTTCCCAGCTTCTCTTCTTCGAATCCAATGTTTCATGTTCATCAGAAAGACTGCCAAATTCTTTATCACTGTTTGGATCAAACCCACTTATACAACTTGAGTATATCCAAAGGTGTGTTCTCTCAGAAATTCAAAATGGCAAAAGTCGTACCGCTTTTCAAAAAACGAGAAAGAACTGATCCAGCCAATTATTGACCCATTTCCTTGATAGAGTTTATTGCCAAGATAGCTGAGAAACTGCTCACTCGATTAGTGAGCTTTCTGAAAAAGTCAAAAACCATAGGAGCCCAACAATTTGGATTTAAAAAAGGTTTCAATACACAGGGCGCTTTATTAAAGGTCACGGATGAAATTTATTCAAACTTGGACGCAGGCAAAAAAGTAATTCCAAGGTGGTCGACGTGGCAAAGATTTTCGACACAATATCAAAAGCAAAACTTATCGAAAAATTGGAAGCATCAGGAATTTGAGGACTAGCATTGGAGATATTCAAATCCTATAATAGTGACAGAGAACAAGCAGTCCACATTGGCAAAGAGAAACTGCTTTAATCCACGAATATGGCTGTTCTCAAGGCACTTCAATTGGGCCGATTATTTTTTCCTATATATGAATGAACTTGCTTAACAAAAATACTCCGGGAGAATGTACATGTTTTCTGATGATGTTGCCCCAGTAGGTAAGCAAACATGGCAGGAGGTCCATCAAAATGCCGAGAAAGATTTAGAGGGCGATAGGACAATGGATGAACACCAACAAGCTTACCATCAATGGTACTAGGAAATCGGTTTTCATGGACGTAGCAAGAAAAACAGAACCATAATCAACATCGAGTGACCCTCTGACACTACATAGCTGCAATGATTCACCGTGTGACTGTTCAAAAATCAAAAACGTGAATAGCTTAATTTATTTAGGAGTGGCTTTCGATTATCTAATGAAATGACATTCAAAATTTGTGTCAAAAGCTAAGGAAATATGCCTATACCCTCAATACAATAAAATTTCTATCAGATGAGCTAAAGATGAACATTCATCAGGAGCTGTTTGAGTCAATCTTACAGTATGCGATTATAATATGAGGGAACACTTTCAAGTACCTAATTGACAACATTTTTAAGATCATCCAAAAAATGACCCTAAGGGTATTGTTCAATAAGCCCAGGCGCCATCCCAGTGACACATTATTTCATGATTTGAATCTGTTAACCGTCAACCAATTGTACACATTATATATGCTAAAACTGATCCGTAAACAAGAAAATATATATTTTGCTGATGAGAGACAGTGGCAATCAAAATCATACAGACTCAAGTTGCCGAGAGTAAAAAATACATTTGCTCAAATGACGACAAAATATAGAGGCATGCAAATAGTTAATAAAGATTTTGAAAAAATTAGAAATCTAATGAAGATAAACAGTCAGCATCTATTCAAAAAAGAAACTTATAAACTAATAAGAGATAACCAATATGAGTACTTTATGAACTAAAATTAATGATAAAATTAGCAGCTGTATATATGGCGTGTATACTAAGTACATCATTTTATGGTAGTGGAATCTAAATTTTAACAATTAATGTGGTGTAAATATGGATTCGTAGCTATTTTATAAAAATTAGATGTAAGAACCAACTCCGGGCTGGGCCACAGTGTTACTTTATCTTAAATATTACTTTTATATTAAATGAAGAATGTAACATGTAAAATGGTGTAAATAAACTATCTATCTATCTGTTTGGTCTGGTGAGCTTCTCCAAACTACATTTCCGCCAGAACCTAGAGATGATCTATTTACCATGTTGGCTCCAACTTTTCAAATGAGGATGGAGGGATTTTGACATTTTACTTTTTATTCTTTTGGTTTATTGGCTGGGGTCGCACTTACGCCTGTGCTCCTATCAGGAACTGTCGAGTTCAAAATAAGCCCATTATGTCACACCATTCATCCATTCCTCCATTGTTGACTGCATTCTGGCTACCAGATAGCTCAGATAGAAACTGTATCTTGAAACGTAAGCCTGCATAATTTTAGGGGAGGGTTGAATTAGTTTACAAATGTTCATTATTATTTCAATAATGAACCAATTCAATTGCAGAAAGTTCGTTTACTAAAATTATAAATCAACATCGTTATTTCGTGTTGAACAGCATCGGGAGGCCGAAGCACGTGAGGGTGATGGCGGGGGCGTTGGAAGGCGAGCTCTTCGTTGGGCCGAAAGCTGAGGAACATCGTGGTCTGCTCAGCCTCCGCTACCCCATGGAGCACGGGATCGTCACAGACTGGAACGACATGGAGAGGATCTGGCAGTATGTCTATGGGAACGATCAACTTCAGGTAATACAATGTTTCCTCTAGTTCATTTTCTTGTTTTAAGGTGAAAATCCGTTGATGAGCTGTCAATGGGCTGGTGTTTTCCAGCCACCACCCTCTGTATCGGAGTCCCGTCCTATATTGTAAGCCTGACCTATATGTGTAGCCATTGTAAAATGTTCAGCTTTTCGAGTAGGACAGGGAGGTTTAGTTTAAAAAAGATTCAAGATCCACTAGGCTGTAAATCATCATAAATGACAGCAAATAAAATTATTCTGTTCTATTATTGATGAGCACTAGCTTAATTGTTAGGGGGTTCCTAGGAGATTCGGACACCGTGGTATTAGGGAGTTCCTAGGAGACTTGGACACCGTGGTATCGTATCTAGTCGGTGGTGGTATCTAGGGCGAGCACAGCTCTGGTTAGCATAAATGGCGGCGTTACCACCAACTCAGCTGAACTAGTGGTATCTCTGATCCGTATCCAAGAGTCACGTACATTTTGCTTTCACGTCACTATAGAAAACGCCTTCTTGATGTTTTACAAGACCACTCGGTTCACTCGTTCTTTTTTAATAAAAAATGCCGGGGGTAGAAGACTATTTTGAATATGATGTTAACGGATTGATTTCAACTGAGGAGCTGCCGTTGATTTTTCGAACGTATTTGGAGCGGGAGAGTGTAAAGGTAAGTTGTAATGTCAACCGAGCAGGCTTAATCGTTGAGGTGCTTCCCTTACACTTTCCCGCTCCAAATACGTTCGAAAAATCAACAGCAACTCCTCAGTTGAAATCAATCCGTTAACATAATATTCAAAAAAGTCTTACACCCCGGCATTTTTTATTTAAAAAAAAAAAAAAAAAAAAAAACGAAAGAACGAGTGATCTTGTAAAGGGTTGACGGCATGAGCGGCCCCGCAGGCAAGTTGGGGTACATGAGTGGCCCCACTCAGTGCGAGAGGAATCACGGACAATTCGTTCAGAATAAACCCCTTTATCTTAGGCTTTGTGAACAGTATTCTCATGTGTTATTACGAGTATTGTTATGGTTCCTATTTTTTTATACCTACGTATTCAAAGAATCCTGTCAAAAAATGCTTGCATACGAGTCTGCGACACATTGGGACATTTTCATGTGTTTTCTTATTTTATTTATTACTAGGCAGATCTCACCACCTAGTTACCAAAACAGGACTGTAGTTACCAACATTTGTTTATTGGTATCGCGTGAGCAAGTTTTCGTGACGATTTTTCAATTTATGTGCCAAAGCAAAGACATGAAAATGTCAAAAAATCCTCGCGTTTAGCCCACCCCGGACAAAAAATCCCCGTGTGAAAAATGACAGAAATATCCTATCGT